>JAQFVV010006209.1:12702407-13302407 GCA_028023455.1 Epiperipatus broadwayi | reverse complement strand
AAATGGGTATGTGTGTACCCTATGCCACAAGCTAATATGAGGAACACTATACCCATATTAGTAACACAACACTTTCCCAAAA
Organism: Epiperipatus broadwayi; assembly: GCA_028023455.1. Lineage (NCBI taxonomy): Eukaryota > Metazoa > Onychophora > Udeonychophora > Euonychophora > Peripatidae > Epiperipatus > Epiperipatus broadwayi. The sequence goes on along the minus strand of JAQFVV010006209.1, from coordinate 13,302,325 downwards.
TGGGCAAACCAAAGGCAATATTATCTGACCACGGAACTCTTTTCATGGCCAATGAATGGAAGGAGTGGACGGTGAAAATGAAAGTACGACACACGTTGTCATCCTCCGTAACCCTCTCTCGAACCCTTTGGAACAGGTGATGAGGGAATTGGGAAGACTTTTTAGAGTGTACACATCTTCAAAGCATAGAGTGGTTGAAACAGTTGCCCAGGGTGGTGAATTATATCAACTGGATGGAGAATGGGTCCTCAAGCTTTACGCCTGTTCGGCTACAATACCGTCAACCCATACCGAGGCCATACAAGACCAAGTTGCCAACCAGTCCTGAACATATCGATGGAGAGGTAGATCAGAGAAAGGCAGCGTCTAACATGAGACATGCAGCAGTTGCAAGGGTAGACAGGAGGGGCATGAGACCCAAAAAAGGGGACAGGGTATGGGTCCGGCGAATTCTTGTTAACCAAACAGAGAAAGGTATATGCAAAAAGTTTTAGGAATTATATGAAGGCCCGTATCGAATAGTTAGAGAGAATGGTCCAAATGCATTTACTCTCGAGAATGAAAAAGGGGTTTTTCAATGCGAGAGCCTTAAGGCCCTAAAAACGAATCCTGACAGATAGTTTTAGGAGATAAAACTGGATGGATTTAGACCCTGAAGACCGTGGATGCATCAAAATAAGGTTGGAGAATAAAAGAAGAGTATAAATACCATATTTTATTCTTGTCATTGACCGCGGAGGTATTGTACTGTATTTATCCTAGTACAAATAGTGTTGACAATTTAAAAATTAAATTAATAAATTACTAATGAAAATATATTTATTTTAATATGTTTGATCGATTAGTTTAAACAAGTGGGTATAGATATTTTTTATGTGTGTTAAAAGAAATAAAAAAAAGAGAGAAAGAATGTAAAAAGTATAGTAAAAACAAAAAGGGAAACTACTTTGTATTTTGTAAAATTAAAATAAACCGTTATCACAAAGCCATCAGCAATATGGAAACAAAGTCATAGCATTCCTTCAGTGATTAAAGATGGCAACCAAGAAAAAAAGGAAGACTTTATGGGCTAAATTCTTTTAAATTTGGTACACATTGACAGATTTCAACGGGGGAGTTGCGCAGATAGAAAAAAAAGAGGAATAACACGTGGTGAAGGGCAGCTTCTTAGATCGTCCTTCCTGCAGAAATCAGTAAAAAAATAAATATGAAGAAATTATGAAAGTGGGCCAAACTATTCTTATTAATAGGCTGAATATTAAGATGTGCGGGTAGTAGCAGTTCATTTTCTGGGGTAGCTTTGTACCTGTGTCGCGAACTACCTGAGTGAAGAATTCATCTTCTACTAGATTTCAAACTACAAAACTTGAGGATCGCCAGAATACTGGACAGTAGATCTATTCTAAAGAAATCCATGCATGGTCAACATTAGAAATCCTGTACGTGAACCTTCAAACTTACCGGTAAGTAACTTTATTAAATCAAATATTAGTGATCATTTTCTTGAACTCTTAAGCGTGATGAACTGTCACAATGAGCTGTACAAATAATAGAAACACATAGTAGCTATAGTTTTAATCTTTGTTTTTTTTATATATTTTTTATTCTCTCTATCATATTAATGTTTTGTTTTGTATTAATAAAGTAAAATATGACTTACATTGTTATTGATTCTTATAGTTCTAAATTCATTATAACTTAGACATTACTATATAGTTCAAATAAATTGCCAACGCTGTATGGAAACACAATCCTCCGGAGATTCCAAATAATTTTGTCATAACTAAATAAATAAAAGTGGTTTGGCCAGTGGATTCCAACACAGAATCCTGGCCCCTTGCAAATAAATTAAGAGCTGGCTTACATGATCCCATTATTTTAGTAGTTACATTAGTTAAAAGAGTGTTGTATGACCAGGAAAAATAATTGTGTCCATTAAATCTTACTGAATTATCTGATGAAACAAATTTAATAGATAGCACGTAATTTGGTCACCGAGTACGTGTAATTAAGTCGTAAAAAACCCTAATAGAGAAGTGGACATTATAGTATGTTATCATTTTGTAATTTAAATCACGTTCTATTTTTGCTTTTTAAAAAAAGTATGTAATCAATTAGTCATTTAGTGTCTGCAAGTTTATTTTTAAAAGGTGAGTAACAGCGGTGGGCACAATTAATTTTGTCAATTAAAGTCTGATTTTTAATTGTAAGTAACAATTTAAAAATTACGTAACGTGATCTGAAATTAATGTGATGTGAAACGATGAAATTTGATTTTTAAACAGAATTGAAAATTAAAAAATTAAAGACAAAAATAAGAATTTAATTTTTAATTGTTAGTTTTAATTAAATTTTGCCCAACAGTAGTGAATCAGTGTCTTTTTATTATTGCAAGTCCAAGTTCTTATTTTTATTTTAAACTTTTAGTTTACCCTAATGAAGAGGAAAAAACACCCAAGAAAATGAATTTCTTTGGAAACAAAAATTTTAATTTTTGATCGCTTAGCAAAATGGGAAGGATCACCAGCGATTGGAAAACATTTTAGTTTGGGCAAATCCACTGTAAGACCAATTTAAAAAAATGAAGTTGGTGCTAGTTGTATTTTCTCTTGTGACGATTCTGATGTCTCAAATAGTGATAATAATTAGAATACTGTACATGTATGAAAAAAATGTAAATTATGCATAAAATTATATTGTTTTCAATAAAATTAAATACTGTAGTTAATAAAAAAAAAATTAAAAAAATTTGTCTTGTATCAATTTTTTTCAAATTTGAAATTTTTTATTAGTCATATTTTATTTTCTTATTTGTTTTTATGTGAATTTTAAAGTAATTTTACATTGTTGCTTTGCTTTTATGCGAATTTTGGAAAATTGCAGTACGTATTTCCCATTTCTCAAGGTAAGTTAATTCTATTTTTGTGTGATTTCTTTTGTGCGCATTTTCTAACGCATAAAACGAGACCCAGGTGTACTCATATTGACGTTTAAGAAAAATAAGAATTTGATTAAAAGTTGTAGACTTATTAGTTATATATGATATTACTATAATCATTACAATTTAATCTGTAAAGAAAAGTTTGATTTGATCGTGATTGTATCACAAAATATGACTATTCAAAATTAAAACTTTCTACATTCTCTCTCTCTCTTTTTTTTTTTTTTTTACTTCAGATTATATTTTTAAATCTTTAATTATTTGTTTTAATATTCTGCACTTGAAAAAAAAAAATGTTATGTGATTGTTCAAATTTTCTGTGATGTTTTTTGATAAACAAAAAAATTTGAAAAGAAAGAGGGAAATGCTTGTAATAATTTAACTGATACACAAAATGAATAAATTCTCATTTTAAATATTAATCAAATTAGCACCGGATTCACCATATATATATATACACACTAGAAAATAAATCAAGTAATTTATTTTCCTATATTTATATGTACGTAACATATATGTTAGTATGCGTAAACTGCAAAAATGGCATCATTTATAAAATCTCCATATTATGGGTTTTTTTTTTCATTTGCAATAATCAACTCATTTTAAAATAACCATTATATATTGTAACCTTTCCTTAGAATGTCTAGCAATTGTAACTAATCAAGCGTCACAACTTAGGCACGGAATCCGCCTTTGTAACCTTCCCTACCCGAATCATCAAGAATATAAGCATAAAAAGAAATGTTAAACTAAAGAGATGATTTCTTTATTGAACTAAGCTAGCATGAAACTATAAATCTCAAGAAGTTTACAGGTGATTGTGAAGATAATAACCTGCTCAAACTAGCTTTAAAATCCACAAACAAAATGTTATGAAATAAATTTAATATTCGTCAAATTAATAAATAAATAATAATTAGATCTATGAAATGAATATGAACTTAAAATTATGAATTAAGTAATAAGTAAATTAGGATGTGGATGACTAAATGGATGATGAAAATAAGTAATAATTAAATAATAAAATGAAATGAGTCTAAGGATGAAGAGAAAAGAAAGAAGATGTATAAGAGTTAATGAATGATTAAGATGATAATAGAATTAAGGTCAAATGAAAATAAATAAATAAAAGAATGATCAAGATGAAATTGATGATGGAGACTGAGATCTTAAACTCTAAACTAATATTGTATTAATTGATAATAAGATAAACTAAATAAAACAGGGATTCCAAGCTTGACAAAACCAGAATATTCACCATAAAGTCAAAACAAGCTATACATTTTAAGACATAATAAGCAATTTACACCTTAAAGTGTGGTTGACTTTCATAAAATAGTGAATATAACATAACTCAAATCCAATTACAATAAATAACTATAGATATAAACTTTAACATAACTTCAAACTCTACATTGCAAATTTATACCATATTCCTCTCCGGGTTCAAACAACTTAAATACTGTTATACAAGTGAAACAGGGCTGAGTTCGATCCCTGTTTCAAAAAGTAAACTTGCCTATATATGTGTCAATATAGCCCAATTAATTGAATTTTTTTAATATATATTTATAACTAGATAAGGATTTTTAAAAAAAGGGTTAAAATAAACCGAAGAGGTGGGAGTATGTGTGCTCTTTGTTTTATGGAAACGCGTGTATACATTTTTGCTGGATATAATAATATGAAAGAAAAAAAAAGTATAAATGCAGATATAGAAATGTTTTATTTTTCAAGATGGAAGCTCTTCAATTTCATTCTGGAGAAGTTAAATGAAAAAAAAGATATCAAAAAGAACTTAATCGATATCTGAAGAATTTAATTACGGAGATTTAAGTTTTGGATTCAAAAGAATTTCGATCAAGACAAAAGGAGAGTAAAAATAATTTTGAGGTGTTAAAAAGCTTTTGTTTCAAAAAGAAGCCGGATTTGAGTGGCGGAAGTTTCTAGAAAAAAGGAAGGGGGCTATGAAAAGACAATTAAAAAGATCATGATTATTCTATTGCTGTGCTAGTTGGCTGTTTTGAAATCGAGTTGACGTGTTTAAAATTAAAGAAAATTGTTTTTATTTGCATCGTCCATAGAAATGAAAAAATATTCGTCAATTATGAGCAGGTTGGGGTAGAGTCGTAAGTGTGTTAGGCTTTACAGTCCTGTCCCTGAAGACACTGAAGTTGCAGCCGAATACGCGAATATTGTTAATTGAAACCAGTCACTTTGACGCCTAGATCAAGCTCCAACAATATTAGCAGTTAGAAAATCCATAAAGCAGATCAGACCGCCGAAATCACCTACTCTTATGGCCATTACAAATTATAGCAATACACATTGGAAAGAAGTATTTCACCTTTAGTTTTCTACGAGGAAGAAAGAAATTCAGGTAATGTGCACATTTACCACCTATATACATCTAATAGTTCAAATGTTTGTGTTTTTTTTAACTACACATACTAAACTGTCCGCATAAACATTATTTATTAACTCTTCTGAACTTAAAGTGATTTTTTTATTGTGTACCCGGATAAATCAGATATTGTTTTCCCTTTTATTTGTATTTTCTATTTCATTTTATATATTTCTATGCAGTATATGTGTATGTATGCGTTTCTCATCATTTTGAGCACAAAACAATCTGGTCATATAAATAATATTGAAATAAGAGTTATAGGATTAAAGTTAAATGAAACTTATGTATATTTGTGTTATTTCTTTGATTTTGAGTTTGTTAGATTATTAGAATTAAAAATTAATGTAATAACCATTTGATTGAAGAAAGTGTGTCTCGTGTAATATACCCCCCCCCCCGTATATTTCCCACAATTAATCAATCACCCACTCTGAGTGAGCTAGTCAAGGGCATTTCCATATTGGTATTCCAGCTCTCCCAGGATAATTCTTATAGTAATATAAGATTGGCGCTTGAGGTCTAAACTGACGCTCATAAATATGCTGGGCAAGAAATAGGAGTATAGTTTTCGAAATACTTTAAGAATATTTTTTTTTAACAATTACGCATATACGTGTAGTGTTAGATACATACACACAATCTTTCAAATGGTTATATATATGTGTGATTATATATATGGAAAATGGCAAATCCTGTTACACAAGATATACTTGGGTCAGTGAGAGGGATTTTGCCACTACCCAAATATAACTCACAAAACAGCTCTTAATACAAATCATATTTAGCAATTTCAAAGAAACTTTATAAACTCCATAACTATTATAAGCTTTAAGCTTCAAGAAATATGAATAAATTTTTAATAACTAAACACAGTAACTTCCTTTTCTCAAATAATTATGAACAATGTGATCAAGATCGGTGAATGATAGATCTGAGGGTTCAAATAAACTGATTAAATCACATTAAGTGTTTTATCTTTTAATATACCCTTCAAAATAATACGCGATCTAGGTTAATAATATTTGGATTATTAAGTGATGATGCCTTAGATGTACTCTTAAACTATAGGGCTTAACAAAATTATTCTGATATACTATAGTTAACTATAACTATACTATATTAATTGATGATAATTTCAATATAATCAGATATGTTGATAGCAATAACAATAATAATGTGTATGGTGATTAGCAATAAGACTATAGACAACTAAATAAATTTTTAACACAAGATTTATTTACACTATTTACAAATTTATTTCAGACACATTGCCTGAAATAAGACAGAGACATTATATAATATCTGGTATAGAAATAATTTATATCCCATTGACTACACACATAGTATATAAGATAAACTAGTACAGTGATATTCATATTATCACTATCATTATTGGCTATGTTTCTATTATTTTATCTTATAGAATAGGAAGGTTAAATAAATTAAATTAGCACCCAAAGTATAAAACAAAAGCGTATTTAAATCTTTGGGATATGTGCAAATTTTAAATCTACAATTCAAAGTTATAAAGTAGTGTATTATATTATAGCTATTTCATTTATCAGAATATGATAAGGACAATTATCATATTCAGCACAATTAACAATTATTATTTAATATGAAGAGATTTATTGTATTAATATGGGGACAGACATCAGAGGTCAAATGCATACATGACAGCAAAACCTTGCCTATGTCCACAACATAATCATTCTGATCATTAACCTATTTTACCGATCCATCGGCGAATCACTGCTTGATTTGATGAAAATAAATTGACATTGTCCATGTGTTTCTCTTGCTTTTCCATATAGAAGTTTTACAATCACTAATAAGTTTTGGTTGGTTTGTTTTTAAAGTGATGAAGATCCTACAACATCATGAAGATACTATTCCAATTAGGCAAATGCTATAAATAAACCAGTGTCCCTGAATCTAACTTTTATCTTATCCTTGCTATTTAATTTTAAAATACTAAAACTTTACCATACATGGTGAAAAATTAACTACATAACATCATGAGGAATCAAACAATAAAGGGAAACCCTATAAAACAACATGATAGTTGTACAATAATATGGACAATTCTAATAACTTTTCATATGTACCAATGTGTGGACATTGTCTCATCACAGGGAAATAGAATTCAGGCAATGGATATAATCATCTCTTGGGATTCACTATGCTAACTAAGCAATAACTATTTATCAGCCTCGACAATATAATCCTCTCATAGAATAAGCAATGGGAGAGAGTACTCCATCTGCCTATGCACAATATCAATGATATTATTTTTGATGACATTATATGTGGCACATACTTATCAGCTGAAAGCTGTCATGAAGCCTTATCAATACAATAGCAAGATAATGTAATTTTAGCAATAAAAGTGGAAATATAAATATTCCATTTCACAATGCAGAAACTAATAGAGTATTAAACAAACCAACATGTAAGCATGTAAGTCAAATGACCATTAATTATTTTTAAAATAATAATAATGCTTTTGTTATAACAAGCAATACACATGTAGACAATGAAGATTAGCCTACATTTTATATTTAAAGCGGACATGCTAATTCATGGGCAAAATTTAAGAAATGCAAAATGCTTATATCAAATATTTCATATAATAAAGCATTTGTGTCATTATATTATATCTTTGACAAATTTTGTTTGTTTGTTTACCCTTCAATAAAATATTAAAATCTATTTTAAAAGTGCAAGAGATGAATCTCTCTCTCTCTCTCTGTCTGTCTAGATAAACAATATTTAATATTATATTTTCCCTCAACTGGGAAAATAACAAAAAAAATAGGTAATATAATATAATAAATGTATATATCTTTATACATTTATTTGTCCTTAATTAAATATATTTTCATACCACAATAAAAAAAAATCCCTAAATATCACATTACAAACAGTATATTACAATACTAAATGTAAGCAGTAAATAAAATAAGAAATCAAACATTTTCTCCCCATTATATTTTATCCTCCTTAGTTCAAAGTTTGTTCCATCATTATGAGCTGAATGATAAAGAAACTGATATCATGAACAATACATTTATAAGTAATGCATATATACATTTTTATGATTATTATATTCGATCCTGGCATAGTGGAACAAAATTCCAACACTTCCAAAACTGTGTAGCACAACTAAAAATATGTTTGTTCACACTTTGTGTAGATAATTTTCCTTAAAAATGAAGTTATAGGCTTATTACCATTAACAAGATAAACTTTTTTAAAATCATGTATTGATTTTTTTTTTCCATCCGCGGTAAAATCCGGAATAATTTTAAAACGATCTTGGCATTTTTAAAACATTTAAAGCTATTGTTAATTCCCACATTATACAATAAAGATTAAGAAGTAAATATTTATTTATTTACTTCTATAAGCAAATTAATATGTGGTTTTTTTTTTAATAATACTAGGATGAATCTATTTAATCATTAGCAATTATAAATACCATATCCTGGGCATTTATAACACTGTAAGTTTTCCGTTTTCAATAACTAAGCAAAAATAGCACTAAAACAAAATTGAGCAGACGATCTATCTTCTTTAATGAGATAGGAAATAAGTTCACACATTTTTTTGTTTAAATTGATTAAACTTTATACTACTTACAATGACTTTTCAGTTTGTTGCTTTATCTTTTAACACTTTTCTTCAAAATTATTTCTAATTATATTTTATTAAGATTATAATTTATAAGCAAACGTCTTTTTCTTCTTTATTATAAAGAGCGCAAAAACAAAACATTTTCTTCTTTTCTCTGTCAATCTAAATAATTCACGCATCATTTTTAAATATGAAAACTGCCTAACATAAATAAAATAAAAGTAATTGCTTACACTTTCGGGATTAGTCCTTAGTTTGAAGTTGTATTTGTTCGGACAAATATTTCTCAATATGGCTCTCATTTTCTTTTCTCCAGTATATATCTCAGAAACTATAAATCGATGGAAAATAGTGAAGAAATGAATACAAGGTGTAGTTTCTTATTCCATATTTTTAAATATACACCATTCTGCAGTCTTGTTCAATTAAATGTCAATTTTACTGATTTTTCAGCTTTTTTTTTTATTTTTATAGGTGTAGATATTAACACCCTTTTTATTCTAATTTTCTTTCTTAATAGCCCCCCATACAAACTCTCTTGAATTATTTATATCTTGTATTACATTGGATTGTGGTACCAAATGGACCAATAACAGAAGTGTGAATACTAATTAATAGCTCTCCCTCTAGTGACAACTAATTAGACTGTTTCATATCAATTTAAATTACAATACAATATACTTGAAGATTGTTTACAAAATTTAGAAGAATTATAAATTGATTTTTTCTTTTAATTACTATTTAATATTAAAGTACCAAATATTTTATACTTCCAAATTGATTTAATATTATTCAATTATTATTTTAATTCTAATTGCCACTAGACCATATGATAAAATGTTTATGAACTTCACATCCACTCTATCAGATTTTCTAATGTATCTCAAACAGTCCCAAGTTTTCATCATTCTCAGGATATTGGATCACTTGAATAAAGCTTAATGTAATTGAGCCAAACCATATCATTACAATATATATTTTATTAATGCCAGAAATTTATTAACTTTATTTGTAACAATAATGTTTCAACTAAATTCCATTAACCATTATCAAACTTGACTGAAGTATTTTAATATGCTATTGGTTTATTGTCATACAAACAAGGTTTACAAATCAAAAATTAATTGTTATGAATAAAAATTTCCCTTTCAAAAGACAAAAAGGAATATAGTGGTTTGTCTTTATATGTGGTTGTGCATATTAGCATTTCGTTTGAAGCAGTCAGTCTTAGCGTAAGATTGAGCTTCATAGTTCTATCTACTAACCTGTGTTTAAACCCTATATCCCATCCCGCTCCTTTAGTCATGTATATATATTTTATGTATATTTTTGAGATGTGTGCCTAAAAGTTATACAATTTTAACTTTTAAATAATATTTTAATTATTATTAATTCTTTTTTTATTAAATTACGTAATGTGGCTCAAATATATATATATAGAAACAATAATACTAATAAAATAATGATTTTTTTTATAAAAATATTTTAAAACTTTTTCTTTTTAAATTGTTTTTTCTATTAAATTGTATATTTTGTCAAAATCCAAAATGGAAGATGCAATCGTTAATTGTCCAAAAATAATTAAAGGGTTGGAAATATAAAATTGTTTTAATCTTGGGAAGGAATTTTTAATTAAGGTTTTACTGAAAATAAAATTAGGAATGGGATAAATTGATTTTACTTTGTATAAGATTTGAATTTATTTTTGGACAGCTATCTGACAATTGCATCTTCAAACAATGAACAAAGAAAACTTAAGATTTTAGATTAAGGATTAGATTTGAGCTAGAAATAAATTAAAAGCATTCTTCAAATACCTGAGCAGGAGTATAAAATGGGTCAATTTTAAGCACCAAGAAAAGATGAGCTACTAGTGAGAGAACTGATTGCTACTAGACTCTATGCTGCTTTAAAATTGTAACTATGATGATCTAGTAGAAAGCCTATCCCGACCTTTGTGGGTCATTTTTTGCTGCCGTAATATCCTGCTGCCCTGAAATGAAGTAAAAGCCAGACGGAGAACTTTAGAATGCTAAATAGAAACTTGCTTGCCACATAAGAACTCACATGGATCCATTAAATGCAATAATTTGAAAATGGACTCTTAAATTGTGCAAGGTAATGATTTGCATACCACCTAAAAGTAAATCTAGCTGACTAAACTCGAACCCTACTATCAATTTCTTCTAATGTATGATTTAACTTTTAAACTTTTCTAATAATGTAAACTGTTCTCAAATAATTTCTATAAATTTAATTTTGTTTCATATGCTCTAACTTTCTTTTACTTTGGTACGGTCATTTATTTGTAAATATTTATTTCTTGATTTTATATGTATGCTTTTATTATTAATATGCCAATCTCAAGCAATCTGATGAGTTGAATTTTTAAAATCTTTTCTTCCTTCTTTTAAGTAAATCTTCATGAATTGAGGTTATTAATGTGCCTTTAAAGCATAATACATTATTAATTAAGACGCTCACCAGATTGTTTTTACTAGTCAACCTTTTGTTTATGTTTTAGTATAAAAATTTGTTATTTAACTCTGGATTCTTCCCAGGGTTAATCCAGAACTTAGGCTAATTAACGCTCTGAAAGCTTATTTATTTTATAAATGTTATTATTCAATTCTGAAAGGGTGACTTATTTGTTTTCTATATATAACTGCTAGTTTTTATTTTATTTTTCCATACTCTTAAAATATCAAATGCTTAAATATTCTCAGTTGTAAAATCCATGACGGTGGGATTGAATTATATTAGATAGCAGAAAAGGAGGGATAAAATTTTGAGTATAATGTATTAAATGAAAATTCCCTATATATACATTATAGCGGTTATAGTTTATTATTTATCTAAAATTATGGCATTCAAATGAGGGTCATTTATTTTAAAGCAGTAAATTTTAGTCAATGTCATTAGGACATTTATTCGTACTGCGTTACTGACATTCAGCCTTTATCTTCGTGATTACATATATGTGCTTCTAATCTGGGGATTGAACAAGATTGAACCCGTAGATTTCTCGTTATTTCCTGTCCTGTGGATAGTTGGCCTTCCCAGGACTTATTTCGTATAAAAGGGCCTCTGGCAGTGATTCCAGTATGCCTGGCACATGCTATGCTTATCCACTTTCTTCGTATAAAAGGCCTGCATATGGTGACAGCCACGGCATGCCTATCCACTTTTCTCTAAGCACTGCCCAAGAAGGGGTCTTAGATTTCGTTTTTTCATCCAGAAGCATGACCGTTTCCTATTTTTTCTTTGTGCTGATGTCAGTACTGCAAACTTATTCATAGTATTATTTCTTCTGCTTCATGACCCAGTTTTAGTGCTCTAATATTAAAATTATACTCTGCTTAAATATATATGTAAATGCCAAGTATTACTAATTTTATTAATTAATAATGTTATTTCAGTCTTATACAATCCCACCATCATAATTTAGTATTTCTGTATTTAAGAGTATCTGCCATGGGGAAAAGCAAATGTTCTGTCTTTTAAATGTTTTTTTTTTTTTTCAATAAATATTTTGTCATAGAATTAAATGTAATTTTCAAATGTCTTTTATTTATTTTCACGACCGTAATGGTGTGAAAATAGCCTATATCTGTAATGAATCCCAGAATGCTCCACGAAATCATATGTTAGTCACTATGTTTCAGAACCGTAAATCAAAGCGTTAATGGCAGTATTACGTAATCTTTCTAATAATTGATTGGCATCTTAATAGTGGACTCACCAAAGATGGGTATTTATGTATAATATAAGTCATTTAATTAATAAAAGAGCATATAAGAAATAATAGCATGATATGTAATTATCTACCGTTTGGTAGACCGCTTGCTCATTCACACACATACTAATGTATGCAATTAATTTATAAATGTATATGAATAATTTGTCACTATATTAAACTATTTATTTTTTATTATCTAACTTGAGTTGCTCGAATTTCTTTTTCTCCACTTGCACGTGTACAGCCATGTGTATGCATTTTTTAATTTAGTTAATATTGAGTCTCATTGTCTTCTCCACTCTGCTAGTGTGCCAGATTTAAAATAAATTCTTGTGTGCCTTCATTATATGTTGTTCATTAGGTGTTTGATCTGGGGCTTGGGGAATGGGCTCAAATCCAGGTTGGGCTGGACTGGGTTTGAAGTACATTTTGTGAGTTCCAGATCATGTTAGATGGGTAAACATGTTTTGATGGGTACAGTATATATATACACCCATATATGTATCTGTAGAAGGATAAATATATAACTATTTTAAAATAAGATGTCGAACATACACTTAACAATAAAACAAATCATATTTTAATGGAATTATTTAAATTGTGAATTTATTCCCAGTAACAAAAAATGCATAATTAATTTGATATGCAATTTGAATAAAAAATGAATAAATTATTATAGAATAAATTTTAAGTAATTGGTATTCTGATCACTAAATGCAAAACAGTATAATTCTGAAAACAAATTATTGTGTTTGGTCTGGATTGCAGACTCAAACCAACTGTAGTAAAAAATGTGAACACCTGAAGCTCAATTAATATGATTTATTAGGATTAAATATACAGGAATGCCTCAATTAGTATGGTTTCATTATAGTACGGTATTGGAAATTGGAATAGAACTTGGTTTTGAAGAATTAGATTCTGCCAAAGTGGTTGAGTGTATTGAATCAAATACAAAAGTCTTGGATAATGAAACGTATTAATATAGAATATCAACGAGCCTATGAAGAAGATGAGACCAACTTAGATAATACAGAGTTACATGAAGTTCCTACAAAAGAAATAACAGCTGAAGAACTTGAGAAAATTACTAACATCTGGTTGAAACTCTTTCCGACTATATTATTTATGGAAGTTGATCAAAATATTGAAAGTAGCTTTACAATTCACCAAAATATCAACACTACAATTCGATGCTACAAAGAAATGTATGAAGAGAGTAGGCCAAAGAAGAAACCAGTATAGACATCAATATTGCAATTTTTTGGTAATAAAAAATAAATTTTTTTAAAAATATACAGTGTAACTGAAACACACAGGCTTATTATATACCTGTGTTTATATATGTAATATATAGGGTATACGAGCACAGACTTTCACATGACCCACCACTCTCTACACTATCTCATAACACTGATACACTTGAACACATATGTCGAAAAAATAAATAATCACCAATATACGTATTTCATGCCAAACTAGCAATCATCAGTTGGTCCAGATTACCATCTCTACACATATGTGCCATAAGTGCTCAGATATATATTAAGATAGCCAATCCTCATACTTTAATGGACAGGCTTCAATCTACTTCACACTCCAACTCTTAAGCCGTCCACCCAATTGAAAATCTGATAATGGAATGCTCAAAGGCCACACTAAGGCCGAGATTGAGTGTGGAGTAGATAGAAGCCTGTCCATTAAAGTATGAGTATTGGCTGTCTTAATATATATCTGAGGACTTATGGCATATATGTGTAGAGATGGTAATCTGGACCAACTGATGATTGCTGGTTTAGTATGAAATACGTATATTGGTGATTATTTATCTTTTCAACATATATGTGTTCAAGTGTATCAGTGTTATGAGATAGTATGGAGAGTGGTGGGTCGTGTGAAAGTCTGTGCTCATATACCCTATATATTAAAATATACAGTATATGTATTTTTTTGTTCAATTGTATATTAATAAAATCTTTTAAATTTATTTATGTCATTTAATTGTTTATTCATCACATATTATAATTTATTTATTTTTTAATTTATTCCTAAGAGAAAATGAACTGGAAATAATCATATGAAGTTGTATTACACTTATGATTAATATATATGTTTAATATCATAATATAATTAATAGATTTACCCCAGGAAATGGTTATCATTTATTAAATATAAAAAGTGTGTTTTTGCAAAGTTAGATATAAACTTAAATGAACACTAATAAAAGTTGATATCTATTATCTATTACTTTCAAAAATATTTTATAAGGAAAAAAATATACACTATATTAAAAATAACTATATATAACAATAGGAATAAAAAACAACAATTCAACATAATTTCTTATTAGGACATGGGTAATGTGTATATGAATAAAGAAATAAAAAACATGAAATGATCCATTTAAGTGAATTTAAGAGAATGAACTCTTGAGTCATCATTTTTTAAGGGATCAGGAAAAATAAATTATAGATAAAAAGCAATTTAATGATTTTTCTTGTGACTACAACTCAAATAAAATTTAATTCAATCACTAGCTTTAAGCCCATCTCAGATATAATACAAAACATTCCTCACTTATTTGCAAAATTGTATTTATATATGTATATACTAAACTAAAGATTTTCACGAATCTATAAATATAAATAAGAATTTCCATATAATAATTTCGATAATTTTTTATTCAGCAATGATATAACTAACCATGGCTAGAAATAATTGAAACTGAAAAGGCAAATTGTAACTATGTTAACTTAACAAATAAAACTTGTCTGAGCTATTTTAAAGTAAAAGATAGATCTACTTCTAGTTTAATATTCAGGTTATTGTAGGAGTTATATATATATATATGATAATCAAAACAAGTTATAAATTTCGTAACTCGCCTTAAGCTTGCATTTTATGATCACTAGATGGAGCTTACCAATCACCTTTAAATAAGCTTTGTTTACATAAATGCTGAAAGAGGTAGAATTCAAAATCTCTATTGTTGTCACTCACCTCCAGACCAGCTGGTTTCAAGCTTATTGGCTCACATCAGTGAAAGGCTGGGAGACTAGAAACTAGACCTAAAATATCAACTCTAAAATAAACAAAGCTTGTTTGAAGCTGATTGGTAAGCTCCATCTAGTGATCATAAAATGCAAGCTTATAGACAAGTTACAAAATTTATAACCTGTTTTGATTCTCATAAATATACCTTTGAAGGTTTTTGCAATGCTATATATTGCAGAGGCTTTTACTATATGATGAAACTGAACTGATTTCAGACCCATATAGCTATCTGATTTGTTAGGCTGAGTTTGAAGACATTTACGTGTCTAATAAATTCATGCTTTCAAATTGATAGAAACATGTTTGATAAGTGCTGACTTTAGAGTTGGTATTTTAGGTCTAGTTTCTAGTCTCCCAGCTTCACTGACATGAGCCAATAAGCTCGAAACCAGCTGGTGTGGAGGTGGGTGAGAATGATAGAGATTTTGAATTCTATCTCTTTCGGCATTTATGTAAACAAAGCTTGTTTGGAGCTGATTGGTAAGCTCCATCTAGTGATCATATATATATATGAGAATTTGAAATATAACACCACAAAATATCAAGCCTCTTCAGCAATGAATTATGTACATTGAATCAAAAATTTTCAGATCTACAACAATAAGCATTAAATATAAATGGGAATTTCCACCCTTTAGTTTAAAGTAGCTATTATTAGATAACATGATTACAACTTAGTTAGAAAAAAATTGTCTGATTATTACACAGAAATTTTTATTTATATTTGATGTTTAGATATATAAATACATGAAAGTAGTCAACACTTAAACAATATCAATAATAATCAACAATCTCAATCTATTGTTATGACAATCTTGTTTTAACAATAAAGGTGGAAATCCATCTTTATTTATGGTTTACTAAGTACAATATATATATATATAGAATTTTAATAAAAAATTACAAAACCTCTCTTTAAAACAGTTAAAACTTTTAAATAAAGTTGAATTTGGTACTTTAGTATTATTCCTGCTATGACATTACCCTGGTGATGTTTGCATCTGGTAATAATTATTCAAAGTTTCTGTTTATGATGTCATGTCATCCAAGAATCCTGACATGACTAATCTATGTCAAGTAAACTAATTCTTACCTTTCCATTTTATAAGATATTAAATGATTCAGTCTGCCACAGTGACTTTTTTATTGCCCCCAATATAATACATCTCTCGCATCATTTGTAAGTAATACGGGTTTTATATTGAAAATTTTTAATATAAAATTAAACTTACATTTCACCATTTAAAAATGTTGCAGGGTTTTTTTTATATATCATCGGAAATAAGATGTTTTTTTTTTTAGATTTGAAGTTTGTTATTGCACGTGCTAGGTGTTTATGTAAGCACAAAGTGCCATATGGGGGGAGGTGTGATAGTACAAAATTTCATATTAAAATCTCACAATTGCCTGTTTTTATTTAGTATCGTGATGTGTTTTTTTTTCCCATAATGAATATATCTCCCTTTTTTTTTTTTTTTTAGATTTGAAATTTGGTATTACACATGGTGATACATTTTATTCCGGTGATGTATTATTCTAAGTTTGTGATATATTTAAAGTAATGTCTCCACAGTATTTGCAGACAAATTTTATCAATTAAGTTTTTCTGCACATCTCTTGGAGACATTATTTTAAACATACCACAAACTTAGAATAAAACGGCACTGGAGAATAATTCATAATAGATATAATATCAAAGTAGCTTGAATTTTTTAAAAGTTAATTCTTTCCGAAATATCTCTGAATTACAAAAATTAACAAGTGGAATATAATGTTATTGTTGCTATTGTAATAGGAATTTTAAAAAATCCATGTTGATAAACATCGCATATGATTATGATTTAACTAAAATCATCAAATTGGAAATTGTAATTATTGATGTCAAAAAAAAAAAGTTCCATAAACAATTGATTTATTTATATGACCTGAATTCAAGACCAAACAAAAGATATAATTGATGCCAAAAAATTATATATTTATCCATTGGTTTGAGAGTTGATTATTTAAATGAAAGAATTTGTTTCAGTGATAAATAGAAATTATGGCATGGCAATTAAAAACAGATATGGCATTATAATGAATGTAAAGGGTTCTAAATAATAATAATAATAATAATAATAATAATAATAATAATAAACAGAAATAAAATCGATCATATAATAATGATATTAATTAAAATGCCACAATTGCTAAATGAAAAGCTAAAATAAGCAACTAAATCCATGAATAACTGACAAGTTCTATGAAATTGTATAATCATTATAGATATTTAAAATGAAGAAATTATTAGGAAAAGTACAGACAAAATATCTCAATGCTATAATGGAATCAGAAGAAATAGTCATATTGATATTTAATAAAGGTGAAAAAGAATATAATAGAAATTATAGACATCAATTATGTAGAATATTTTCCAAGATTATTACAATTATGTATAGAGAGAACTTTAATCTCTAGCCAACCAAAGGAATCTAACTGAATTTGAAAGTGGTTATATGACAGTAGCTAGATCCTAGCATTAAGGTAAGTTATAGAAAGGATGTACAGTTGTGAGTTGTTGTTTTTCTTTGGATTTCTATATTATGAAGTAACATCTTACTTTAACAACATTTGTACTATGATTAAATCTTTCAAACATTGATGTAATTCTGAAGAGTATGGAATAAGATTACTTTTGGTGAGAGATTAAAGCAGTGTGATTCTGATTATCCAAAACTTTTTATAGGAAATATTTTAGGAATTAAAGTGTGAGGCAAAATGGAAAAATAAATGGTGATTACATAAGTCAACTGGATTTTACAAATGATTCTTCAAAGCTACTGTAAATTTTTAATAAGTTATCAGATGAAAGCAATAAAATGAGATTAAGAATATATATTGAAAAAGATTAAATTTGATTGATAAATTTTCAATTAATGATGTTGATGTGTATAATAAGTTATGAAATATAATTATTTTGAATAATTAATAATATAAATGGAAACATAATAAAATTAATCAAAGAATTAAAGATATATGTACAATATTAAAAAGGTATGTGTATTTGAATCTGAGTCTTGGATTATATTTAATTAGAACTGAAATACATTAAGTACAGATACATGGTGAAGTATAACAGATACACGTTAGGATCAGTTAGGACTTGAATGAGATGGTCAACTAAAGAACTAAACTGGAATCTAATAGATCATATTTGAGATAGGTGGATAGAAGATGAAAGCTTGCTAAATTATGTAGAGAAGATAAGGATCAAAAATACTGGAATAAATTTGGATAAACTTTAATACTGTAATACATTAAAAATGGTTGAAAATGATACATGTAATATTATTATAAAGCTTATTAGTTTATGAAAGGAAAATAGATTAATTTCAGATTGTTATTAAGATATTTCTGATAAATTAGATTGCAATAAATTAATATTGTTTAAAAAAGTAACTACAGTTTAAATCATAAATTATTGTTGAGAATTACAAAGAATGGTATAGATAAAGGTTTGTTTATTGATCCTGAAAATCCTGTCAACAATAAATTGAATACTTTGATTAATATTTTAAAAGGTAAAGATTAAATATGCCTCTACAATATTATTGAACTGTGCATGAAGAAGAAATATTTTATTTTAAAGACTAAGATGTATAGTAAATGTTAGTAGTATAATGTGCAATATAATATACCCTGCTTAAAAATATTTTGTACATGGTATACATTTAAATTAACAAATTATATTAGAAAAGTATAATTGAATAATAGTAATTTTCTAATATGTAAATTTTATGCTGGGAAAATCAGTTTTTGGTGTGTTTTCTTTATTCAACTAAAATTGTTTTTATGCAAATGTAGCAGGGGTGAAATTATCTGAGTATCTTGACTTGGAAAAAGTTTAGGAAATACTGCCTTAATACTATTGAGAAATAATGTAAGATTAATATTTTTATCATTTATTTTTAAATTTTTTTCCTCATATTTATTTAAATTTTTGGTTTTGGTCTTTTTTCTTAACAGAATTTTAGATAAAATAATTTTCTAACAATAAATATTTTAGGAAACATCAGTGATCAGTTTTTACATATGAGTTTGGATTATTTCATTAATTACTTGCTATACTTTATTGTTAATGTCTTCGGGAGAAAATCAATCTCTATGCATGCACTTTTAAAAAATTGATATGCACTCACTTGTAAGCAAAATTTAAAAGAAGGTGCATATAATAGGCTCAAGGCCTGAATAAGCATGGTAAATAAAAAGTTGGCTTATATAGATAAGCTTGAAGAATAAATGAATTCACTTGTTCTTTTAAATCTTTGCTTACGAATGAATGTACCTCAATTTGTTAAAACAGCTCATGTGGAGATTGATTTTGCTCCGGAAGATATTATAATAAATACTGTGCTGTATAAAAATAAAAATAAAATTATTTATTTTTAATAAATTGTTATCTGTAAAGATGCAAGATGAGTTTCTTGGATTATCTTGAATGTTTCAATTCAGCTGCAAGAATTGTGATATCTTAATTATAGAATGGATTTACATTTAAAAAATATCCTGAAAAAATGTTAAAACTATTTCTCATTGAGAAAAGCTTCAAGTTCACATTATTTGTTGGCAAATGATATCCATCTCTTTAACTATTCAGAAAATGACTCGCAGAGGTTCAGTAATATTTAAACAAGATATTGTAAACATTAGGGGGTTTGTAGCATCTGTATTATGTTGTTTTTTCCTATGAATTGAAACATCATTCTCTTGCATTATGTAGTAACAATATTTGCAGTATTGGTATATCTGTCTAGAACTATTAATTTCACCAAGACAGTACTGTGATAAATTAACCAAATTATAATTTTATTAGCAGTTTTCACAGTTGGAAAAAGAAAATCCAACGGATAGACTTTTTTCCCTGATTGTTAGACATAAACTATCAATGATTAGAAAAAACATAGTGATTTATATGACCATATGGTTTTAATTATCCATTGTCTATTTTCTGTGTTCATTACACCATTACTTTTGCATTTAATTGGCTTGCATTAACAAGTAGATAATAAAAACATTACTTGTAAAAATTTGTTATAAATTATTTAGATAAACTCTGGAGTGTTTGTAATATGAGTTAATTTCTGCAACAATTTCTTTCATTTTTAATTTTATGAGCATTATTTAGCCAATAATTATTTTTTCAATTTTGACATTTCAATAATTTTTTTAGTATAGTGGAGCTGCTAACTACCCGATATCAAACTACACAATTTTAATTATATGCTAACCAAAAATAAATTAAATTAATAAAAAAATGACAAATAAATAATTATTTATACTTGTATTACATTGGATTGTGGTACCAAATGGATCAATAACAGAACAGTGTAAATACTAATTAATAGCTCTCTCTCTCTCTCTCTCTCTCTATATATATATATATATATATATATATATATATATATATATATATATATATATATTGATATATGTGTGTGGTGTTATGCTGTTTCATGTCAATTTAAATTACAATACAATATACTTGAAGATTGTTTACAAAATTTAGAAGAATTAAAAATTGATTTTTCTTCCTTTTAATTATTGTTTAATAATAATAATAAAGTACTAAATATTTTTATACTTCCAAATTGGTTTAATACTATTAAATGACTACTTTAAATCTGATTGCAACTAGACCCTATGGTAAAATGTATATGACCTCATATCCACTCTCAGATTTTCTAGTGTATCTCAAACAGTCCAAGTCTTCATCACTCTCAGGATATTTATTGGTGAGCTTTTGCTTAATTGGAAAATTATAATCCAACAAGCATTTCAACCTACTACTGATTTTATACACTGATTTTCAATATATTATAATTATTATTAAATAAAATTTAAAATTTTTTATATTGGATCACTTTAATAAAACTTAATGTAATTGAGCCAAACCATAGGGTTTCAATATATATATTGTTATCATTGTAATTATATATATTAAGTTTTATTTTATTTTTAATATATCATATTAATCCAAAAATGATAAATTATGTTTATCTAATACATTAATATTTAGTTCCAGACATAAAATAATTATTGTATTTTACAAGATTTTGTGTTAATTCAATTTGAACATAAGACAAGAAAAATTATAAAAGATATTAAAATGCTTCTCTTCTTAAAATGATATATTTATAGAATATTTGTATATTGAAAATCTTTTTATAAAGTGTATGTCATTTGGAAATATATTTCTATTAACACTTAAAGTAATGAATGCAAAAAAGTTTTTTTTAATCATATTTCAGTTTAGAATGCCATCATATTAATTTGATGATGATGGGTGAAAAAAAAAATATCTTTTATTTTTATATTATTAAATTTTTAATACATACATATAGTAACCACTCATAAACGAACATAACCATTCCAACTCTAAAAAAAAAACAAGGTTGTCTAGAGATGAGTTTTGTGAAAACTATACAAACCATATCAATTATGTCCATGGATAGAGTATGTTGGCCCATTTTTTATTTATTTGATATTTTGCAATGTTGTGTCTTTTTATAATTTTTTCAGCAGAAAACTTTTTTTAAAAAATACATTAATATGCATAATACAATATTTTTCTATGAATTTATAAATTTTGTATATTTTTTTTTTTTGTTTGTGAAAGTATGAATTTATATGTATGTTGAGTTTATGTTTAAAAAATAGTACTTAGGTCCAAAATGCCATATTGAATTTTTTAAAATACTGACCTGATGAGACACAATTTTCACAATAACTTCAGAGCAAAAAAAATTACATTAATAGAAACTAGAAAAACTAAAGAAAAAAATAAGTCTAAGATAAACAGTGATAACCATATAAAAAATAAGGAAAAAAAAGAAATTTCAACATCCGACATAATTATTACTTCATTGTTTGTTCATAATTTCTAATTCATCATGAACTAAGTATTAATTACATCTTCAGTTATAATTTCTTTGTATTCCTCACAAAATTATCTTTCATATCATGTATAATATGTCTTACCTGAGATAATCCATAGCTTCAGAATCTCCAAAATAAGTCACATATGAATTCTTCATTTTTATCTTGTACCCCAAAAGTTACAAATGTCAAAGGCATCTATAAAGATTCATCCTAATAAAAGATACAAAAGAAATCATCATAGCAATTGGCTTCTTGTCTATCTAAAACTAGAAATTGTAGGCTACTGTCTGTATCACTGATAAAATGAGTTTTATCTCATTTTATATTTTTTTGTGTACATCAGTGATGTTTATATTCTTTATGGACACCAGTGATGTTTGTTTTCTTTATGCACACAAGTGATGCTATCTTGTTATATTTATTGTATCACATAGATATAATTTATTTGCATATAGTCCATTTGTTAGCTATAGACTTGAAAATAGTGTGATGAAATACATAGCAAAACTAGAATGACTTCAAAGCCATGAGTATAAAGGCATAAACAAGAATCAGAATTTGATTATTTGCCTGCATATGCAATCTTTCTATACATTTGATTATTAATTTTGTAATTCATTACTTGTAAACACAAACATTATATAAACATAATAAATAATAAATTATTAAACTTTTTGAAAATCATTATTTTTATAAAATAAGTGGATTAGAACTTTAGAAAATTATGGTAGATATGAATTCTATATGAGCATAAATAAATATATAATTTATCAACACACACCAACTACAAAGTAAAATTAATAAAAAGTATTTTTGCAAAAAATTAAAATATTATTTAAAAAATTAAAATTTTATACTTACGAGCCTGTTACATTGAGACTATCGTAGGCCTTGTTTGTGAATGACATCCTATAAATGTCCGTTCAAAGACGGGGTAAATATTTTTTGTCTTTATCGCTTCATGAAAATTACAAAATTGATAAAAAAAATTAAATACTCTGCTTTATTAAAACTCCTATAAAGAATCCAAATTTCATCGGATTTTTTTGTGGTGGACATTTTTGGAATCACACATCACTGAGCTATCAAATGCCTGTATTTTGGTTGACATCATGCTTATAGTTTTTACATCAATAAAGAAAGAAAACAACATGTCAACCGATCAATAAAGATGCGCGGCTTACCTGCTTAAAGAACTGAAGGTTCTTATTGGTGCTGTGAAATTTTAGTCTTCATTAAAATCATGATTATCTACATTGCTAAATATTTGATAGCATTTTTTATTAACTTCTAGCTACTATTGACCTACTTATGCTTTAAAGATAGCCATCTTTTGCCACTTAAATAAATTGACATTAATATAGAAAGTGCAGTTGTTATTTACAACTTTTTGCATTAACAATAAAATAATAAATTAAAAGGCAATAGTGAATATTTTAAAGCCAATTGGTGAATATAAATGACCATATGTACTCATGCATAAACATGTAACATTGTTTATTAATTATTGCTCACAATTTGTTGCAGTAACATAATTGTTTTCAGAAGCATGGTCATTAAGCAAAATTGCTACCCAGAACAATCATTTAAGCAGGAAAAATATAATATAAAAATATGAATTTCATTTTAGTAAAAATTAAATTATTAAAAAAAAAAGTTTAATCTTACTGTTGTCTAAATTACTGTTCATTAATTTTTTAAGAGTTATAATTGCCAGCTAAATGTGACCAAAAATGCTTATTATATCATGTTCAATTTTGCTAAAAACTAAATCATTAAAAAAATAAGAATTATTAGCTGATCAGTAAATGTGACAAATAAATATCTAATGTTGGGTTTCATTTTACCAAAAACTAAACCATAAAATTTAACATAATAAAATTATTGTTGAAACATGAAAACACCCAAATGAATTAGTTATGATGTTTGATTTTAATAAAAACTAAATCATAAGATTTAAGTAATAAAATTGCTATTCAGTAAATATTTTAAAAATTGTGATCAACTGTTAATTGTGAATTAAATTTTAAAAAAAAATAATAATAAAGATATTTGATATTCTGGAAATATGTTTTGTCCATATGCACACTATGCCAGACAATGATGTTCTTCATAGAATTTGTGTTCATTGATTTAACTATTTTTTATTAAGCCTTCTCTATCAGTTTTTATGTTAATTTTCATTGTTTATATGTACACATTAGAATACTTAAAAAATATGAATAGTAGTATTATTTTAAAAAAGTGTAGTTCAAATAAATAGATAAGAGATTATTTGCATTTTCTCATATCTTATGAAATAAAATGGTGAATGATCAGCATATTTTTAATTTATAACATTTATTTATTTTTTATTCGTATTCATTAAGTTTTACATTCTAATAATTAATGTACAGTATAAAGTTGAAATAATCATTAAAAAAATAAATTAGATACAGGACAATAAAAATTGGAAGTTTTGAGAAATGGAGCTAATATAATAATTTCAATTAGTCAACTTGAATTGGTAATATTGTTTTTATGTATTTCATCTTTAGATTTAATATAATAAATTATCATCATTATAAACAATAATTGTCTGATATTTGGAGATCAGTGAGTTCAGAAAAGTTAAACCAATTGGTTACCAAGTCTTACAAAATATGACAAATAGGTCTAATGTGCTATGTCAGGATTGACATTTCTTGTATGTACTTAGAGTCATTAGTCAAATCCTAATTTAGTCAGAAAAAGCATATGCTATACAATTTATTTATTGTTCAATCAATAGATTGTACATCATTCTACTGAATATATCAAAAGTTCAGGTAGTTTCTTAGTATATTTGAGCTGCTAACTCTGAAGTTGAAAGACGTGAATTCATTTAATTTTCCTAAGATCTCTTCTGCTGCACATATAATTGATATAATTAAATATCTGATCTCTTTTAGTATTGCAAAATATTTAAAAATTTCTATATCATCCCTTATTATATATCACTTCATCTAAAGAATGCACTCTAATGATTCTGCACCCATATATAGGATTTTTTGTATTCATTTGCAGATAAATAAATTAATAAACTTGTTATTATCATTTAACTTGGCCCGACTTGCTTATATTAAAATATTCCTTTCTTTGTTGGTTTTTTTTTTACAATTTTATTATTACTAATTTTTCAATAATTTTAAAATGATATAGCATTACGACAAATAAAAAAATATGAACTTTTTTTTTATTCATTTACAGAGGCATTTGATGATTTTTTTTTTTTTAACTTTTAATTTTTTTATGTAATTTTATTTTTTAATTTTGACATGGTATTTGTTAATTTTAGTTTGATAATAGTAATTTTTGATGATAATTATCCAGTCATATTTGTTAATAAAAATTATAGAACAATACTTTTGACATTGTTTTTCCTAATCAATGTTTACATGAAAAAATAATGTTTTGTTATTACAATAGATTCTCTTTACATATGTGTGTGCCAAATATATATTATCATTAAAGAAAATTGTCAATGATAAGTTTTAATGCTTACAGTCTATAAATGCGCTTACCCAGATCAGAGTAAATGGTCAATAAGAATCTGCGTTTATATATTGTCAATCAAAAATTATGTTGAAATGATAAAATTTATAATTCAGTTAGAACATCAGCATACTCTCTACTGAGCTCAATTTGAAATATTATATTATATAATAACCAACTTCTTTCCAAACTTTTACTCATCACTAACCACAAATTTTAAATTTAGAATATGTTCTTTTAATATGGTAATTGTATTAAGTCAATTATATTTTTAAAGTACAATTTGAGGCTAAAGCAAGTACGTAGTATATAAAATTATAGCGAATTATTTAAAAATAGTTAAGTAAAGTTTAAAATATCGTTTCATATGGTTGTAAAAGCTGGCCATATTAAATAACACAGCCATAAATAATTAAAAGTATATTTAAAAATTTGATTTTAATAGTTTAAAACGTATAATTTAATAAATACAGTGTTTAAATTTATAATCATATTTAATAGTCAAAATTAATATATTTTAAAAAATAAACTTTATGATGGTGAGAATTGTATTTAATTCTATATTTTCTAAATTGTTCTTCCAAATTTTATAATTATATTATATAATATAATAAGTGTATCAATTTTATTAGTCTAGGCAGAGAAATAGATTGAAAATCGTCTGTCAAAGTTATTGATCATGTGACTTGTATATTACATACGTTCACACACACGCTTGTTTGAAATAATAACAAAGTTTAAAATATTTTAAAAGTTATATTATAGAATTGGATGGAATTATTGCCTATCATAAAAGCAAATAATAATAAATATTAAGTTAACTATCGTATGTAATGTTTTAAATAATGTAATAAAGACGAATACATTCATAATATAAAAATTAAATATTTTATTTAAATAAAAATAGATAAATTGAATATTAAGAAATGGAATAAGTTATTAAATGTTATTTTAAAAGATTAAAATAATTTAAATAAAGTTATAATTGAATTAAAAGTGGTATTTTAAATAATATTTTAAGTTCATTACGTCATAATTTCTAATTTTGAAATTTAATTCTACTATAAACTAAAAATATGTAAATTTGTTCTCAAGCTAAAGTAAGAATTAACCAATAGGATAAGGTATTCTTACAGACTATAAATATGAATTGCACGGGGGTATAGGGAGAGATTAATAATGTATTGAAACCGGAGAAAGGTAAATTATAACTATCAAAAAGATAGCATTTTTAAATTTTTTATTTTAGTCAATTTTTTTTTAGTACTTTCTTATCGTTTTATTTGCAAAAAACTAATTGATAATTTTTAAAAGTATTTTTGCAAAAGAGAGTTTTAAAATATAATAATTTAGAAACTTCGTGGAAATGATTTTCTAATTTTTAAAGTACTTACCAGTCGTATTTTATCTAAAAGTTTAACCTAAACTTCGCAATAAAAATGGATATACTACGAAATAAAATGGATATAAGTTGTAATGCTGAAAAAATGTTTGGAATATTTATTGATACAGCTTTATTAATATTTCACCGAAGAACTGTTTTGGTACATAAAAAACCACAGCTCGGACATCATACGGAGTCTAATGAAAAAATTGGAGACGCATTATTATTTATAAGCCTATCCAAGATTTATTTTTTAAATAGTAATAAGACAATTGTATATTGCATGAATTATTTTATATAATATTATATCAAAAGGAGTAAAATGTTATATCCTTTCTGAAGGTAACATTTTTTTTTATATATTTTTTTAAAGTGATATATAAAAATACCAAACGAAAGTTTAAATGTATTAAGAAGGAAACTTATATAAAAAAGTGAACATATAGTTGAATAAAAGATGGATCCATAAAAATACAAATAGTACTTAAAAGTTTATCGGATAACTAAAGCTAAATTAGATGGAATATGCATGGATACGCCAGCAGAGAAAATACTTTAAAAAAAAACTTTACGGGATTAATTAATATTATGATTTAATAATTATCGTCCTAAATACTAAAACCAAGGATTATTTTCTATAAATTTTACTAAATGGATTAATAATTATTTTTATTTTAAACTTTAACGCGCTTGGAGGAGAACATTTTTAAAAACTCTAGAGAAAATAATAAACATTTTGGACTTATCAGGAACTATCGTCAAGAAAATATGTAATTATAGTTTTGATTCCTTTTATTTTGTTAACCTAGTTTAAATCTAAATTTTTATATAAGATTAGGAAAAACATAAAAACATTAATTTATTAATATTAAAATTTTATAATATAACAATCTAATAATTTAGCTAAAAATATTTTAATATAAAGTGTATGGGTGTGAATTTTTTTTTATATCTGCAATGCTCAAGTGGATAAAGGAAGCCTACTGAACACGATGACTAGATAAAGGTTATTGGTAATAATAATAACTATTGATAATTTATAATGTATATATTTTTTTGTTTTCTTTAGATCATCCATAAATTGGAAGAATGAAGTGTAAAAGTTTTTTTACTTATATGTACCGCATTTCATACAACATTTTAAAAAAACATTATGAGATAGGATTGATTTGAAAATATGCATACGACGATTTTTTTTTTATTAGTGATATAATCCAACATAACAAATAATTATGTGATTCTTTTAAAATTTTCATGTTATTGGATATTCAAATATTGTCTAAGTAGATTGTATATGATTAGACATATAGAATAATGAAGTAAGCAGACTTTTCTTGTGGAACAGCTAGATTGTTTAACTATTAATGAATTTTATTTATTGTTTTGTAAATGCAGATAGTTATTTATCGATGTAAGATGTGGAAAATCTTGAGAAATAATGTTGAGATAGTGGCTTGGAAGTACTTAGTGAACAGGAAACCAAGATGATGTTTTAAGAAATAGGATGTTATAAGGAATGGAAATAATATTTAGTCTTTATGTGAATATCAGCATAGTTAACAAAGCCCTATGACTGATACACATTTTATTTGGACAGTGTTTATATTTCTTTAAATATTTGATGTTCTAATAAAGCTGAAGAAATAGCTTTAACATCGTCCCTGTACTAGAGGATATTAGGCAGGTAAATGTCATACCTCTTCGCACTGTACCATGATTTTGAGATATGTTAAGAGTAATACTCTAGCTTTCTTCCTTAATCCTATGCATCTGTTTTCGCTATCTTTATTTCATGTAACTGCATCGTTTAGTAAGATATTTTAAAAGAAATGATAAATAATTTAGAACTAAGGTTATGCTATCGTTTTTGGATAAGATTAGTTTATTTGCTTATAAGGAGCAGAATATTATAACTTAAAATTGAAGATCCAAAGTATCCTAAGGAAAGAAAAGAATCATAGAATATATTTTGAATTTTATTTCGGAAATGAAATATAAACTTTTTTAAAATAAAGTATCTAAACAAAGATATTTTCTTTAAAGTGATAATAATTTTAAATGCTTTAGTATTATTTTTTTTAAGAGAAAATAAGTATTGCATATTTTTAAAATACAATAGTACAAAGTAAATTATGTAAACAATATGCATAGTATATTTTTTGTTTATTGATTAACAGAAATATATTGATGATTACACTTATATCATACTAAAGTAAGGCTTAAAGAAGAATATATTATGATTAGTAAACATTGTGTGATAAATACTAAAATCTAGTACTGAATTTTGGATAATATTTTGTGTAACATCTTTGACTTTGCAAGATGAAATTTTTTTAATATTTTGAGAAATCCATACTCATTATAAAATTTTGTTTTCTATAGAATGTTTTTCTAAGTATGAATTTTTTAAAATAAGATAGTTTAATAATATTAAGGATAAAATGCTGTTGCTAATAAAGTAGATAAATATATTTGTAATAAGTTAACCATAATGAGAAACCAAATAGTAACATTTTTTTTTAAATTTTGTCCTAAATCTAAATAAAGATATAATTGAAATATAAATTATTTTTTTTATAACCCGGTAGATCAAACTGTAAAGTAAAAAAAGTTAAGGATATCCACTGTAAATAGTGTAAATAAATTGTTTATTTATTTGTTGTTAGTAATAAACTTTGTTAAATTTTGTTATTTCAAAAATTTTGTGTCCGAGTTATTTATTTCTCCACATCGCTGCATGAAATCACGATATATGCATAATAATTGAAACAAATATATAATTTTGCACAAAAAGATAAATAGAGAATTATTTTAAGAATTTTAAATATTTTATTGGTATTCATTATAATTAAATAATCATAATCTTACATTATTTTATTGGTCATAAATCAGTTATCACAATATTATATTAAATTATATGCTATCAGTTGCCACACATATTTTGTTTGTCAGATTATTAAAATGCTACCACGTATTTATTATATCATTACATGAAGATATAAGATCATATTATATTATTTCATTATTTTATTATGGTAATAAAATTATAGTAAAAAGAAAAGATATACAGAATTAGTTAAACAATGAAGAATATTATTACTGTTATTTATTATTATTAGTTTCAGTGTAGTAGATTATGACATAAAATCCCTTCTCATATTTTACTACCATATTTTTAAATTAACTTAGAATAAACTTTATGAACCTGAGATTATTTTATTTGAGCTAGATTATTATTAAATAGAAGATTAAGATTTAATTATTAGTTTAATCTTAGTGAGTAGAAGTTATTAAAGTCGTAAGAATACTATGAGTTTGTTATTTGAAATAGTAATAAAGGGGGGATAGTGTTCTTATGCCATTGAGGTAGTATCCTGTGGGATATTGGCTCAATGTAATCTATCTTGTCACCTGTATTTTCACTTCAAGTCTCATGAAAATATTAAATATTTATTTAATTTATTTTTATAAACTGAACCTTATTCGTATTTTAAATTTGAGCTAGTGAAATATTTTAATTTTAATGCTGAATATTTTAGTTATTAATTATTAACTGAGATAGAACCCGTTTTATTTTATATCATATATTATCTGGAAGTGAGGATACACGAGATGGTTAGAATATATATATATATATATATATTAAACTCATCAAAACTTAAACTATATTGTATTTCTTTTCATATTTCATAACAGAACAGTGTTAAGAATTTTTGCCTATAGATTTAAGAAATGAAAACTAATATTCTAATTGAAATTTCACAGAACAACTAGCTACATATATTTATTTATTTCATAAAAAGGTGCATTAAAAAAAAAAAACTTGAATGGCTGGTTGGTGTTATAAATTAAATTGATTTTAAATGTTATGTATATTCTTTCTATGTATTTTACAAACACACACATTTATTCCAAGCAATACTTTTTCATTTTTTCACAAGAAATGGTGAAGTTGGTCTATTTGTCCTTTTTTTGCAGACACTAATCACTGTTTATATACATACTTGTGTTGAAAATATATATTTTTGGTACACATCTGTTAACTAGGTCATTTTATTGTGAAATATTATTCTATCTTTTTGAACGGTTTTATTTTGAAATTTATTTATATTTTATATCATAATAATTATAATTTCAAGTTTTAATAAATACTTCAAATGTAATTAGTTTCCTTACCTGCATAGGATATAATATAAGATCAAAGAAATGAAAAATAATATTTATATCTTAAAGCTAGTCCAACTATATTTTTTTAATTTATTTTTTTAATTAGGTAATATCTACAACCTTATATATTATAAAAGATTATTTCTTAAAAAACTAATTATAAATTTGCAGAAGTTTATTCAGTTTTTGGATTTTAGATATTATTAAATCTATTTAAAAAATAATAAACATTAACCTAATTTGTGTATAGTAAGTAACCTTTCCCAATAATGATATTCAAGATTGGTGGACCCATTGTTTTGATATTTTTTTTGCTATCTAGGAAATTTTATTTTCTTTAATGTGCTTGATTTAAAAATGAGATTAAATAAATTAAGAATGTAATTTTATTAACTGCTCATAAAGACATTATTATGGTTGAGAGCATTTAAATACCTTTATTATCTCATTGTGAACATAAGATTTTATATGTAGTATCCAAGTTTTGAATTGTACATTATGACAATATAAAGCTTCTTGGTTTCTGAAATTCCTTCATCAACTCTACCAAGCCCCTATATGTCACTAGACCCAAATCAGAATATATTTAACTTTTATATCAATTCAGATTTTTTCTTTTTTCATAAACTTCGTTATCAAATAATATTCAAGTTTGTTTTGATTGATGCAATGAGAATCACATAAAAATATTTACAAATTTTACAATATTTCTTTATAGCTTTTTGATTCCTTTTTTCTTCTGCTGATTTACAAGATTTTTATTTATGATAGATTTTATTTTCACTATTTTGTTAAAATACTTGAAAATAAACTAAAGGTATTTTTATTGCTTATTTTGGATATTAATTGCTATTGCAGATAGTTCTGTAACTAACAACTGGAAAGTTTATTCTGTAGCATACTGTTCATTTCGTTTTTATTGAATTTATTAGTTTTTAGGAGCCATGATGTTGTTAATTAAAAATGATGAATATAAGAAAAATTCAATAGTATAAGTGTTCTGTTGATTTGAATGCTTCAATATTTACTATGTCATTATTTATCTATATTCTTAATCTTTTATGTATAAGTTATACATATAAATTGTACATTTGATAACTAGAATGAATTTTTTTTTTTAATTTACTTTGCATTATCTAATCTGTTAAGATAAATATTAAACTTTTAAATCCATATCATACTTTTTTAATTTTAGGGAAATATTAAAATGGTATATCAATTACCTCTTAATTCAAAACCATGACTGCAATATGCATCTTTTTCTGTCTTTTTTTTTTTTTGTAATTAAAATTCACTATAATAATCAAAAAGAAAATTGATAAATTCTTGTTTTTTTTTTTTTTTTTTTCATATGTCATAGCATTGGCCGGGACGCGAACCCACACCCGTCTGTAACCAACTACTTGCTTGCAAAGCGGATGCGATGACCTCTCGGCTAACAATGCTTGACATAAATTCTTGTTTTTAAATGTAAATTGTGCACATTTTTGGGACTCCTGGTGATAAATGGAACAGTGTGTTATTCTAATGGAAAATATTGTTAAACTGAAATATAACTATTTTAAGCTTCTTTGATACTTATTTGTCATTCATCTTAAATGAAGAAATTATTTTTGCTTTATTAAAATAACTATAATAAATTACTATGGAATAAAGTAATGCAAGTTATTTAAGGTATTTTTTATTGAAAAAAAAACAAAAAAACAATTTTAAGCTGAAATGTTCCTTGATATTTAAACAGCTATTAAATATAAGTAAAAATTATAAAATATTGTAACTCATTGTGTTTGTTTATATTGATTATGTATATTTATATTATATTTGTTTTATTTTGTTCAGGTTTTTTTTTTTTAAATAAAAAAAAATACTTATCAAATTGATTTAAATTACCAGTATTTTAAATTTTTTGATGCATAGCTTTGATAAGTGTAATGTTTTTTTTATAATGCAAATATTGTGTTATGAATATACATTTAGTAAATTGTTGTAAAAGATAATATATATTGTAATGCTAGCGAGATATATAGTCTAAAACACATATATGTATGCATTACACGTGTTAAAATAACTAAATAAATTATCAAAAGAAAATCAAATAAACGAGAATAGTCAAAAAAATATATATATATATTTAAGTAAGATTGTATTGTTCTTTTAAAGTAGAATAAAACTATTTATTAAGAGTGGGTGAGGAAAAGAATCAGCAGAAATAGAGATTTAAAACTCACTCACTCTTCTTTTTATAAGCTAAAAGAATAAAATGTGTAATAATAAATCTTAGTGAAAAATCTAAAATTAAAAAAGATTAATTAATTAATTAATTAGTGAAAGAAAACTTGTGGAATACCAGTAAGATTTCTGACTGATAATGAAATTGATAATTGAATTAATTACAAACTATGTAAACTATCTTATCAGTATAAGTGTGATAAAATAGGATTAATCTAGAAAAATATTAGATTAAAGAAAAATTTTAAAATAGATTTAAATTATGATAAAAAACCAATGGGAGAGTATATATAAAAGGAGCATTTGCCTATTGTTAAATTTATTCCGTAGTTGATATTAATATTTTCTTGAGATTCACTCTTGAGATTTGTAGAGATTCAGTCAGAGATCCAGATATTCGGAAATTCAAGTGCAGTAGCGAACCAGTCATTACTGCTACAGATAACATCAAGCCGTAGGAGTATTCAACTGGGCTTCATGCCCCAAGTCCTCAGTTACATCAACTGTCCTCACCTGAATCCAAATCCTAAATGATATAATGTATGTGTTGTTGCTCTCTCCCATTGTTGAGCCAAAGAATGGAAGACAAGCCCTGAAACCATAGATGGAGCACCAAAAGCCAACCAGTTGGAAATTGACAATAATGAAAACCTAGGTAAATATATTTTCAATAATAACTGTCTAGACACTTTTTTTTAAATGAAATGAATTTTAACGATGGACTATCATAAAATTTAGCCTGAAAATAATCATTTATTTATATGTCTTTATGCAAAATTTTATACTGTTATAATATATTAAATATGTGGGTGCCTGAATAAATAATAATATTCGCTTGTTATTTGGTCTATTCTTTCTCTTATCACTGTGTTACTATTGATTTAAAGTTATAAATATCTAATGTATTAAGTTAAATGTGCTGCATCCCCTGATTAACAGTAGGAACTATATTGGGATATTTCAAGAGCTGGATTGATGTGCCTGTCATCCAAGCATGCTGGGTATATAACATACGGTTGGCTGGCACCTGAGTTTGATTCTCAAAACAAACAAAATGTTTTTGGATAGCAGGGTCTTTATTCCAACAGTCGAGGTGGGCTACGTTCAGGAAATATGATTGTGGTTATGCTTGTATAGCCTCAATCTGGTTGTGGGTATCATTGATGGTTAAGCTATCAATAGTATTCTCCTCTCAACTTGAAGTGCCAGTCTCCTGTAATATTAAAGATATAATTGAATAAAATTGCCTAAAGTAAATGATAGAAAAAGAAAGGTCTCATGATAAATATAAAAGATATTGTTAAATAAATAATGTTCAGAATATAGTAAAAAGATGTATCTAGAATAAATATGTATTGAGTGACAATAGGCTCAGGAAAGCAAAAGTTTAATAAAGTTAAAGTATTGCTTGTTAAGATATTATAAAATAAAATAAAAAATTTCAGGGGTACCCGGTGTAACATATAAGATTAAATGTGATAAAAATTAAAATGACAGTAGTCAGAAATATATATGTCTTTTATCTTTGAAAACAATTTTAAGTGTAGATGAATAAATATCAAAATCTAGCTTCTTGTTGTTTATGCCATTTTATGAAATACCTCCTGCCTCAAATTGGAAATTACCTTTCTTTTATGGACTTTTCTTTTGCTCATTTGACTCCTTTGTTTTTAAAGAGCACTAGAATTATACAGTTTTATAATGTACAGTTAAGAATAAGTAAATATTCATTTATTGATCAATATTAACTGGCTAATTGGATTGGCTTGAGTTATTTATTTGAAAAAATTCTGAAATTATGAATTTGTCAGCCATTTGAAAAAAAATTGACTACTTTCAACTTGAATGGACTAATCAATACACCTTTGAGTTTTTCATTGTTGGTAATATTGTATAACAACAATTAATGATTTATAAATTAATCAACAATTTATAAATCTTTATATATTGTAATGGAATAAGTATATCCCATTACATTTTTTTCAAATAAGTGAAAAAAATATAAAATCACCCTCAAGTAGAAATATATGTATAAAAATAAGATAATTTAATAATTTGATTTGAATTAATATATGTAATGCACATATGGCAAACTAATTATATAATTTTTAAAGTTAAAATCTATAAACAAGATTGTTTTAATATAAAAGAATTTTTTTAAAAATTCTTTCAATTAGTTATTTTAATCTTAGAATGGAAATGATTTTCTATATTGACATAATAGCAAAGAGGCTCTTGCGCATAAAGTCAGATAGAAGATAAATTACAAATACTAGTGATAAAATTTTGCGTTCCCGCTCTAAAGAAAGATGATCAATAATGATGGAAATAAAGACACGGTCCACAGAGAAAAGTCAAGTCAGGTAAGATCGATCCTGCAATTTTCTGATAAGAATTCATAAAGATATAAAAAGAAAACTTTGAGGTTGAGATTCAGTTTTTGGATTGTTCTTGCTGATTGCGTGATTTAAATATATAAGTATATTGTGGATCTCCAAAATGTCAGCAATAATTTATATTTCCCGTGTTTGCAGCAGCTGAAGCAGTCTCCAGAGTATGATGGGTCTCAGAAACTCACCATCAATGGAATTGTCTTTACCTAGAACAGTATAAAATGGAAGAACTTTGAATTGTGTGACACATCAAGGACCATCAAGACTGACTTCAATAAATCTACAGCATTGGAAAGTATGAACTTTTTGCTTTAAATGAACTTTACTTTTATAAAACAAACTTTTCCGAGTACTAATTTTAAAAGAAATCTTTTATCTGACTGAAACTTAAATTATTTGTTATATTTTCTTTGAATATGTTTAATATCATTTTATTCTCATAATTTCTTTTAAATTAATAATTTAAAATGGGCATAAATGGCTGCATAGATTCATAAGATTGTGTTAAAGTGTGTTAATTTTGGGCTAATTGTTTTGTAGTTAGATTAGTGCTAGAGGATAGATGTATGGATGTTTATGTCAATGTAATATGAGTAGGTGCATTGGATACTCATTTCCTTGTACCGTGTTAGCATACAGGGCATAATACTCCCCTGAACATATGACCCAAAAGTATAGTCATCATGGTCGTAGATGCATTTCCTATGCCATTGATTGTCTTACACTCTGATTGGGACAGTAAGCCGGCAAAGACCGCTATCCCCTTTTACAGAACATTTCTTATATATTTCAATAATTTCGTTTTGTATCACCAATTGGGCAGTGAATCGTTCCTGTCTATTGGTGAGGTTTATTAATGTTCATGGAGAAGATGCTCCTTCCCACTATATTTCGTTATTTTTCTAATGATATCATGCTACAGATGTAAATTCCTGTTAGCATGATTGTGTTATGCTAATAATCTCATTTTGTATTGGTCACATCGGTATATCAGTAAGCTAGCATTGATTTGAATGCGGGGTTTTAGCCTAGGATTAAAAGGGATTGGGTTGGTTATATACATTATATAGCATATTCACGCTTATTAAAATATTAAAATTGCATTAAATCAATTAAATGCTTCCGCCTGTGCATATAATTCAAATCAAATATATTTAGTTAATTTAATTTTCAGAATCTTTCCTTTTAATGTGTGTGCGTTATAATAAAATGATATTGTTGAATTAATTTTGGCAGTAACTCATTTTTTATTAATATTTAAATTAAGAATTAGAAATTTTAACATTCAGAGTAATATTTTTAAGCTCAGCTTCTCCCTGAGCTAGTGACTGGTGCTTTCAGTTGGATCAAAGAGTAACCTCTCCTGTGCGTATCTGCCTACTATATAAATTCTCCACGTTCAAATGTCCTGGTGGCGCCCTGGTATGGCAGATTAGGTTAGTTAGGTTCCATCAACCATTATAATATATATATATTGTTAGTTTCTTAGAAAGTTGAGATATTTAAATGTCAAAATGTCACAAAAACCATATTTCGATTAAAGTTAATAATAATAATTAAATGATTTATTGCTTGAGTAGTTCATCAAAAGTTTGAGCATTGCAAGTAACAGAACTGGAATGCAATCTATGAACATTGAGCTCCTACCTGCACCAAACTACACAGAGCACAATTCTATTTATGTGGCAAAAATGAGATTTTATTTTCTACTTATTTAATTTGGACTTGATTCATGAAAATTGTCATATGAAATGAGATACTTTTATATTGGTTAATTGCCCAGGATGGTATATGTTGAATACTTACTTTTGGGAAATGGAATGCACACCAAATATTTATGTAGTGCGTTTTATAAGACCATTGATAAATTTTGAAAATGTGGTATTACCGCCAAGGAGCTAATTAATAAAATAGTTTTTGATTTATGTTTTATTTTTTATCAAAAATTTTGAAACAATTTTAAAAATCATAACGGGCAATTTGAAAATATTTTTTTATTCTGAAAGCACTTATTTTTGACAAAAGTAAGTAACCCAAGTATGTACATACTACTTTAAAGATTAAAGGGGAAAAAACATCATTTTTTAAAAAAATAAGGCAAATTATTATTATTTATCTTTTTAGAATGTGCAGTGTGTATAGAAGTATGCAAATTAGGAATTGGAAACATAGTTATACACTTTTAATTATTAATAACACAATTTAATAAATCTCAACAAGGATTTACAGATTTCATATACATCAAAATATAAAAAATAAATTAATATGCATATGACATAACTATATATATATATATGACAGATAAGTTTAATGTTTCTTAGTAAACTTCATAGTATATTTTTATAGATACATATTATTTAGATTGTGATAGCTGCCCAAGTTCCTAGTCATTATTTAATTCCTTTCAGGCATTTCTGAATTAGATCTCTTATGGTGGTTTTCTGCAGCTTCTTTAGAAGTTTAAATAATTTCCTAGAGTATACTTTGTGATAAGGTTGATTGAAGACTATTGTGTGTTGTCTTGCCTTAATTAAAGATGTTGTTAAATTCTTTTTTTTTTTCTTTATTAAAGTGATATACACCTGAGTCTTGTTTTATGCGGATTTTTTTAATGCAATTTTGAAGTTATGCGATTCATGTTTTTTCTTAATATCTTTGTAGGCGGTTTTGGTTTTTGCGATAAAAATTATTAGATCAGAAGTCGAGCTCCGATAATGCGCTATTACTTTGAATATTATAAATTTCGCACACTCACGTCATATTTAAAGTAATAATGCATTATCTGAGTTTGACTTCCATCTAGTAATTGCAATATTTTCAGCACTTTATAATAGTATTGTAATAGATATTATGCAATAAAGAACTTCATAATTATTTAAAATTAGGATTTCCCCATTTTATATATACACATTAAATTTTACAAGATTATAATGTAAATCTGTTCAAACGTTATAGATGCCTATACTATGCATGTTGTTGTTTTTGCATTTTAAATCACATTCTATTTTTGCTTTTTTTAAAAAAGAGTACATAATCAATTAATTATTTAGTGTCTGCAAGTTTATTTTTAAAGGTGAGTAACAGCAGAGGGCACAATTGAATTTGGCAATTAAAAATTAAAATCTGATTTTTAATTGTAATTAATAATTTAAAAATTACATAATGTGATGTGAAACAATGAAATTTGATTTTTAAACAGAATTGAAAATTAAAGATAAAAATAAGAATTTAATTTTTAATTGTTAGTTATAATTAAATTTTGCCCAACAATGGTGAGTAGGTGTCTTTTTATTATCATAAGTCTAAGTTCTTGATTTTTATTTTAAACTTTTAGTTTACCCGAATAGAGAGGAAAAACACCCAAGAAAATGAATTTCTTTGGAAACAAAAATTTCAATTTTAGATCGCTTAGCGAAATGGGAAGGATCAACAGCGATTAGAAAATCTTTTAGTTTGGTCGAGTCCACTATGAGAGCAATATTAAAAAACTGAACCTTGGTGCTAGTTGTATTTCCTCTTGTGATGAATCTGATGTCTTACCAGTCCACAAACGAACCTGCATATTGTCAAATAGCGATAATGATTAAAATACTGTACATGTATGAAAAAATGCAACATACTGTAAATTATGCATAAAAATATATTGTTTTGAATAAAATTAAATACTGTAGTTAGTAAAAAAAGTTTGCCTTGTATCAATTTTTTTCAAATCTGAAATTTTTTATTGGTCATATTTTATTTCCTTATTTTTTTTATGCGAATTTTAAAGTAATTTTACGTTGTTGCTTCACTTTTATGTGATTTTTCAAAATTACAGTACATATCCCCCATTTTTCAAGGTAAGTTAAGTCTGTTTTTGTGCGCATTTTCTGAGGAACCTATCTACCGCATAAAACGAGACTCAGGTGTACATGTTTTTATCAACAAAAAATGATCTATATTTTCTAGATTAACTTTTGTAGATATATTGTATTACTCAAAAAACTTGAGCTGGGTCATCGAGTTAACTTTGGGGAACTTCTCATCAGAATCATTATGCAAAATTAATTAACAATGCCATAAGTAGATTGACTATATAATTTACAAAATATGCAAATTATTGGAATGAGAAATATAAATTATAAAACTCATATCTTCCATTTTTTTGACAAAGGGATGCAAGACTCTTTTTTGTTGATTGAATTTGGGTCTTTTGCAATAACCCATGCCTTCTTCAACTTTCTCTTACGATCATCCCTCTCTATGCAGATGGTCTTAAAAATAGAAGGGGGAAACGTGACTTGTAGCAAGCTCATGTTCCAGGAAAATCGACTTATATTGTCTGTTTTGTTTTACCTTTTTATAAAGATAGGAGTACTGAGCGATTCTCATAAATCTGTTAGCTCGATACTCTTCGTAGTATGCTACTCTACAGGCTGTATATGGGCATGAAGTTTTATAAACTATTTGAGGAGCATGTTCAAATTGAGTTCTCTTTCGTATTGTTCAGAAGATTGTTAAGAGAGGGTGGTGTTCTAAATGCTATTTGAGCATTGATTGAGCAAATTTTTGAATATTAACTCTGTTATTAAGTTGGAATGTATATATTTGGTTTAAAAATACCTTTTCATAATGGCTTGGCTCAGCTCAAGTTTTTGGAGTATTTCATTAGGATATGAAAAGAGTGTAAAGTTAAATAAATATATTAATGAAAACAATATATAGTATGATTTAATTAACTATTAACTATATTTCTCTTTTATTTTTATTCTTTAATATCTAAGCATGGCATTATGAGAGGTTTATAATGAAATGAGAAGGGATAAGTAAGAGATGTTTTGAAAAAAATTACTATGATCTTTTAATTTTTCAAAATCATTAATTTGAGAATAGCTAATAAACTAAGAGTTTC
This sequence comes from Epiperipatus broadwayi, assembly GCA_028023455.1. NCBI lineage: Eukaryota > Metazoa > Onychophora > Udeonychophora > Euonychophora > Peripatidae > Epiperipatus > Epiperipatus broadwayi. The sequence goes on along the minus strand of JAQFVV010006209.1, from coordinate 13,261,050 downwards.
AAATTGATGGTGTTTCATCTAGATTTATTAAATAGTATTGTCATTTTATAAGAAATTAATTTAGAATTTATTGCTAAATTCCAAGTAATAGTAGTAATAATATTTGCAGTAATTTAATTTATCTATTAGAAATTAAATTGCATTTTTGTGTTTATTGTTTTGTCTAGTAAATTAGACATTAGTTGCTTTTTTAATTTGCTTAACAATAAAACAAAAATTAATATATAATATCAAAAAGAATCTTTTTTTCTTCATATTCATTAGATTTATAAATCTTAAAATTAATGTATTATAATTTTTCAATTGCTTTATATCAGTGAAAACATTTTTTTAAAAGCAATTGTTGAATAATTCATAATCATATAACTTACTTGAAAAGTTTGATATTTTGATTCATATCATTTTTTGTTGGAATAAATATACATGTAGAAAAATAGGAGATATTAAGATTTTTTTATCAATATAGGAATCAGTTGAACCACTTTTGATGCATTGTTTTAATGATAATAATTAAACTAAGAAAAGTAATAAAATAATTTAAGATTAGATTATATTGAAACTGTAAGATTTAAATTCGAATCATAGTTTCATCTCAGTCATATTTGTTCTATCGTCTTCTACCCACTCCTACATCTTATCTAAATTTAAACCCTCAATATTGGACTGTGTGGGTATAGTAGTATCCGTTATATATATAAAATTGTTAAATATGCCTCATGCACACACACTCCAATATGAGATATTAACGCACTGAAAATAATTTACTAAATTTAGAATATTTAATATTTTGCGTTAATTATTATTTAGATCAAAGTTATATAACATTTTAATTTATAAAATCTAAAAGTTGTTTTTAACCTTTTAAATAATTAAATGTATTAAAAATAGAAATTCCCCTGCTAAGTAAAATTGCAAGTCATGGTGGATGGGGAGAGACAATAGAATACTGAGAAATATTCCTGAAAGCTTTTTAATTAGTTTTAAAGAAACACCTACAGTATAATGAGGTCATAGATGAAATACGCAATAATGTAAAGCAAAATATTTGGATTGAAATGACAAATGGAACTTGTGCTCTTAATGCACTATTTTACCTGCAGATATTTGAGCGGACCAAAAGGCGAACAAATATGTAATGTCAGATGGATCTGAAAGACAAAGAGCAAGGGAAACAAAAGGTATATAAAGTCTTGTTCGAAGTAAAATGATGGTGACTCTCAATCTGTTTTTTCTGCCTTCTGCTTTCTTTCATATGTCAAATTATTAAAGTGTGCTATTCACATATAATATTGTGATGCCCGAGTAGTCGGCATGCACTGGATCCCTTACTTGCTTTTAAAATGAATTGAAATTGTTTGTTGTAATCTGTATACTGCTGCCTAATCAATTGCTGCTTATAATCATGATCAATAAATGAACTGTTAAGGAAAAACTACTGCACCATACTTCATGAACAAGAGAATCACTCAGAAACGTGCACGTTCTGCTTAAATCAAAGGTAACCGGTACTCAAAATCTTTAAGAACTTTTATGCTCTTTTATTCAAAACTAGAACTTGTACTTCTAATTTGTAATATTTTATTTATAATGTTTACTCATGTAAATCCTATTTAAAACCACTAAAACTTTAAAATCTGTAATCTTTAAATGTTTAATTACTATACGATATTTCCTTTTTCTTTGGGTATTCAGTTCTATTAATATTTATTTGTTGACATAATTAATTTCATGCCTCAATAATTTCTGACCTAGCCTCTTAATTTTATTAAATGTTAGCCTTCACCAAAATATGCAGGGTCATTAGATAATATATATTAAACTCATCTTATATTGATAAAGCGGCTAGCTCAGGAATTATATAATCTTTATATTTTATTAATTATTTCTCGGATGCATCTTATTTTATATTAATATGCTTTTTGGGGTCCTCTTATATTTTAATGAATTATCTTAGCTTCAGAGATGCATCTAACTTTCATGATTAGCTATGAGTGTGAGTGTACCATAATTTGTGCGGGCAGATATCTTAACAATAGAAGTATGATAGAATTATAATCTTTATCCCTCTATTATTAGTTGATTGGTATCCATTGAATTTAAGTTTATAATCAAACTAATCTCATGTTATTTGAGGGCTCATAAATGTGGGCCTCGGGAGTGAGTCATCATTCATTAGCAATTAAATATATAAATCATGTTCTATTATCAAATGATAGGTGTTATTATTGAGCAATGCCAATGTTTTTCTCTTGTTTAAAGTCAGGGAAATCACGGGATACCTATGTTTAAAGGTATCGTTCCATACGGAAGGGCACAGTTCAAAGTGCTCCCATGGAAAGCTGAGTGTCATGCGGTCAGGTAGTAACAGTGGCAGAAGTTTCCGGACTTGGGATTATGAGCAGCCTTGTAAGGTTCCCGGAAGAAAGTCCACCCACGAGTTTATATTTTCCTTCTGGCTTGCATCTCAAAGTTCGCTCTATTATTATTCTGTGGCATCTGTACCAATACCACCTCTCATCCCTTTAATTATTCTTTTATTCCCTGCTTATGATTTCACTTCCCAAGCCTCCCACATTATTGCCCTCCAATAACAGGCCCTCTTTAGAATTAGTCATGTAAATAAAACTTCGTATATATAATCTATTGTTGGGATGAGTAAATTCGCAGCCTTATATCTCGTTCAATGTTTGCCTCACACGATAGCTAATGTACTTAATCTGGGGCATGAAATAATGGCTTGCTACTATTAAATACCCAAAGGGACAGGTCGAATGATTAATGCTTTAATAGTGTAAACTCATGCCATATTAGGAGTAGTGACTAAGATCAAACTCTGACCTTGTAAATAAATTTATATCAATATTAAATATAGTTTTAATTATATCTACGTCTTCATGTCTATTTCCTTACTGCCCTATAGCCATAGTTTCTCATGTCAAAATAAATTAAATATAACTAGGTCATTCATTAGATTAGTAATAATATTAATTGTAATAGAATTAGTTAGAGTCTCTTGCATCTCCCTGACTCCCGTGACCTAACAGATGTTTGCTAATGTGGTGGCAAGTACATTATCCCATAGTTATATGTTGTGTAGTCAATCTACTAAGTTCGAACTCAGCATTGCAGGCCTTGAACCCACCTGTAGTGTTGCTCTTCGACTGTAGTGGAGGGAAGATGCAACTGGTTAATGAGATATGAATTCTGACTATTACAATATTAATATCTAGATTCTACAAGTGGTATCTAATATATGCAGTAGCAGGAATGAATAAATATTTTTTTTAAGAACTTGATAATAAATATTTTGCAAGCCAAGACTATTATAGAAATATTTTTTTTGTACATATAAAAGAGAAAATAAAATTGTAATTTATTTAATTTACATTGAAAGTTAATGGTTTTTTAATCAAATCTGCAAATGCTACTATTACTAATACTGATCCTTAGTTTATATGATAAATAACATTCTTAAAAAAATTTAAGAAGAAAGAATTTTGTTTAATCTTTCATTTCAATAATTTATAGTTTAATTACAAAAATATATTTAGATATTGGAAAATATTTGTCTCATTAGAGTATTAGTTCATTTTTAAAATGTTGACTGCTACATTTTTATTACTAATTGACAAAACAAATGAAATTGGTATTGAGTGAGTTAAATAAGAATTTAAAAATCCATTATGAAATTTAATATTTTAAAATAACTGTAATATAAAAATTTCCAATAATGAGAATACTCATCAAATTTTTTTTCTTTTATAATATAAATATGTTTTTTTTTTTTCTTATAACAAAGTGAAGAAATCTGCTATATGACAGAGATCTGAGTGTTTAGTTTAATTTCATTTTTGAACTGAAAAATTTACATAAATGAAATATATTTACATATCTGTAGTTTTAACAATGAAATGACAAATGTTTAAAAATCTATCATAATTTATTAGCATCATTTACTTCTTTATGAATATTTTAAAAAATAATAATAAATAAAATTTAAGTTCATTATTTATATTTAACACCACTTCTTTAAAAAAAGTTGTTTTTATTATATAAACTATTATAACAAATTATGTATTTTCATCAAATATCCACACTTCGATTAACTAATATATATATATACATAATAAATGCAAATTTAATATTTCATACTAATTTAATGCAAAAAAAAAATGTTATTAAAAATACACTATCATTATATAATAAAAAAGAAAAATATATATGTTTACCTTCAAAAACTAACAACTCACATTTCTTTTATACAAAATCATACTTAAAAAAAAAAAAAAAAATTCTCCAAATTAATTTCCTATACTTATTTAGCTAGCAAGATCCACCTTAATTATATCAATTGAATATTTTTTTTATTTTTTTTTATAAAAAAAAACAAACATAAAACATTCCTTTTCCTTTATTACCAATTATATATTTTATCACGAAACCTTATCTTAATGTTTGTTTACTTAATATATTATCAACAAATCTATTTCTTTTCTTTTTTCAGCTAAAAATCTATTCACTAAAAGTTTCAACTTATATAAATATTTTCTCCTATAATTCTTTCATAATATGATTTTATACATTTAAGCATTTCTATTTTAAAATCTTTAGGTTTAAACTGTTTTATATATACATAAATTGCAGAAATCATTTAAATGTTTTTTAACCTTGTTTTTAATTTATTTTTTGTAGTCCCAATATATGAGGCATATTCCTAAAACAATCAAAACATTGGTATTGAAATAGTAAGATTCAAATCTTAGTTTCATCTTTTTCTATAGTCTTTCACCCACCACCTCCATCCTTCCTAAATTTAAACCCTAGATATTAGATTGTGTGTGTATAGCAGTATTAGGTATATATATGTAAGCATCGGTAAAATGCGGTCTACACACACATACTTCAATATCGTATATAAACGTTGAATTAAAATAATGTAATTTCTAAATAATTTTAAAAATCTTGTTAAAGCTATATAGCGTGTATATAACGTTCATTTTAATTATTTTGGTCAATTTTATCGTAACATTATTTTGAAATATTAAACATTAAAATCTGGTTTAAATTTTTGCAAAGTCATGGTTGGTGAAAGACAATAGATTACTTAACAAATTCCTAGAAAACTTAATTGGCTTCAAATATGAATCAAAATAAATTAGATTTTATGTTATATCTAATCTTGTAATCAGGTTAAGAAAATATACGAAAAATAATGTACAAAAAGAAATTTAAACAAAAGAGAAAAATCGTGTTAAGATTTAATTAAACTGTAGAGAAATTCTTGACTAATGGATTGATTCACCCGAGAGCATAACTACACCCCGATAAGATAGATCGTTAATATAAAAAGGCAGATGTTTATTTTGTTAGAGTATTATTGAATTTAGAGTTTTATTTTTAGAGTTTTAGAGATATTAAAATTTGTGATTTGCAATAAGCTTAAAATGGCTGAGGTAAAAGACAGCAAAGCGCTATTCTCCTCCAGAGAAGGGTCAACCAGCTATCCGAGTCTCCATATGTGCCATCCAGAAAAAGAACATTGGTGAACTACTGCAAATATATGTAGAACTATGTTGCATGCTGAAAACTGTGTTCGCTCTGAAACCTGAATAAGTTAAGGAAAAGTAGACTGCTGCTATAAATATGGAACGGTCATCACGTGACTGATTCTACTTATGTGCACAATCATCTAAAGTTTAAGACAGGTAACCTGTATCCAAGAATCTATAGAGTACCCTAAGTCCTTCTAAAAGCTATAGCTATTCCCAATAATTCTCTCTTCAAGTAATGTTGATGTATCTCTGTAAATCTTTTCTTATTAGTTAACTTACCTGATTCTTTGTCTATCATCTTGGATACATATTTTATATTTAAAATTTTTTACTTCTATAATAATATGCCTAGTTAATTTCTGACCAGGCTCATCATATCCTCCTGAGTATAACTAAAAGTGGCTGCCATATTTTGTGGATTACTATAAAGACAGGGAATTATTGTACCCCCTCCCTCTTTATACTTGTTTTAGCTTGCCAACTCAGAAATTATCAAAATTTTATATGCCAATGATTTACCTGAAATACCAAATGTGTATCATACTAATCCCAATGTTAAATGTATTTATTTCAATTACTTATAATTATTTATGTCTTAAAAGATACTCATTTGATATTTGGATTCATTTTAATTATAAATGTGAGTATATATGGGTAACTGGATGGCAGACATATTAATTAGAAAGCGTGATAATGTATAAACTGATTAGCCTTTTTTGTACAATTATTCTCTTTGATTTCTTTAATTAGGTTTACTTGTTGAGGTTAAACCAAATAATAATATTTATTTGAGAGCATAAATAAAAGATTCAAAGTATTGAAATGTGGATGTTGGGAGATCAAGTCATTAGAATTTAAAGCGTAATTTAAAAGTAAAGTTTATGATTTTATATGTATGTCATGTATGTGTTACTGTTTAGAGATGCGATGATTTCTCTTAGGGCCTTGGATTTCTCAATGGATAAACACAGTTATTACTGTCTTCCTATTGTCTCCCATAAAGTAGACAAAATGAAATGTTTCCATGGGCATTTGGTCATCGTCAGGGAGTATTCATGGTGCTGTCCTGTACACCTGATGATGCTTATGTGACCACCTTCAAATGGACCCTGGTAGATGCCAGCCCATCATTCTTAATTTTCTCAAACATGGCTCTGCATTTTAAAAGTACTGCATCATAGTTTATCTCATTGCATCTCCAAGAGTACCACCTAATTTATATTTTGATTATTATACATTATGATTATGACTCCATCTTTCCACCATCCTAAATTTATATGTTCTTAAATATAATGCTTATATATCAGTTCATATGAGGGACAAAACCTTGAAAGCACTAGGCCTACATTAATTTACTTTTTTCTTACCATTAACTTAATAGCTTCTTCACCTCGCATGTTAAAGTGCTTGTATATTTACTTTAAATTAATCTTGGTGGGTCCACAACCATGATTACCATTTATTATTTAAAAACTCGCATCATTGCTTGAAATTATAATTCTCATAGGCATGATATTATAATAAATTGTACTTGTTTGTACTCAGATGTTCAGGTAGTTAAATTATTATATGTCAAAATAATTATCCATTGTAAAGCTGTAACTATTAATGGTATCGGAAATGCATAATAAATACCAAAACCAAGAATCAATTACTATGTTTTATGTATATTCTACCTAACCCGCCCTCACCCTCTTTATATTTATTTTTTCTTTTTAATAATATATAAAGTACGTCGTCTCGTAAATTTGTCTAAAACATCATTTATATAAAGTAATAACAATGTTCTAAATTTTATTATAACGACTCGATCAGAATTCTATACCACTCTCTTACACAGAATCCTATCACAGGGTGGTTAGTGCTATGGGTGGAGTAATCAATATCATTGGAAAACTTTTGCCAATAACATTTATACTCGTTTACTAGAACACGTATTAGCCAATCAAACTTTTATTTATTTAAAGGATGAAATCCTATGGGCGCCAGCCGAGCTTGTCGACAAGTCTGCTTGACCAATACGGCCTAGTACCCGCTCCCGCTAGCTCAGCTACAATAATCAATCAAATATACTCCGCCTACTTAAAAAATCACTTTTAAAAATCTTTTCTACGCTAACTTTCTCGCTTTCTCCTTTCTTTATTTTAATTATTTAAGTTAAATCTAATTTGAGTAATAACTAAACAATGAAATATTCATTTACGCTATTATACTTCGTTTTGTCTTATAACACAATTATCTACACTTTCGATCAAGTTGAAATAAAATTTAATGCACTCAAAGTTCCATATTATAAATACAAATTAATCATACGCATACGCTTACATTTGAAGTAACAATAAAATCTCATATAAATACATTTGGAAATAATCATACGCATACACTGATATTTAAACTCACACTAAAATACATTTGATAAAATAATTATACGCATTTTTTTTTTATATTGGAAATCACACTGAAATCTCTGGGCATTGGAGCTAACGACAATTAGTAGTTCATAAGATAAAGTTCAGAGTTTATTATTACGGCTTTAATTAGTGAGTTAGAAATTGAAACAAATATTACCTAGCTTTCTCCCCTCTGCACGGTTTTTTGAGCGTTGCTTCAATAGTGTTTCCTTCGGTCAGTTAGCGCTAACTGCTTGCAATCCGTTCCCGATGTCTTTGGGATCATGTGGGCTCCACGTGGACACTCCGTCTCCTTCTTGTTTATGCGACCATGATCGAATTTGGAACTGTCCGCTGATGGTATTGCCTGGAAGGATTCGGCCGGTTGTTCACACGATGGTTTTAGCAATGCAGCATAGTATAATTAATCAACGACAATTGCTTAATAATTGCTTAGGAATAATAACACAAGCATTGACATAATAGAATAGAAAATTTGCCCCTTTTATATTTACAGTTCTTATCTCGCGGATTCAATCTACAATACGTAACTAATCCTCTGGTGTTTCAGTTATGGTCCGTGCTGATTTTCTGGTGTTCGCATTGGTTATTGAATTTCTTTGTATTCCCTGCTAGAGTTATTTCACTTTCTTTGTTATAGTTATTTCAATTCCTTTGTTAAAGTTATTTGCACTAATTAGCCGTTTGCTGGAAATTTCTTAGGTTTGTCATTAGCTCCCATTGTTTATTACATTCATTCAATTACACATATAATTTTTCTTTTTATTATGATTATAAGACAAAACGAATTCCACCTTGCTTTTTCTTTTTTTTTTTTTTTTTAAAGCAATTTTAAATCGAATTTCAGTTTAGTCAAATCAAATTTCTAATCAAATCAAACCTAATTATCAATTTTTAATTTTTTTAGCTTTTATTTAATACGACTCAAAATTATATTTTAGAAAACTATTTATTTTATGCTTTTAACGCTCACCTGTCTATGAGAAAAAAAATCTTTATTTTATTTTACCTTACACGAACTTTTAATTTTATTAATATTTACACAAATCGCTTATTAATTAATATTTTTTTTTTTTAAAATTATATGTACCGCCAACGCACACACACTCCTTCCTAATATATCTTGGTACATTTCTCCGTCCCCCCTTTTTGAAACTAAAATATCACTCTGAGGTTTTAGTTTTAACGTTTAATTTTAATTTTATTCGATTTAATTTGATGGACGTTCGTCTTCTCTTATTCTTGGATGTCCGTATTCCTGTTGAGTTTGCGATTCCGTTATACCCATTGATTTATTACTTTTATTTATTCATGCTCGATCAGGTGGTTCTCTCTTCCTGCCATGTGGGTCGTGGTACCCATCCCATTCCCTGTATCGATCTGGAGGTTCCCTAGGTAGATTGCCATAATCAATCTGTGTTAAAAATTCCGCCATTTCCTCCACTGACCGTCCGTCTTTACTTAGCATTAGTTGTTGTATATTTGGCGGCATGTTATGGCGTAGTGTTCTGATTATTTGACCATCTGACATAGGGAATGCAGTCAGTGCCTTGAGTTTTGACACTTGTCGGTAAAAGAATTTCGCATATGTTTCTCCCCGCGCACTTGCATATTTCTCGTGGGATATCTTATACCTGATTCCGTCTTGTCTTGCTTCATTCCAAAATGCCCTTAACATGGCCCGCCTGTACTCTCCGAATGTTTGCGGTTTCTCGTCCAAGGTGTGCCACCAATCACGTGCCGTCTCTTGGAGGTAACTGCTGGCCACCGCAACCTTGTCCTCTTCCAGTAAACTTTTATTATAAAACATATTATTCAGACTTTCCAAATGTTTCAGCGGGTTCTCTCCTACCTCCGCTTTAAATACCGAGATGGCAAACTGCTTTTCCATAAATCTACTCGTCTGTTCACTGTGCCTATTCTCATTCTTAAACTCCTCATACTTCTGCTCTATCTGTCTTATTTTCTGCCCTGTTTCCCCCACTACGTCTTTATATATCTCCTTTACTTTCGTTTTGATGTCCTTGGTGGTCTCTATTTCCTTCCCTAAATTCCCTAATTCCTGTCGCGTCGTTTCCTGGCTACTTATTAAGTCTTGACATATCTCTTCCACGCGTACTACTCTTTCTTCTATCTGGCTTTTCCCTATACTGCTTGACTCTTCCCTTGCTTCTATATTTTCTTTTAATTCTACTACTTCGTACTTTTCTTCTTCTATACTCTTTTTCACTTCTCCTATCACTTCCTCGAATGCGTCCCTTCTTGCTGTCATTTCCTGTTTCATTTCTCTCGTCTCTATCCTAAGTTCATTTATTTCCTCCTTCATTTCCTGTTTCATTTCTCTCATCTCTATCCTAAGTTCCTTTATTTCCTGTTGATTTTGTTTAATGTCTTGGCGTATCTCTCTCATCATGTTCATTAACATTTGTAATGCGCTTTCTTCCACTATTTGCGGATTTTTGAAAAAAATCGGGCTTTCTTCTGGCGTTGCCCTCCCGTCACTTCCACTTTCGTCCATTTTTCTTTTTAATAATAACGATAAACTTACGTACGCACAACCAAAACCTAACCTTCCCAGTTCCCCTCTTTTTTTTTTTTCTTTATACTAAAATTCCCCGGAGTGTCCCTATGCCTCCACGTTTTATCTGATTGCAAAAAATCACCTTTACAGTTGCGCCGCTTACACCGTTTTCTAATTCTACTATCACGCTCCCTTCCGCTTCTTTTTACTAACTATCACTTCTGTCCTCATACACGACTCTGGCCACCGCTTGACTCACGTCGGTTCTGCCATCTCAAAACATTTAGTTTTGCTCCACGTTGACGCGCCATTCTACCTAACCCGCCCTCACACTCTTTATATTTATTTTATCTTTTTAATAATATATAAAGTACGTCGTCTCGTAAATTTGTCTAAAACATCATTTATATAAAGTAATAACAATGTTCTAAATTTTATTATAACGACTCGATCAGAATTCTATACCACTCTCTTACACAGAATCCTATCACAGGGTGGTTAGTGCTACGGGTGGAGTAATCAATATCATTGGAAAACTTTTGCCAATAACATTTATACTCGTTTACTAGAACACGTATTAGCCAATCAAACTTTTATTTATTTAAAGGATGAAATCCTATGGGCGCCAGCCGAGCTTGTCGACAAGTCTGCTTGACCAATACGGCCTAGTACCCGCTCCCGCTAGCTCAGCTACAATAATCAATCAAATATACTCCGCCTACTTAAAAAATCACTTTTAAAAAATCTTTTCTACGCTAACTTTCTCGCTTTCTCCTTTCTTTATTTTAATTATTTAAGTTAAATCTAATTTGAGTAATAACTAAACAATGAAATATTCATTTACGCTATTATACTTCGTTTTGTCTTATAACACAATTATCTACACTTTCGATCAAGTTGAAATAAAATTTAATGCACTCAAAGTTCCATATTATAAATACAAATTAATCATACGCATACGCTTACATTTGAAGTAACAATAAAATCTCATATAAATACATTTGGAAATAATCATACGCATACACTGATATTTAAACTCACACTAAAATACATTTGATAAAATAATTATACGCATTTTTTTTTATATTGGAAATCACACTGAAATCTCTGGGCATTGGAGCTAACGACAATTAGTAGTTCATAAGATAAAGTTCAGAGTTTATTATTACGGCTTTAATTAGTGAGTTAGAAATTGAAACAAATATTACCTAGCTTTCTCCCCTCTGCACGGTTTTTTGAGCGTTGCTTCAATAGTGTTTCCTTCGGTCAGTTAGCGCTAACTGCTTGCAATCCGTTCCCGATGTCTTTGGGATCATGTGGGCTCCACGTGGACACTCCGTCTCCTTCTTGTTTATGCGACCATGATCGAATTTGGAACTGTCCGCTGATGGTATTGCCTGGAAGGATTCGGCCGGTTGTTCACACGATGGTTTTAGCAATGCAGCATAGTATAATTAATGAACGACAATTGCTTAATAATTGCTTAGGAATAATAATACAAGCATTGACATAATAGAATAGAAAATTTGCCCCTTTTATATTTACAGTTCTTATCTCGCGGATTCAATCTACAATACGTAACTAATCCTCTGGTGTTTCAGTTATGGTCCGTGCTGATTTTCTGGTGTTCGCATTGGTTATTGAATTTCTTTGTATTCCCTGCTAGAGTTATTTCACTTTCTTTGTTATAGTTATTTCAATTCCTTTGTTAAAGTTTTTTCCAATTTCTTTGTTAAAGTTATTTGCACTAATTAGCCGTTTGCTGGAAATTTCTTAGGTTTGTCATTAGCTCCCATTGTTTATTACATTCATTCAATTACACATATAATTTTTCTTTTTATTATGATTATAAGACAAAACGAATTCCACCTTGCTTTTTCTTTTTTTTTTTTTTTCTTAAAGCAATTTTAAATCGAATTTCAGTTTAGTCAAATCAAATTTCTAATCAAATCAAACCTAATTATCAATTTTTAATTTTTTTAGCTTTTATTTAATACGACTCAAAATTATATTTTAGAAAACTATTTATTTTATGCTTTTAACGCTCACCTGTCTATGAGAAAAAAAATCTTTATTTTATTTTACCTTACACGAACTTTTAATTTTATTAATATTTACACAAATCGCTTATTAATTAATATTTTTTTTAAAATTATATGTACCGCCAACGCACACACTCCTTCCTAATATATCTCGGTACAATATATTATTAATTAAATTTTAACTTTTAAATCATAAATCTGCCGTTATAATATCTATTTGTTCGACACAGTAATAATAGTATCTCATCTCGATAAATGAAATATTAGATATATAAAATATAAATGTCATAATTTTATTATTCTTAAAAGTTGGCTAACCCTAGAATAAGTTAAGAATAAAATCTCTTGTATCTCTCTGAACTCCAAGCCTAGAAGAAGAGTTTACTAGTGTGGCATCAGGTGAATTGTTGCGTAGTGAGTGTTTGGAACCAACTAATCAGATTTGAACCCAATATTGTTGGTGGCTTATCCTACCTGTAATGTTGCTCTTCATATCTGCTGTTTGAATTCTGCCGCATGTTTGCAAGGCATACGAATCTGACTGTTAACAGTATTTGCGTATTAGATCTGCAATGTAGGAGACCTGCTACACTTTTTGACATTCACAATTAATCTTGCAATTCTGTCTAATAAACCCTGCGATCTCACCCTATCTTCTCCAATAACATGTTAAGTGTTAAATTTACAATTTCATTTCTTGTCCATAAATATAGCTTTACTTCTCACTATATGTAAAATATATAATTGTTAATTAGAGAAGATATTAATTAGTATTAAAGTTTATCGGCTTAACGTTTTCGAGGATCCATGCCTCATATTCATAGCCTTCATAAAATGTATAATAAAATATGCAAATACAAATATTCAAATAAGCTAGTGTTACGTAGCCCATTTCTTCGAGATCTCGAAGCAAGTATCCTTTCTATTAATGGCATGGATGTTTCCATTGATGTAAAATGCCCCCTTTATTTTTCTTTTGTGATCCTTTGATTCTGAGCACAATATTATGGGATTGGCGGGTGTGAAATTCAAAGCTATCAAAAATAAAATCATAAAATTTAATAATACAATAAACAATAATGTACCTCGCACCAATCTACCTAGAATAACAATCCCCTACATTCCTAAAATATCTAACAAACTAATGAAAGCATTAAACGATAAATTTAACATAGCAGTTAGAACTCCACCTAATTCTAATAGATTGCTTAACAACTCTAAAGACCACATTGATCGATCGTTCACCCCACACGTGGTGTACTCTATTGCCTGCCCTCAGGCTGGATGCCATGCTATATATTATGGTGAAACGAAAGCTACAATCAATACTAGACTGGGTCAACATATTTACACATTTAACAGAGCTCAGAAAAACAGCAACACGTCCTCTGTATTCTTGGAGCATGCTAAACAATCTGGGCACAACTTCACACCCGCCAATCCCATAATATTGTGCTCAGAATCAAATGATCACAAACGAAAAATAAAGGAGGCATTTTACATCAATGGAAACATCCATGCCATTAATAGAAAGGATACTTGCTTCGAGATCTCGAAGAAATGGGCTACGTAACACTAGCTTATTTGAATATTTGTATTTGCATATTTTATTATACATTTTATGAAGGCTATGAATATGAGGCATGGATCCGCGAAAACGTTAAGCCGATAAACTTTAATACTAATTAATATCTTCTCTAATTAACAATTATATATTTTACATATAGTGAGAAGTAAAGCTATATTTATTACATAATGAATAGAGGTCAAGAAAAACAGATCTTACATTGCGGAATTTCGATGATTAAATACGAGCAAAGACTTTCGTTCTTTTCTAAATGCAAGGATTATAATATTATGCGCAATTGTTGTGTGGTTAAAATCAATAGAACAATATACAATAATTTTAAAATTAAGAATGAATTGCAGAAACAGCTTTTGGCGCATATAACATATGGATGTAGAGATGCTTTCAAAAAGCAAACAATCAGATGGAATAAAATGACTGCGAACTACTTAAACCCCCAGTGGATGCAAGATAAACTGCATAAAATTGAGAGATTTTATACAGCAAAATTTGAAAATAAAATACATTTTTTGCTTATCAAGCAAAACAAATATCGCCATAGGATTAAAACAGACGCGTTCGTTAACAAAACTTCAATTACACCACCATATGAAATCAAGAAATTTTTATCCTTCGGACCGAAATATGTAGGAGGAAGTTGGAGATCTCCTAAACTCGAACTAATAGCAGACATCTAAGCAAGTCTCATTAACAATATACAAAGAGATGCTATCATCACTGATATATCTAAACTATTAAATAACAATTTGGTTGATAAAGAAGGAAAATCATGGAATAAAAGTATATTAAATACCAAACAATATTTCAAAACACACATTATTACTTGTCTCAAAGAAGACAAAGGCAATCGTTTTGTTTTGCTAAATAACACAGACTATAAAAATAAAATGCACGACCAAATTAAAATATTAAAGTTGGTGCATGATAACTCTTTTAATATTAAACTAGATCGAGATAAATTTATTAACAATGTGCTTCGGACTTTCAAAAATAAAGGGATTACTAAATCCGAATATTACAGGATTTACCCTTCTGCCACTAGACCCCCCCCCCGAATGTTTGCCAATTTAAAACTACATAAAACAGGCGAACCACTTAGATTGATGATGGATTTCGGTGGTGTGCATTATTTTGAAGCAGCCAAATTAATCAATCAATTACTTATAGATTACCTTAATTTTGGCTCATACACGATAAACTCCTCTCTCCAATTCATCTCCAAAATCAAAAATACTCAAATCTCTCAGACTTCAATTATGGCTACAATGGATGTGAAGGAACTATACGGATCAATTAATCGAAAAGCATCTATCCAAATAGTACACGAAGAGCTACTGCGAGCACATTGCCCTAGTGAAAGAGTTAAATTCATTATTGCTTTCCTGTCATGGCTTGATTCACATATATTCACACTCTTTGAAAACAAGTGGTACACAATGCAAGATGGATGGCCCATGGGCCTTCCTATCAGTGGTGTTTTATCTAGCATATATTTAAATAAATACGAGCTATCGATCCTTCCAAAATATCACAATATCAACCAAGATTTTACGTATATTCGTTATGTAGACGATATCTTTATCATAACCTCTAAAGATAATACTTTAAATATATTACGTGATTTACAAAACTTAACCAAACTTTCATTCACCATCACATATGAAAATAATAAAGAACTTAAATATCTCGACCTCTCTTTATCGAGAAATCGCCACTTAATAGATTACAAAATGATTGTTAAACCATTTGAAATTCGCAGCTGTATCCACCCTAACTCTAACTCACCTGCATCGCATAAATTTGCTGGCCTTAATGCATTTTTGTTTAGAAACTTTTATTTATGTAAATATGAAGCAGACAGGAAAGAAAACATAAACAACTATATTAAAGATCTATTAGCAGCAGGGTTCAAATTCAAAGCTATTAAAAATAAAATCATAAAATTTAATAATACAATAAACAATAATGTACCTCGCACCAATCTACCTAGAATAACAATCCCCTACATTCCTACAATATCTAACAAACTAATGAAAGCATTAAACGATAAATTTAACATAGCAGTTAGAACTCCACCTAATTCTAATAGATTGCTTAACAACTCTAAAGACCACATTGATCGATCGTTCACCCCACACGTGGTGTACTCTATTGCCTGCCCTCAGGCTGGATGCCATGCTATATATTATGGTGAAACGAAAGCTACAATCAATACTAGACTGGGTCAACATATTTACACATTTAACAGAGCTCAGAAAAACAGCAAC
The DNA here is from genome assembly GCA_028023455.1 of Epiperipatus broadwayi. Lineage (NCBI taxonomy): Eukaryota > Metazoa > Onychophora > Udeonychophora > Euonychophora > Peripatidae > Epiperipatus > Epiperipatus broadwayi. The sequence continues at coordinate 13,244,669 of JAQFVV010006209.1, read as the reverse complement.
ATGTCCTCTGTATTCTTGGAGCATGCTAAACAATCTGGGCACAACTTCACACCCGCCAATCCCATAATATTGTGCTCAGAATCAAACGATCACAAACGAAAAATAAAGGAGGCATTTTACATCAATGGAAACATCCATGCCATTAATAGAAAGGATACTTGCTTCGAGATCTCGAAGAAATGGACTACGTAACACTAGCTTATTTGAATATTTGTATTTGCATATTTTATTATACATTTTATGAAGGCTATGAATATGAGGCATGGATCCTCGAAAACGTTAAGCCGATAAACTTTAATACTAATTAATATCTTCTCTAATTAACAATTATTTCTTGTCCATATTTTGTTTGAATGAGTTCTTCTCAAATTGTTTTTTGCTTCAGTCCTATCAATTGCATTTTTTAGATTTTCTAAATTTACACTTCCATAATTTTCATCATTAACATTTTTTTATTATTTCCTATTATACTATTCTTAATTTTAAGTGAGTGAATACAAGTATTTTTCATTTACTTTTTCATTTTCTGATTAATGCTACAATTTTTTTAAAACAGTACAAAATGATGAACATTTGGAGTTTATCCACTATTGAAATTAATGCGGCTGAGTATATTCAAGAGAAAGAAATCATGACATCTGAAAAAGTGTGTCAGAATGCACCTACTATTGCCCTTTACATCCACACTTTGGACAAGCAGTGATGTGGTAATGCTCGAGGATGTAATATTAAAATAGACATTCGTAAGGGAACATGGTTGAATAATTCCAGAATTTCATTTTTGACTGTCATCTGATTTATTTACAGCTGGGCTTGCATATTAACATCAGTAGAATGGGGGAAAACAGCGCTTGGTTTATCAGACAAAACAATAACTATATGTGGGAAGTTTGTGCCATTGCGATGAGAGGGTGAGAAAAATGTAAAATTGAAGGCTGTTTAACAAAATCATTGAAGTTGATGAGAACCTTTCCACAAAAAGAAAAAAAAACCAAGCTGGACGAATTCTTCTGGAATAGTGGATGTTTGGTGACTTGTGCAGGAAGACCAACAAGTGTTTCATCATCAGAATTCATGATAGAACAGTGGCAACTCTAATAAAATCACCAAACAATATATGTAACAGGAATCGACAATTTATTTGGACTATTGGAAAGCCTATAAAACTGTTGAATTACTAACTGCCAGTTAAACCATTTTCGTGGGAACCACAAATACAATTTTGTGAATCCAAAAACTGAGGTTCACACTCAGAACATTGAAAGATTTTAAGGTTCTGCAATACTGAGAACAGCACGACAGCACCTAGATTTGTATTTGGCAGAATTTATGTGGCGGAGATTGCATAAAGATAATGATGTATTCATTTGCATATTGGGTGAGATCAAAAAAATCAGTCCACCACATTGAATAAAATAAAAATTCAGTATTTTTTCTTTTTTGTTAATTTTTAATAAAAGTGTAGTAATTTAATTTTTTTTTTTTGGTTTTTAACAAAATACATTTTTTATTAACATTTCTGATAATCTCATGCAGGCATTATATCACACAGTCACATGTTAAGTAAGTCTCCATTTTCAAAAAAAAATTTACTTTAAGCCCTCATTTTGGAACAAAATTTTATCCACTTTAAGTAAAATAGACAAACAATTATTTTATTGTGACAATTCCTGTTATATATTAAACAGTGTTTTTATTTTAAGCATTTTATGATTTTATGCCAGATATAGACATAATATTTAGACATGCTAATATTTTAGATATTGATATAGTAATACTTTAGTATTAATATTTTTTATTTTTGCCAATTTTGCTTTAGTGATTGTTTTGTAATTTCACAACGAGCTTAAATATCCATATTTAAAGTAACATTTTGAAATTACATAATGCCATGTCATATTTATTTTTTGTGTGAAGTTTATATTTTTAGTATTGTTAAAAATGTACTTTTTCAGATTTAGCTTGATGCAATTAGGGTCACATATTAGTGCTGCTATGCCTTTTCACATACATCTTCAGACTGCTAATAATTTTGTAAATCTTATGAAAATATCATGAACACAAACTTATTTATCATTTAAGTTTGTAACATTTCAAGTGTACTCATTATTTGGTCAGATCAGAAGATTAGGAAGTTAGTGGATTGATACAAATGTGAAAAGGCTTAACAGATCTAATACATTATAGGTCTAATACATGATTGCCAAAACATTTTGTAATATGAATTGAATTTCTTATTTTCAGAAAAGTATATAATCTTTATTATTATTAATTAACAAATTTAAACTTTTTATCTTTTTATAAACAGGACAAATAAGTATATTTTTGATTAATTGTATTAAAAAAGGTTTAATTTTAATAAAAAACCATTTACAAATATTAAAACCGATATAAATTATTTCATTTCTTATATTATTTTTATTTAAATTTTACTTTATTATTTATTTTTTTATATTATTAGGATTATAATACATTCAATTTTATAATTTCAATTTTTTTAATAAATCATTTGAACATAAATTAATTGTTCTATAGTGTTTATTGTTAATAATTAATAACTTTAATTTTTTTTATTCTAGTATCTATATAATCTTTTTTTTTTTCATTGTAAACTTCATTTTATCCTTTTTCCTATTAATGTACTTAAAAAAATTTATTTGTTTTTCTCTAATTTCCATTGAAATAGCAAAAAATAATATCTTGCACAAAAAATTGATTTATTATTTCTACAAACAAAATATGCTTTTTCAAAATTATATATAAAAACTGCTACTAAAAAACCACAAACTATTTCCCAGTCTTAATCCTTTTTTTTTTGTTTATAAAAATTATTTTCATATTTTAAAACTACATTTTTACAACAAGTCATCAAAATTTTATATAATTGATAAATTTTAATTTTTAACTTAATTTCTTTACAAATATTATTGTACATATTAACAATCTCTAATTTAACAAAATATACATTCTTAAATTCTTTATTTTTTTAAAAAATATTCAATTTAGTAATAAAGTGCTTTTAATTATTAATATTATTGTCATTATATAAAGTTGTATACCTTTAAATATACATTCATTTTGGAAATATTTTCATAATATAATTATTTATTATTGGTCTCATTGGTGCAACTAGTTTATGAATTTTAGATAAACCATGTATTTTTGCACAATTTACATTCATTTTAATTTAAATATATCTTGCTTTTTAATATAACCTTTTTCCCCCTTTGTGTTAAAATTTTATTTATTCTTGTAATAATTAATAAACTTACTTTTTTTTTCAAAACTCCCATCCTTTTAATAAATCAATTATTTTGTTATCTTCATCCTTAGTTAAAATAACATCACTTGATGTTTTATTCCCTTTTAAAAATAATAAATCATTTTATTTAACATTCCATTCCTTATAAGTATAACATCTTTTTTATTTTCTAAATCATATTCCAATTTTTTCATTCCAAATTTTAATTCATTAACTAAAAAAATCTTTATTCATTATATTACCATATGTAAAATTATTATTATTATTATTATTATTATTATTATTATTATTATTATTATTATTATTATTATTATTATACTTATTATTAATTAATTGCATTTTTGCTTTTATTTCAAAAAAATTGTTTTTTTATATATCATAATTACCGATTGGTACATAATTTAAATCTTTTTTTTAATAAATTCATTTCTTTTTTATTAAATGTATCAGCTATATTACTGCAATGAATAGGTTGTTAATTGAAGAAGAAAAAGGTTGATTTAATTGAATAATTATAGGGGATTGTTTTAACTACTTAGGTCCAAAATGCCATATTGAATTTTTTAAAATACTGACCTGAGACACAATTTTCACAATAACTTCAGTTTTAATTATGTTAGGCAAAAAAAATTACGTTAATAGAAACTAGACAAACTAATGAAAACAATAATTCTAAGACAAATAGTGATAACCATTTAAAAAATATGGGGAAAAAAGAAATTTCAACATTCCACATAATTATTATTTCATTGTTTGTTCATAATTTCTAATTAATCATGAACTAAGTATTAATTACATCTTCAGTTATAATTTCTTTGTATTCCTCACAAAATTATCTTTCAAACCATGTATAATATGTCTTACCTGAGATAATTTATAGCTTCAGAATCTCCAAAATAAGTCGCATATGAATTCTTCATTTTTATCTTGTACCCCAAAAGTTCCAAATGTCAAAGGCATCTATAAAGATTTATCCTAATAAAAGATACAAAAGAAATAATCATAGCAATTGGCTTCTTGTCTATCTAAAACCAGAAATGTTAGGCTACTGTCTGTATCATCGATAAAATGAGTTTCATCTCTTCATGTTATATTTTTTTTGTGTACGTCCGTGATGTTTCTATTCTTTTTGGACACCAGTGATGTTTATATTCTTTATGCACACAAGTGATGCTATCTTGTTATATTTATTGTATCACATAGATATAATTTATTTGCATATAGTCCATTTGTTAGCTATAGACTTGAAAATAATGTGATGAAACATATAGCAAAACCAGAGTGACTCCAAAGCATGAGTATAAAGGCGTAAACACGAATCAGAATTTGATTATTTGCCTGCATAGGTAATCTTTCTATACATTTGATTATTAGTTTTGTAACTCATTACTTGTAAACACAAACATATCTAAACATAATAATAAATTATTAAACTTTTTGAAAATCATTATTTTTATAAAATAAGTGGATTAGAACTTTAGAAAATTACTATAGATATAAATTCTATATTGTAGGGTTCAAAGTCCCAGATGCCTTATCTATTTAAAAAAATGATACAATATATCTGTATACGTCACGAGCATGAAATGACGTGAACATTTTAAAATGGGAGAACGATAATAATCTTCGATAATACCCGGGGTTAAATACAAACGAGTATCACTTTACTAATTATTAGAGGAAAGAAATTTAATTTCAAGTAAAATCAAAATCTTCCCTTGTTAAACTATTTATACTTCCACCCTAATATCTATTTGCTCATAGACATTTTCCCTCACTCTTTACATACCTTTAAAAGATTGTACTAATTTGACAACCCTTAGCGCCACCCTCAACGTAATAAAAGAAAGCAAAATGTTAAATAACTTTCCCTTCCCTACTGTCGAGAGAGTATGCAAAGAGGAATTTCTTTTCTGTTCTTGGGACATAAGTTTTATTTGGATGAAGGAAAACTGGGTGAAAAGTATATTATAATTCAATTTCCCGATATAATATCCCGATGACTAGCTCAATTATAATTTCCTATCTCAGGTACTTTGGGTAAGTATTGCTATAACTTTTATAGCCATGGTAAATAAATATCGCAAATAGGTGATTGCCTTTTATTGTTATTATTTTTCCTCTTTTTTTTATTCTACAATAAATTAACAATAAACAAATAAAATACGAGATATCGTTTATTGAACTAAATTCCCCTCCACCACATATATATTTAAACATTATAATATTGAGTCAAATTAATTATATGGCTTTCTATTTCAATTTTACGATTCTACATTTATACAAGAATATTTAAATCCTTATATTCAAAATCTACATTTAGAGTAAAACGAACAAGGAAACAAAAAAAAAGCCATTTTCTAACATAAGTAAGTTGACTGTAGTGTTTTATAAAATGGCAGACATGTTTGTGCACTCCAGAAAAAACTAGAATTTATTCGTAAGGCTGTTTTTAGATCGCGCTCTGATAGCTGAGGAATTTAATTAGTGCATTGACGTAATGGCGATCGACGATTCCTAGAAATATTTGCTAATTATAAATGTTTCTAGATAAGAGACGTTACTTTATTGGTCAGTGCATTGATTGATCGTTGCAGTAAGCGATAAGAAGACTGGGTAACATCTAGCAGTGTAACAGTAAAGAGCAGTCAAGCAGTATTGAGTAAGCAGTATTTAAGTAGAGAGATCTCGCGTCAGTGCTGGCAGTTAATGATCAGCGCCCAGTGGAAATGTAATTCACGGGTGTAGCTGAAAGAGACCGCAGCAGAGATATTGAGAGCATTCGTTGGAGAGCTTCGTTGCAGACCAATTCATTTGGAGAACTTCGTGGCAGACCAATTCGTTGCAGACCAATTCAGCAGAGAGATTGCAGACCTATTCGTTGGAGAGCATTCATTGCAGACCAATTCGTTGGAGAGCTTCGTTGCAGACTGATTCGTTGGAGAGCACTCGTTGGAAAAGAACAGCATGGGAATTGTATAATGTCATTGGCTAACCGCACAGTATGACTTGCAGATATAACATTGGCACAGTTGTAAGTTCGGATATAACATTGACTTATTTACCATAAAAGAAAGTGGTCAAAGATGGATGCCAATGTGTCTGGTCTATACTCCCTTCTCCCTGCACAAAACAATGATTGTTTCATTTTATAAATCCCCCAAAATAATGAAATAAGTTATACACAGATCTAACCCCTCGAACTTTCCCCATTTGTTCATATAAACTTTTAAGATTATATACATCTACATTTCGGTACGTAAAGTTATATTTTACATATATTATTTTTTTATATATAAAAAAATGTATAGGCTGGCTATATATCACTCCACGTGAGGTGATGATTAAAATTAAATAAGATGTAAGGGTAAAAATCAAGGAAATGAACAAGAAAATAGTAATCCTATATTTAACGCATTTGAGTGAGATCTGTGTATAAGCAATATTATTTTACACTATTTTATACAACAAACAAATGATTATATCCTATAATGTGTTAGTAAATATATTACAATTATACTTGTTATTTCCACTCTAATAATACAAACAATAAACAAAAAAAAATAAACATTCTCTTTTTTTTTTGTACTCATCTTTATCTGCTTGCTCTCCGGGTTCATACTTCTGGGTGGACCATCTAATCTACCAGAAAGGATGGTGATGTTCACTTTAACTCCTTGCCATCCTTATAGAGTCCTTCATTCAGGATACACTGAGTGTCTGACACATCCATCTTGGCGAATACATATCTGAACTGGCGGGTGTACTGCTACAGTTCTTTCTACTCCATGGTTTTTCGGGCAAGTAGATAAAACTTGGTTATCATTTTAGGAATGGCAATCTAAAATATTTTTTTTTCCTTTTGATTAATCACCGAACTGTGTATGATTAAATGGTTTCCAAAATCATGTGTTGGTAGCTTCAATTAATATCTTCGCAAATCTGGACGAAAAACATTCAACAAAGTTTATTTCTATTCCATAACCGGCAGGTCCCATAAATAAAAAAATTATATGTATCAAACTCCATCTTGAATTTAAAAAAATATACTCCGCAATCCAGCAGCATATAGAGCCAAAAGAATAAACATCTAATAATAATCTCCCCACACCTCACAAGTAGGTTCTTGTAGCTCTCTCAGTCCAATACTAATCAATTTTACACCACATATAGATTCATGTAGCTCTCTCAGTCCAATAATAATAAATACAATACCTTTATGTTTCACAGGTAGGTTACATATATCCCCATCCACCCACAAGTTGCAATAGCTTACATCCCTTTTCGAAATGTTGCGTCTGATAATTTTTACTTTTAGTACATTCTTTTACAAAATTTTGCTTCAAAAATCTTTATTTTTTTTTTTTTTTAGGAATTTCAAACTCCATGTTGGAGTAATAGACCACCCACATTCTTTAGATAACATAGTTGTAATTTGATTTAATACAAATTAATTTTTTTAAAAAAACTACCTGATTACATACAAAAAGAAGTAAAAATAAAAAGATTAATTAAATCCACCTTTTAAATGGAAGATTCTATTTACACACAAAAAAACATTGTTTTTTTTTTTAAAAAAAAAAACATTTTAAAAATTATCAAAAAAGAAAAATAAATATACAGAAATCTTTATACATATACATATTAGAACGTTTACCATAAATATGATACATTTATAGCATGTGTTATTATTTCAAAATAACTAATGTATGTGTTAGTTGTGTATGCAAGGAGATGGGAATCTAGTATAGACCAACTCTTATTGTTTATTCATTTTTTATTTAACGAATACGGTCTGGCACAATACCTCCCTCCTGGCACAATATGAGCATAAATAAATATATAATTTATCAACACACACCAACTACAAACTACAATTAATAAAAAGTATTATTTTTGCAAAAAGTTAAAAAAAAAAATTAAAATTTTATACCTACAAGCCTGTTATATTGAGGCTCCATTGTAGGCCTTGTTTGTGAATAACATCCGATAAATGTCCATTCAAAGACGGGTAAATATTTTTTGTCTTTGTCGCTTTGCGAAAATTACAAAAGGATAAACAAAATACTCTGCTTGATTAAAACTCCTGTCAAAAATCCAAATTTCATTGGATTTTTTTATGGTAGACATTTTTGGAATCACACGTCACTGAGCTATCAAATGCCCGTATTTTGTTTGACATCATGCTTATAGTTTTTACATCAGTAAAGAAAGAAACAACATGTCAACTGATCCATAAAGACGCGCAGTTTACTCGCTTAAAGAGCCAAAGCATTAAGAAAGATATGTAAGAAATGAGTGTTTATTAGAAAAGTTTTAAGGTAAGAGTTATTTGTATTTCTTATATGCATTTGGATTATTGTGGAATATTTGTATATATATTTATTGTTTTTTTATGTATTTTTTAGTTTGTTCCTTGATAAAGACTATAAAAAATATAGTTGAAACGGAGTGCTATTTATTTATTTTATAATAGTTTATATAATAAAACAAGATTTATAAAGAAAAAGAGCATATGTTTTATTTGTACACCTGGGTCTCTTTTTACGCGGACTTATTTAGCATGATTTTGAAGTTACGCGATTCGTGTTTCACCGGAAGTCGATTTCCAATAATACGCTATTACTTTAAATAAAAATTTTGCACACTTACGTTATATTGAAAGTAATAGCACATTATTGGAATTCGACTTTCATCTTAGTAATTTTAATATTTTCAGTGCTTTATAATAGTAAGATTTTGTGCAATAATGAAATTAAAATCATGATTTCCACATTTTATGTATACACATATTAAATTTTACGAGATTATAATGTAAATTTGTTCAAACATTGTGCATGTTAATTTTGCATTTTAAATCACATTCTGTTTTTGCTTTTTAAAAAAGAACATAATCAATTATTATTTTTTTTATTAATGACACTAATCATTAATGTGTTCTTAAATTCCAACAAGAGCTAAATGGTTGTATGTCTGGATATCGCGAGCTTCGTAAACAATTAATAAAATCATCATCTCAAATATTAATTACTAATTACGTTGTCACCAGAAAATCATAATAATTAAAACGTGTATAAAAAAATGTAAATTACTGTACTGTAAATTATGCATAAAAATATATTATTTTGAATAAAATTAAATATTATAGTTAAAAAAAGTTTGTCTTGTATTAATTTTTTTCAAATTTGAAATTTTTTATTAGTCGTATTTTATTTCCTTATTTTTTTTTTTTTTTTTTGTGCGAATTTTGAAAAATCACAGACCGCATCCCCCTTTTTTCAATGTAAGTTACGTCTATTTTTGCGCGATTTCGTTTGCGCTTGTTTTCTGAGAAACCTATCTATCGCGTAAAATTAATCGGCTATTTTTTAAATAGAAGAGTGTGTTTGTTGTTTTTGATTTAATTTAGTATTTTATGACATTATTTGTTTAATACACATTGCTATGTTGCTAGATTAAATTATATATATATCAATGTTGTCATCAACTTCTGTAAATTCTGCTTTCTTTGATAGATCAAGTATGATTTTCCATATGATTAAAATAAGTTTTTTTTCAAGTTTAGCATTTGTAATGAGTTGCAAATAGACTTCCTTTCACATAAAGTTAAGAGGTTGTGTTCATAATCTTGGTACATGCACTGTCTATATAATCAATAGCTATTTTTATATTGAAGTGCTTCCAGAATTGGTGACTTGTTTTATCAGCATCCTTATTCAAACTATTGACAAAATGCATTACTTGTTAGGATGCAATGATTTTTTGATCCTTGGATTGAAAAAATGATATGGTGTTCAGTGTTATTAATTGCTGCCATGATTCTAGTTGAAAATAGATGTAGCTGTAAACTTAAAAAAATATATTTTAATATCATTAGAAAGGAAAAGTGCTTTCACTGTACTAACAAACAACAAAGTGGACTGAGAAAAGGTGAATAAGCTCTCAATGAGAATTTTTTGTGATCTGCAAAATTTTTCCTCATTGTGCTGGGGGCGGGGGGTCTATACAGAAGTTGTTTTTTTTTTTTTTATTAATTCATAATCTTAGATTATTTATGTGAAATGATTTAGAATTAAAGAAGCAATGTTTAATAATATATCTTTTAATTGTACTTTTGTGACCATAAGGACTTGCTATTTATCATTCAATTGTAGTTAACTGTGAAAAAATAAAATTCTGATATATTAAAAAAACTAAGGTATTTTTTGTTTGTATGTTGTAATTGGTATTTATGACTTATAACTTACAACCTTAAGAGAATAGGGTTATGTGATCTATGGCTCTTATTTTGACTATTTGCAGAAATGTTTTTAAAATTAAATGACTTTTGGTACACAAATGTTAAATGCATTAAAGAAAATTGTATACTGTACATTGGTTCTTTCTACTTTAGGCTTGAGATTGTTATATTAATTTTAGCCCAGATATAGACTTTAAACATGGTTAAAAATCATATTGTAATGGGACAGTCTAATCGTGGTATGCACAAAGATGGGTGGGTTCCTTCTGATGGGTAAAAAGGGTGTAAATTGATTATCTATTTTCATGCATACCTTCTTAAAACTTATACCTAAGAGAGAAGAGAGTAAGATTTAAATAATTACTGATTCTACCTTTAACTTATCACCTACATATTGTAACTTACTACCGCTATTCTGGATTTTGAACTCAAGGGAAATGTATATATATGATCCTCAGGTAATTGTATCACCAAATTCATAATATATATAAAATGAGCATATGCCTATTAATGGGAATAGGTATAGCATATTGTATACATTTAATTAATGATCGGGATATGTATATAAGGATAGAAAAATAAACCAAGAAACATGTTATAATATTTAAATAAATTTAATAAACATATTGTGATGATCGCACATACTGCTATCACACATATATATTTAACATTAAGTAATATTCATTATTGTAGTTTTTTTTTTTTTTGAATACTAGTAAAAGAATTAAAACCAATAAAGAGAGGGAAATGAATCGAACAAGATTCTTATCTTTTACCCTCCAAAGTTCAGATTTGTAGAAAGATTAGAAATGTTAAGGTTAGAAATATTGAAATCATATGTTTAGTTTAAGATCAAAAATGAGAAAGGAAATATAAACGAAATGGGAACTTAATGATTTAAAAAGCTGTAGTTGGGGAGTTTTAATAAAATATAAGTAAAATTTAGAATACGACAGAAGATAAAGATCTGTTCGTAAAATTACACATTTTGACGAAGTGAAATGCATATGTGAATGTATGTATAAAGAGAGCAATGTTTATTGCATGTCAAAATGAAAATAATTTTATTAATAAATAAATAAAAAGAAAATAAATGTAAAACATTATGTTATAAAATTGTATGAAATTAAAAGTAATCTTGTATAAGTTGTTGAAAGCATTTTAAAGTTAAAGGTGTGAAAGAAAATCAAACAAAAGAGATCAAGATAAGGAAAGAATTTTGAAAAAAAATAAGTCATTAATTAATTAATTTTAGGTACAGTTTACGTGAAGACTTTGGTGAGGGCACTGGTCTTGAGAGAAAGGAGAGCTTAGAACGTAGTGGAAAGCAGACATGAATTTTTTTTTAATTTGCAAAAGAAAAGGAAAGCTGAGTAAAGGACCTCGATATAGAATACTGACAAACTGTATGAATATGAAACTAATCTACAACACAAGTGAACCTTCAAGGATGTGTGGCTAAGGGCCATCACGGTCGCTGGTCGATTCAAACCTACCGTGCTCATACTGTCACCTCGCCATGTAACAATTGACGGCGCCTGTCTGATGATCCGCCTGCCATGTCCTTGATATCCTAATATGGAGAAGTCACTACGTGTAGAAGAAGAGATTCCACAGACCAAAATAAAAGCCTAAGAACGGCCATCTCTACTAAAGAAGTGGAGGAATTCCACATGACGGTCCGCAGGAAACTAATTCACGTCAGAGAAGAAGAAAACCTATGTAATGTAAATAACATACCAATATATAACACATGTGCACATACCCTTAATAGTAAAAGCAATTGCAATTCCAGATATTAATGAGATAAACATTAATTAGACTCTTTATAATACTTGGAATGAACGACTGTAAATGGATAATTTATTTTAATAGATAACAGATATTTATAGGATTTAACCCATAGACTTAATTGTAGCATTATATTTAAATGATTTTTATTGTATGTAAATATTTCATGTAATTTCTTTTTTGTTATTTTATTATTATAGTAAATGTTTCATTAATTATTTTATCTGTCTCGTTTCTTCGCCATTCCAAATAGTTTAATATATCCGGAGGGGGTTTGGTTATAGCTATTACTCCATTTTGAATACTAAGTAACACATGAGAATAGTTGTGCAGTATTACTAATCCCATTAAATTTATAATTTAACCAAGCACTGTAATTCTTTAATAATTACAGCAGTCGAGAGACAGCTGATCGGGAAAAATAACCTTGTGGCAATATCCGTATGGTCACAGGTTCGATCAGGTATGGATATAAATTTGTTTATGTCTATATGTTCTCTTTGCTTGTGGTAACGGAAGGTGGATTATTTGAATTTAAGAATACTTATTATCATATATAAATAAAAACGCCATCATCGTTCGTATTTCCGTTACAATATATACAAATATTTGAAATACAGGCCTTCTTCATATACCTGAGCCTAATTGTAAATATGGGGAATTTGAACTCAGACTTTAAAATACCGTCAACTATCCACACTATCTCATACCACTATCAATCGTATGAGATAGTGTGGATAGTTGATGGATACTTGAAAGTCTGACTTCAAATCCCCTATAAATAAATATACATGAATCAGCATTTGGAGAATAAAATTTATAACGAGATTAAGGAAACTCATTTAGACATCTGTGATTATTCTTCATTTACGTTTGATTTATACCAATGTTTCCCATCCTAAAGCCACTACATGCCCTGATTAACATAAACGAACTTCATATTATATATAACATTATTATAAATATAGTAACATATTCAATTATCTTTTTTTTTATGTCTTAGTTAATGCTATGATGGTTTAATAGACTCCCTTGTTATTATAACTTGTGTGTAATAAAAGAGAGCTATAAGTTTAAGACACATAATAAAAAATATACGCATAGAAAATATATTAAAAAATATTAATAATTAACACAAATTTTAAAATAAACAATTAACAAATGTGTGTTTGTGTTGTACAAATATAAATGTGGAATTGATATATATCTCAGAGTCTTACCTTGTCTCATTTATAATGATTGGATTATTTCATAATCAAGGTTGTACCTCATAAATTTTATCTATCCATAGTACTAAAAGACATTACCTTTATTATTAATTTCATAAATTTTAAATTAAGGTATTCAGTCCTATATTAAAATAAAGAAAATAAATTACTATATATAACATACAAGCAATTAATTATCGATGACATCAAGTTTATAAATGGGTTTTACAGTTTGTATGGATAATGTTCTGATGGCATGTTTTTATAATCCATGGTAGTTTCTTTATGCACAGTTAAGAATTCGAACATCTGGTGGATTTGTCGACTTTATTGGCCTTCGAACTGGAGTTTTGGAATGATGTGTAAAAAGAATTCATGATGGATCACATATTTGTCAATCCAAGCGTGGAGAGATAGGACAATCCCATATTGGGCTTGAGAATTTCTAGCTCCATAGACGATGACTTTTCTTGCATGACATTCCTCTTGTTTTCAGCAATGCATGATTATTTTAATCGATATTTATATAAATATTTTGTAGTTGATATTAGTTGGAGAAGCATCAATATTCTTCTACTACTGCATATTTCAGATTTAAATCCAGAAATTTATCCTCAGGAATCAATGGTGGTTTTCTTTTTTTTTTTTAGAGAGAGAGAGAAAGAGAGAGAGAGAATCGAATGCTTTATTCTGTATGTAAATTATTAATTTGCGAACTCTTTGCTTAGATATTTTAGAACTAAACATTTCTACTCTTTTTCTAAAATCCTTGTAAAAGATTTCTTCGGCAGTATTACAAGTTTGAATTGGTTGACACAAACCTTCAGATTTTTTTTTTTTTAACTCCTTTATACAGGGAATAATAATTTTTTTTTTACTCAGGTAAAAGATTTTTTTTCCTTCTTGAACAAAAAGTTTGTTGAATATATCCTATATATTTAAGCCAGTTCGTGCTGATCTTTTTACTTTATTGTTGATGTCATCTACGGCTAAATATTAACATAAACAATTTGTTAAAATAAAATCATAATATAAGAAAACAAGCATTGAATTTTTCTTTACTTTAATATTATATACATTTTTTTTCTTGACTAAGTTCATTCATCGATCTATTGTATGTTGTGATATCCATTTGACCAATTAGATTTAACTTTTGTTTTAATGTTTGATTATATTTGGCTTTAAATCTTGGTTTGTGATAATGATTTGTTAGTTTATGTGTCCTAACATTACCTAATTTTATCACTTACTAAGTAACATTATCATGGGCTTGAATTGGGATTGGACCTTATGGTGTATGTGTGCTGATGGGTGTTGGAGGCATCCATCACCCTATATTATTATAAAAATCAATCATATGTATCCTTAACTTGCTTCTTTTTTTTTCTTACATATATATTATTAAATATACATAGTATTTGTAAATTTAGTACTTAACATTATTATTATTATTCTCTTTTATTTATTTTTTAAAAAAGAGATAAAATAATAGATATATTGATCTTTAAATGAATTTAAAGTCTATATCTGGACTAATATTAATAACATTGACATGTACATCCAAAAATAAAATAGTAAATTGTCTTAAAAGCTGTACAGGAGTTACAAATTTGCAGCAATAAACTATGATAAATAATAAACATAGATGAAGACATTTGAAAGGGTTTGATGATCTATGACAACTGACAAAACTGGTTCAACAGAAATGCATATTAGGAATCATTTGTGGCAGATATTTTTTATTCACAAAATAATTTTGGACAATAAATTTACTAATATATATATATATATTATACTATGTCATAGTCAGCTTATCTAAGCCATCTTGTTTTTTTAATTGATTTAAGTTTAAAATTTTTTTGTAGATGATTACTTAGTAAAGCTATTATAGAACTGATAGAAGACTGATTTGTCTCTTATGTCTAAAAAAATTTTTCCACTTTTCTGATATATCATCCTGGTAGAGCTAAATTGATTGGTTTTCCTATTATTTAGTCCAACTTTTTGATATATATAATATTACTAAATAACTTCACAAACCTCTTCTTACTTCTTTTCAGAAACTTTATTTCCATATTGTACCGGTCGAAAAGAAGCCAACACATCAACAAACCCAAACTCAAAGTCGGATTCAAACTCAGGCGGTTCAAACTGAATTCAAACCCAACTCACGAGCTCAGATCCAATCAATGGATGACATATATCGACGGTACATGACTATGCGCCAAGGAACTAGCTCAACGGATGATGATGATTAATGAGACCCCTGATCTACCTCTAATAACGTATAATAAAATAACTAACAATCTTTATAAGTCAACTCATATATATATATGTTCGGGTTGCCAATACAGACAGTGAGCATTAATATTAAAATAATTTGAATAAGAAAGAAAGTTAAAAAAAAAACCAAATGTGTTAATAAAATGTTTAATAATAATTATAATTTTGTTCAACTTTTAGATTGTGATTATATAGATTACCTCTAGTCTTTAAACGGAATTTATATTTACAACAAGAATGGCAGTCCTTATTATATGCCAATACTATTACGCAATATTATATGATAAATATATGTCTATGCCCCCGACAAGAAAATAAAGGTAGATAAAGGTATTTGGCTATGACTGAAATTATTATTCTGATTCTAAAGGAAAGAATGTGAGATTTATTTTCACATTCGCAAATCAATTCACAAAGAGCAAGATACGTATTTAGGGCATAACTTTAATATTTAATAGAAAACTTATTTAATTATAAATAAATATGAATTTGTTCGACTTTAATAAAATCAATTCATCATGATTTACGAGCATGAGAGCGGGCTTTACCTGAACTGAGAAATAAACGGTACTGACGACTTATGAGCTATAAGAATAAATATGAAAAATAATGGCTTGTCTGTGATTTGAGAAAATAGCAGGGCGCTTGTATTCGACAAGTCTTTGATGCCCTATATGAAGGATCCATAGAACACGGAAAACCAGGTTGGGTCGTAGCCTCAAACCTTTGGTGTTCCAAATATAAAACGAGCAAGTGAGGAAGTACTTTCTTCCTATGTAATTTAACGAACAGTAATATCACCGAGGACAAGCCTGTGAAGCAGGAGATGGCTCGCGTCAGCAACGTTCCGAAAAATGATGACTTGGTAATCATCTTTTAATTAATAATAAAACCCATTTTATATAACGAATGCTCTACATGATGCCCTGATCAAGTTAAATTAAAGTCAAACGTGCTTTAATCAACAAATATTTAATGCAATTAGAAAATACTTTAATTATACCCTAAATCTCACGCCCTCCCTGAATATTAATAGAAAGTATAACATTTGAATTAGAATATATATTCATTTAATTCCTTTATCAACCTTTTTGCGAAACAATATATTAACCTTTTAACCGCTAATTTTATTATTGGTTGTATCAGATAAAAATCAAATCTTTTAATTGGCCAACTCACAAACTGAAGACAAAGCCTATTGTTAAAACATATTCGCCTATAATATTAAATTCAACTCAGATACGTTTATAAAAAGTATATTATTAATTTTTCAGGTTATGAAGAGAACGAAAGTTCTTTCAAAAATAAATTGCTATTTATTTATTCTAAAATATTCAATATCGGCAACATAAAAGCTATAATATAAACAAAAAGATCGACTTTTACGTTATAGAAAAGTAAATATTTCTTTTTACTACATCTTCAATATTTGTACTAAAATCTTCAATATTTTTCGAAAATAATTTTGTTTTTTTATTATTCTCTCTGAAAATACTTTTTAATTTCCATAAATATAATTTTATAATAATTTAAATCGTATTCGAAATGAAAATCTCAGCGTTTTTCTTTATTTTCTTTGATCAGACAGTTTCTTTGTTCTTTCCAGCCAATCAGAATGTCTTTTTCGGCTGAGAGCATGCTAAGAACCAATCGCAAATAATGTTCCTTCTTTGTTTAGGTTTAAATGCGTTTTTTTTTATTTTTTACTTGTAAAATAAATCGGAAGATGGCACCATCTTACAGAACTTTTAAAAACGAATTCAATACGTGTTTAACGAATATTTTCGTATAAAAACTGGCTGAGTTAGAGTGATGTCAGATGTCGACGAGGAGCCTTGTAAGAGGCGGGGAAAGAGTTAACGTGAATAAATAACTATTATAAATTCAGTAAAGTGGCCGGGAGCATAGGTTAAAAATTGAGCTAATAATTTGTTGTTATTGCCATTAATAAGATAGCAAAAATTGTACAAATCATTCAACTCGATAATTAATAGAACTGTATCAAAATAGTTCTAGTGGGTAAGAATTACTGTAAAAATAAATATAATATTATTTAACAAGGCAAATGCAACGAAGGGAATTATTATCGAGTTGAAGTTAGTATTGGCATATAATAAAAATAAACAACATTAATAAATCACACAATAAATATATATAATATAATGAACCGCCATCGTAAGAAAAGAGAAAGTTAACAAATATTAAATTTAAAGACTAGAGATTAAGATAGAGAATTACTACATAATTTAAAATAGCATTAATACATTAAGGAAAGAGAAGAGCTTTTAACAGTACTTAATTTAAAGGTAGTGTAAAATAAAGTTCGAAGACCGGTGAGAAAGTAGCGGTTTATATAAGAAAGATATTACCATTTCTTCATGGTTGGCTCCTTAAATTACACACGGCAGAGTCCAGTTGGATGAGACGTAGATGCGCATTTTGGAAAATTATTTGAATGACATTTTGAAGGATTTCTCTAAGGTTTACGCAGCTTACGATTGGTATATGAATTTTTATATTACAGCCACACTGAAGATTTTCAGGGGACTTCGGGAACTGTAGTCAGACTCCTCAAGTTAAGCCCCCCCACCATGGTAGAAACACTATTTTACTTCATAATTTAACTGAGCGGCTTCTTCTCTAATGAAATATATATAGCTTCTCTTAATGAGGAATAAAGCTGCTTGGAAACTTTTCCTGGGCTCTTTATACTGTATCTGATGCCTTCAGGCTAGCGCTTCTTTCCTAATCTAGTTGTTTTTAGATACATTCCTTCGATAAGGCTTTCAAACTCATTAGCTTGAATTCCTTCTCTAATTGAAAATGAATTCTTAAGATTTGAAAATAATTTAATTAGAAAAATGAATCCTTATCTTTTTTAATTAATAAAACTTTACTATTGTTTTTAAGAATTTTAAAGCTTATCGAAGGAATGTGGCTTTTAATCAACGAAACTTTACAAATTATTTAAAAGTAAAAAAAAAAACAAGTATTCCCGACGCAATGATAATATTTACAAGTATATACGCACAATCCACGCATTTATAATATATATAAATTCATGAATAATTCTAACATGAATTTATTAATAGAAATGATTAGTTTAAATCTCAAATGAATTAATTTTAACACACATTTATAATAGTTTTTCTTTAAGGAAACTAGCGTGGACTGAACGTATAAAGCCCCATTGCATCGGAAATTTTAGGTTAGTACAAGGGTTTGAAGTTGGCTACATATGAAAGATCATGAAGCTAGGATCGAACTTAAATCCGACTGCTTCAATATATTAACTATATGAACATAAGAGGGAGGAAGATGTAAGCAAAATATAATAATGTATAGTTAATATGTTTTATTATTGTGAATTTGATGTGTTAATGTTTAATATATGAAAGAGATTTGTATTTAGAGTATTATGTAGAGATGTGTATTTTTTTTATTATAGGTCCTTGAAAATGACTATTGGGGAAAAAAACAGTTGAAATGTTGGAAATTTATAATCTGTGATTTTCATATAGTTAATATATGGAAATAAAGTTTTTGAAAAGAAATTAGAAGTTGTTTGTTTATAATGTTGGAGAATATATATATATTAAAGAAGAAAGTGATTGTTTAATTTGTTATTGTAATATATATTGATATAAAATATTGCTCTATAAAGGATTTTCTGAGGTTAAAATATATATATATATTATTCATTCGCTTTTAATTCATTTGAATTAGGGGGGGGGGGTTAAACATTTGAGCATATTTTAATGATAGTGTTTAATTCTGACTGAATATTCACCCTTTTCTTTATATATATATTTAGGAAGCAAAGCATAATACAAGATGCAATAAAGTCAATATCTGGAGACTTCTCTGATCAGTTTTTATCTTGAAAGCTATTGTTTGCTTCAAATCTATAGAGTTTTTCTTTTTGCTATTTAAATTAATGACGATCAAATATTATAAAGTTCAGAAATCAAAACTAATTTCTTTATTTATTTGTATAATTCCCAATAAATATAAATTTTATGTATTGGGAAATCCTGATTGTTATATTTAATGATGCCAGTACTACTTGCCCAATAATTGGAATTTTAATATATGGAAACAATGTATATTGTTGCTGAAGTTTTTGCAATAAGATATTTTTAAATGAAGAATGCTAATAAATAAATAAATAAATTGTCAAACGTTAAAAAATTATTACTTTGTAATAATGTACCTACAAGAAAAATTAAAATTTAGATTTTTTTTTTTGTTGTTGATAAAAAGTTGTAAACGACTTGATTGTTGGTTTCTTTCTTTTTTTACTTTAGAGACTTATTGCTTTTAAAATTTCATTATTTTTGTGTGTGTATGTAAGCAGAAAATTATTTTTTTATACAGTATTTGTACAATTTTAAAGCATGTAATAAGGGAATCAGTAACAAATTGTAACTATAATGAAACATCTACTTTCTATTCCAATATACTAAAACATCTAGAACATTGTAATGGAAAAGTTGTCTATTTGTATCCTTTTTCAGGAAGTCAAAATTTAATGAATATGATGTGTAATATAAGAATGGAATCTTCATTGACAATGTAATGGGATTGGATGAAATGGCATTATGGGTCTCTGTTCAGGTAACCCAAAATGTAGCATAATGTTTGGGACCTTTATTTATGTTCTTGTTTTCAAAGTCAATTTGTGACAGAAATTTTACCTGCTAATTTATTTTTTCACAGAATATATTACTAATAAATTAGGTGACTTCTGCCCAGATGCTGTTGATGATCTTAATACTTTCTTGTTACATTATACATCAATTGTATTCAATGAACGGCCATATGAGCTCTTGTTTTATATGAGGTATAAGATTCAATACTCTTAAATATTTTTACAATATGAACTCAAAAAGAAAAGACAAAGAACATAATTTCTCTTAAACACAAAATATTTTAATTGATAATAAATTCATGCAATCCAAAAAAATAACATAAACAATTAACAAATACTATTTTAACAGGAATACTAATTAATTAATACATGTTACATGTACATTTAAGTATTAATTAAAAGAGATTAAGTGGATTAATATTTATTTCTTTTATTCAGCAATTTTTTTTTAAATTTTGCTTTTAGTCATTTCCCTTATAAATAAAATTCATATACCAATAATAAATGTATTTATATTAGTTATTATATTATAAAACCTTGCAATAATAATAAAGTATTATATATAAATGCATATTAAATTTCTTGGTTTATTTGATATTACTAGTATACGTATATCAACAACTGAATAATGTTTTCTTAAGCTTTTGTTCAGTAAAGTATCAGATTTTCACAATGAATACAATATTATTGTAATAATTAATTTCATATAGATTTAATAATTTTTTTGATAATTTTTCTGTAATATCCTATTTCATGCATGAATGACTAGTTTATTTTCCACTTGAATGGAATGAATATATAATGACTTAAGTAATCCTCACAAATATTTCTCCTTTTCTTAAATTGATAATTATGAAGTTAATATAACAGTATCCATTTTATAGATAACTTTTAGGCAGATATTTTAAAAATGAAAAATAATATTGATGGATAACATCCGTAAAAGAATGGTATTCCTTGGAAAATCTTTTAAAATTCAGTAACACATGCTATGTCACAAACAAATTATTTTCATTTTATATTTCAAACAATGAAAGTTTTTTAAATTAATCTATTTTAAAATTTTTAGCATAAATTATTCTGTTATCTCCTCCTTTCTTTCTTTCTTTCCTTTTTTTTTTTGAACTTTGTTAGTGTTATTAACAACTTTCTCCTTGTTTACTTGAATTGATTACATATGGTAGATTTTTCAGTTTGATTTTTTTAGTGCGGATTTAGAGTGCGCTCACCACCATTTTGAATTCTAAGGACCATCCAAAAACACCACTAACATATCCAAACCCCATGTGGTCACTTGGATGCATCAGCTGTAGTTTTAGGCGGTCCTTAAAATCCAAAATGGCGTGAACGCAGTCTAAACACTAAAGGCTTATAACTTCTAAAATATGAATGTTATCACAATAATGGTGGCACAAAGCGCCAAAGTATGCAGGGAAGGGGAATGATATTTTTGACAGTACAAAGTATCATCCAAAAAATGTAGAAGCTGATCAAACCAAACTTATAATTTCGGAATACTAAAAGCTTATAACTTCTAAAATACAAATTATATTACAACATATGCCCATAACCATATGAAATAAAGCATATTAATTTTACAATTAATAATTTTTTTTTTACCAGAAAGAATCTGATGTTGCATGCTTCCTTTGTTCCATGTAGTTTGGAGAAAAAAAATGGAGATAAGAAAAAATAGTCTTGTTCACATTTGATCTGCTGCCGTGAATATTGAATCTATACTTGAAGTGAGATCCTTACAGGCTCTTGAAATTGATACAAATCTATTTACAGAATTTTCTATTTATTAACATTGAAGTGACTTTTACCATCAACGAAAGAACACAGAAACATATTTAAAAAAATATTTACAGATTTTTTAAAAAAAAAACCTGTTGATTATTTCAAATGTAAAACAGGTATTGGATTTTAAATAAGAACATTTCACTGTCAGTAGATAGCATTAGCAACTTTGAGAAATTTAATGAATAAATCTCTCGTTTAGATTCTCTTTATCCCTCAGCCAGCAAATAATGACATATAAATTAAGCACACATTACTTACTTTAGTAAGAAAAAATCTGATTTATTAATTTTTTATTGTAAAATATTCTTTACTTTAGACAATTATTATTTCAATTAATGTTAAGGTAAAATGTGATTTATTATTAATTGTAGAATTAATATGCTTCAGCAGTTATTCAACATTTACATTATTTCAACATGTGGTTATAGGCCTATATTGTAATAAAATTTGTATTTTAGAAGCTTTTAGTATTTCGAAATTATAAGCTTGGTTTGAACAATTTTATATTTATTGAACATGTGGTTTTTTAATTAATATATGTGACCAATATCTTTTTTTCCTTTACTTTTCCTTTTTAAGTATTTTAAATTCATATTTTAGAAATTATAAGCTTTTGGTATTTTGAAATTTATTTGTTACTCCCATTTTATATATTTTTTATATTTTAATCACATGATTTGATCAAGCATAATTGTACGAGTGTTAATTGCGATTTTGTATTGAATGGTCATATTGTGACCACATGTGGAATACTCATTGTCATTTATCTCTTGGATGTGTGTGCTGTGAATTTGGGCGGTCTTTAGATTTCAAAGTGGCTGTGAGCACACTCAAAATCAGTACCGATTTTTTTATTGTTTTATATTAAGAAGAATCTAACAATTGATTTTTTATTATTATTAAATTAAATTCTATTAAAATTGTATACCTATTATCTCTTTTTCTAATCTTTCATATATATAATGATAAGTGAAATGAAAAAAGACCAAATGATGTAGTTTTCTAAAAAGACCAGATGTAAATTTCTCTCATCCTGCCACTCTTGGAAAAAGAACCAACTGATGTTAAAAAAAACTCGGAAACAAAGCATTTGTAGAAAAAAAAAAAAACAGTTTTTTGAAAAAGTGTTAATAATTAAGTTGTATTTTATAAAATAGTTAATGGGTGCTGGGTCAGCAACGGCATTTCTTCCAAGTCAGCGGAAGATCACTAGAGGTGACAACGATGAGGAGGAAGCGGTAGTTGGATTTTCATTTTATGGGATTTGGCTAGCGCACTAAGCCTATTATAGAGGTTATTGCTGGGCAAAGAAGGCAACGGGAAACCACTTTGTCTTATAATTCCGTTGTTTTATTATGAGTATGTCTACAGGAATCATTACGTTTGGTGTTGAGACCTTAGTTAAGAATAACTTTGGTGTCTTGCCCGGCAGGAGTGGACATGAGGCTACTCAGGTCGTCAACCTGCGAAATCCTCATAAATATAATTCATTGAGAGGGGATACACTGAGAATTGGAACGTGGAATGTTAGATCTTTGAGGAAAGGTGGGAAATTGGAGAATTTGAAAAGAGAGTTGCATTTGAATAATATTGATGTAATGGGATTAAGTGAAGTGAGGTGGGAGGGATGTGGAGAAGTAAGTAGTGGAGATGTAAAGTTGTTTTATTCAGGTGGTGATAGGTCAATTAATGGAGTTGGCATTGCTGTGAGGAAGAAAATATGGAATAGTGTGGCAAAGGTTGATGGTATTAATGATAGACTGATGGTGATGAGAATAAATGCAAGTCCTAGGGATTTGGTAATTATACAAGTTTATATGCCAACTAGTACTCATGATGATAGTGAAATTGATGAAATGTATGAGAAGATAGAAGAAAGTATTCAATGTGAAGGAAAAAATGCATGTATATTGCTATTGGGGGATTGGAATGCTGTTGTGGGGAAAGGTAGGGAAGAGAAAATTGTTGGAAATTATGGTATTGGAAAAAGAAATGAAAGGGGTAGTCGACTTGTACAATTTTGTAAAGAGAATGGGTTTGTCATTGCAAATACTTGCTTTAAAAATCATATTAGAAGATTGTATACATGGAAAGCTCCAGGTAACAAAGAACGTTATCAAATTGATTATATACTGATTCAGAATAGATATAAGAATGCTGTTAAGGGTTCACATGCTTTGCCAGGTGCTGATATAGATTCGGATCATAATTTGGTGATGGCTAAATTAAAGTTAAGTTTAAAAAGAATTAAAAGAGGGAAAAGATACACAAGATGGGACTTGGATAAATTGAGACAAATGGAAAAAGGAAAATTTGGTTTAATATGTGAAAATGAATTTAAAAGAATTGTTCAGGATGGGAACTATATTAATAGCTCTGATGAGTGTTGGAATAGAATTAAAGAGGGATTCTTGAAAATAGCAAAAAATGAAATAGGTATTATTCGTGCGAGAAAAGCTAAAAGACCTTGGATAACTGAAGGTATGTTGGAAAAGATGGAAGTGCGGAGATGGTGGAAGAATGTAAATACTGAGGAAGGGCAAAAGGAATATAGGAAATTTAATAATGAATTAAGAAGAGAAACAGATTTAGCAAAAGAAAAGTGGTTGGAGCAAGAATGTAAAGAGATAGAAAGGTTTCAACAGATGAAAAGATATGATCTAGCATTTGATAGAATACAAAGTATTTCTTGGGAGAAAAAGACATGGGTAGCAAGTGAGATTGCGGATAAGAATGGAAGAAGGTTAACCGATAGTAATGATATATTAAAAAGATGGGAAGAATATATTCGGTATCTGTTTAGTAGAGGAAATAATTTAATTAGTTATGAACTTGAAAATGAAGAAGATGTTGCAATGGATGATAGAGGTATGGACATACTGCCAGATGAAGTAAGAAAGGCAATCGCACAAATGAAGAATGGTAAGGCTATTGGATTTGATGCAGTACCTATAGAATTTTTGAGAGAAATGGGAGAATTTACTATGAAGGAAATAGTTGGACTTTGCAATTTAATATATAATAGTGGAGTTTGGCCTGAAGATTTTTTAAGAACTATAGTGATTCCAATTGCTAAAAAGAAGAAAGCTGTTAAATGTGAAGAGTATAGGACAATAAGTGTATTGTCTCATGTTTCTAAGGTGTTATTGAGGATTTTAACTCAAAGGATTTATGGGAAGGTTGACTATTATATTGCTGAAGAACAGTTTGGTTTTCGGAAAGGGAAAAGCACAAGAGATGCTATTGGTATTGTTAGGACAATTGCAGAAAGATATATTGAAAGAGATAAAGGAATTGGTATATGTTTTGTAGATTTAGAAAAGGCATTTGATAGAGTAAGCTGGAATAAACTGATGTCTATCTTAAGAGATAAAGGAGTATTCTGGAAAGAAAGACGATTGATATGGAATATGTATAATGGGCAAAGAATAAGAGTTAGATTTGGATGTAATGAGACTGATGAAGTGAATATAGAAAGTGGAGTTAGGCAAGGATGTAGTATGTCACCTGTTTTGTTTAATATTTATTTAGAAGATATGATAAATAATTATTTGGACTGTGGAGGAGCAAATGTTGGAGGGAGAGTAATAAAGTGTATAAGATTTGCAGATGATATGGCTCTTATTGCTGAGGAAGAAAAGGATCTTCAGAATATGTTGAATAAATTGGAAGAAGGATGTATGGCATATGGAATGAAGATTAATATTGAAAAGACTAAGTGTTTATGGATAGGGAGAGATGCAAAAAGACTGCAAATTGGAATCCATGATGACATGGTGCAGCAGGTGAAGGGATTTAGATATTTGGGTTGTTGGTTGAGTGAGGATGGAAGAAGTGAAGATGAAGTTAAAAGAAGAATAGCATTGGCAAAGGTGACATTTGTAAAAAGAAAGAAGATATTCTGTGGACCTATGGAAAGAGAATTAAGGAAAAGATTAATTAAATGTTATGTGTGGAGTGTATTAATGTATGGTTGTGAGACATGGACATTGAGTAATAGAATTAAGAAACGACTGGAAGCTTTTGAGATGTGGACATGGAGAAAAATGGAAAAAATCAGTTGGGTGAATAAAATAACAAATGAAGAAGTTTTGAAAAGAGTTAATGAGGAAAGAAGATTGATTGAAAGTATCAAAGAGAGAAAGAGAAACTGGATTGGACATATACTAAGAAAAGATTATAGTTTAATGAAAGATGTTTTGGAAGGAATGGTGAGTGGAAATAAAAAGAAAGGACGGAAGAGATTGACATTATTGGATGATATACGAGATGGAAGGGGTTATGTGGAATTGAGGAAGTGGGCAAGGAAGAGAATGGAATGGAAGAATGGATGAACTGATGTAGTGACTACTCTCTGGACCTGTCTATTGGACAGACTACTATTGATGATGAGTTAATGGGTGTTATTTAATGCAGGGAAAAATAGAACTTAATTTTTAAATAGTTTTTGTTAACAATATTAGGGACTTTGGCACCACATTGAGTTTTTAAGAAACTGACTTGAGACACAATTTTTACAATAACGAGTTTTAATAATGTTAGAGCAAAGTGCTATATATTGACAGAAAATAGAAAAACTAAAGAAAACAATAAGGCTAAGACAAATAGTCATTATCATTAAAAAATTAAGGAAAAAAAAAAGAAATTTCAACATCCGAAATAATTATTACCCTATTGTTTGTTCATAATTTCTGATTTATCATTAACTCAGTTTAAATTACATCTTCATTGATAATTTCTTGGTATTCCTCACAAAATTCTCATTCCAACCATATATAATACTTCCTACCCGAGATAATCCATAGCTTTAGAATCTACAAAAATAGTTGCATAAGAATTCATTTTTATCTTGTATCCTAAAAGTTAAAAAATCTCAAGGCATCTATAAAAAAAGATTCATCCTAATAAGATACAAAATAAATCATTTCCAGAATGTGAATATCCATTTGTTATAATGGCACTTGGCTCTTATCTGTCCAAATCTAGAAAATGGAGGCTACTGTCTGTATCAATAATAAAATGAGTTTCATCTCTTCATTTTATGCTATCTTGTTATATTTATTGTCCCACAGAGATAAAATTTATTTGCATATAGCTCATTTGCTAGCTACAGACTTGAAAATAGTGTGATGCAAGATGTGGCAAAATTACTGACTTCCCAGTATGAGTGAGTACTAAGGCATAGGCAAGAATCAGGGTTTGATTCTTTGCCTACATATAGTTCCATGTGATAATCATTATGACTATCACCACACATACCACTTGAAACCTTTTTATTATTTCTAAGAGTTTATATTTTCACATGGTACTATGTCCAGTAAATTTTGTGATTGCTTTATCAACTGCAACCTTTCTGTACATCTGATAATCAATCTTAAAATTTACATTGCACTGCTCTATTACAAACATGCAAGTAACCCAAACACTAATAAATTATTAAACCTTTTGAGAATCATTATGTCTTTAAAATAAGGTTGCCTTAAACTTGGATCAGAGTCCCAAAATTACATTGTACATAAATCACTGTTATATTTGAATACGAGTATGATTTATATACTACACACATTAATACAAATTTAAACACATCAATAAATTATACATTTATCAAATAATTAAAATATTTAAAATAATACTATTCAAATAAAATTTAAAATACTATGCTAATAATAAAAAAAATTAAAATTGAATACTTATGATATTACGTTGTTTTATCAAAGTGAAGATCTTTAATCATAGAGACATTCTTAATCCGTTTTATTACAGCATCTTACCGATATGAAAATTGTGCCTTTGTCTTCTTCATGCAATCTTGTAAACTGAATAGAAAAGAAAAAACATTAATGAACCTATTAATAAAAAATCCAAATTTTGTGCAATTTTAACATGCATATGCCATTTTAAAATGAAACTAAAGCTACAGAGAATTGTGGGGTTTGTAAACGTCATTCTAATAGTTTTTCCGCAATTTTAAAAAGAATAAGAAATTTTAATTTCAAAGAAACAGCTGCTGCAAGCAATAATCACGCTACTGCCACTAAATCTGTTAAAATTTCTTTAAATTAAATGTTCTAGAGCTTTTATATAAATAATGGAAGTGATTTTATGTAACGCATGGTTGGAAGTTGGGAAAATTTTTCAATGTTTTTTTGTCTTTCAAAAAAAAATTTGAAAGCATTGATAATAGATTTTTTTATCATTGCATTCTTTCAATCTTTCCCTTCTTTGACAATAAATAATCTGCTTTTAGAAATAGAACTTACAAAAAACATGTCTAAATCTCAGAAATTTTGTAAAACATCATAAATGACGATAAATCAGATGCTTTTTTTTTTTATTCTACCTATAGCCAACTTTAATGTAATACTGTTGGATTTTCAAAAATAACCTATATTGAAATGGTAAATCTGATTTAGATTTGTCGATTCACTTTCTGACCCGCCTAATCACTTATTAAGGGGGTTTAATTAAAGCCCACCTGTGTAAATAAAGAAATGTATTTTTTTCAACGTTTTTTTTTTTAGTTATTTTTAACACAACTGTCCTGGATAAATTACTAAAATTTATTTTGGATAGTACTAATCATGTTTAATTATACTAACACACTAAGTTATTGTATTTATTAAAAAAGAAAAAAAAAATCAAATAATTTTTGAATTTTTTTGATATGTTTTTTATATATATTTAAAATGTCTGATTTTTTTTTTTTTTTTAAGAATTCAAGATAGCCTTTTTTGAAAGATTTGTACCTCGATAAGAAGTTTAAAATAAATGTTAAATTAAAACACTTAGAAATTATCAAAATCCATTATTACTTTAGAATCTCTATTAATTAATTAATAGAGATTCTACATTGTTAGATAAAAATTATACTAAAATTTCTATCGATCCTTATCGAGGTACAAACTTTCTGAAATTAGAACAAAAATATGATTTCCTATTGTTTCATAGAAGATCTAAAGGCAAATCACCTCAGGCAGCAGATAATTCGAATACCAATGCTAAGGTATAAATATTGGTTCTTTTTTTTAAAAAAAAAGAAAAACAGGAGAGTTTCAGAACGTCCCCATGCAAGTTGAAATGCTGAGTAAGTAGTTAAGGGAAAACCACCACCCGTTCCTTCCTGAGACCTGAAATCTCCGATTATGCTGCTGCCAGAACCTGCCTTCAAATGCCACCAGCCATCAACGTTTGCGCGCGCACTCATTCCGGGGAACTCCAGGTAAAATGCCGAAGAGCTTAAATACTGTCATCCAGATTTTAGAAATTATCATTAGAATATAAATATAATTTCTTAAAGCTTAAAAAAAAAATGTCAAAAGTTAATATTTATTGGAAATCTTTTTAACTGACTCTTTAACCCTGTTTCTTTTTAAATCATTTATAATGGGTTTTTTTTAATATCTCAAGCTCATTACAATTTTAATATGTTGATTATTGAATATGAAAATATTTATTTGTTTTTGTATATTAATTTTAGTATGAGATTTCATGCTTTGATTTTTTTTTTTTTTGACAAACTTCACTCGCGGGAGCCCAAAGAGCGTAATTTGCTAAAAGAGCAAATTATGTTCACAAAGAGAAGGGAGTTTTAGCAAAGAATGGATTAATTTTAAAATAAAAATAAGTTGATTTATTTTATTTTCGCAAGTGAAGTTATGTCGAATATACGTATTTCAAAATAAACTTACCGTAATTCTTTAAACAAATTTATTATAGATTTCCCAGGATGGGATTCTATTATCTTATATTTCTATAATTTGAAACAAAAGTAATATGCTATAGATTTTGATCTAGTAACAGCACCGCTGGATAGCGTCAGTTAATTATCATGCCTTTTTTTTAAAGTTAGGAAAGTGGGAAGGGGGGGTTAATCGAGAAGTAAATTTCCTTATTCTATATGTTTGGTTTTTGTTAGTTAAATATTTACATAAAGTAGTTGATTACGCAGGTTGATCTCTATACAGTATTAGATCATTTAAGGTTATTTAATTATAATTAGTTCATATTTGATGATTATAATATCTTGGATTAATAAAGAATGCTCGAAGTAGTGTGGACAGACCTAAAATGGTCATTCATTTGTTCGGAGTTGGCTCCCGGTTATGCATATGTCTGTGGGCTGGGGAGCGTGGTTGAGGTAGAGTTGGTTAGTTGGCATGCTATCCATACAGTTGGACATGATGGCTCTCTGTAATTCCTATCGGTATATGATCACGACAGGCAGACGTACCGATTTCCCTTTTTTTTGTTAGAATAGGCATGCGACTGTCTGTGAACCGGCTCGTATGACTCTACCTATGTTTCTTTTTGCATTTGTATGTTTATTAACCCGACATTGTTTTGCTTTTCTTTTGCCTATCTAATACGTAAGCCATAGGGAAATGATTCTACTCAAGGATCTTCGGCCTGAGTAACCGATTCTTTTGTTATCTCATGATTAGTTAAAATATTTTTAATTTAGCTAATTCATGTTCTAGTTTTAAAGGTATGATTTTAGTTGAAAGTCCAACTAAAGCGACTTGTTTGCTTGATAATTAACTTATCTATTTTTTTTATATAACAGCTTACAGTTTTTAATCACTGGTAGTTTAAAGCTATTCCAGCAAGGTCCACTAACATAATAAAATATTATTTTATTTGATATCTAAATTATTATTTATAAAGAGAAATAAAATCAATTTTTTTTTCTCTTCTTATGTCATTGGAGTATGACCTCGAATCAGTCTTATTGTAATTGTTTCCTTCCGTTTTTAATATAAAAAAATTCTTTTAAATCTTTTTTGTAGAGGAGAAATAAAATGTTTATTTTTTATATACATCAGTTAGTCAAATGTTTAAACATGCTGCTATATTATTAGCTTATACGGTAGTTACTGATAATTCAACTAATGACGTATTACCCTGAAGGCATATCAGTCTAATCTTGCGATTTTTAAGATAACGTCTCCAAGTGATCTGCGGACACATGTAATCGCTAAAATGTGTCCGCAGATCACGTGAACACGGTACGTTAAAAATCGCAAGATTAGATTGATATGCCTTCAGGGTAATACGTCATCGGTTGAATTATCCAGGTGACATGATAAAAACTATTCAAAAATAAAAAAAATCTGACGCAGGTCAGGCAAATAGTAAAAAATAAAAATATACATGCATGCGTCAAAATAATTTAGAAAAAACTATATTATAATTTATAAAACCACCCTATATTATGCTCAATTATAAAAAAACAGCGCGTAGCGTTGGAGTTGGCGGGGGCCCTTTGTGTTTTTGACACGCCGAAGGCTTGGCGTACACCTATATCTTGTATTACTCTCATAGCTGTAATTCAGAAATTAAAAATTAAATTAAAACGTAATTCAATGGAAATTTGAGAATTGTAGAAATATTAACAAAAATTTTTTGTAAATTTTAAATAAACAGCTAAATAAAAAAGACGCGATTTAATGCAAATCTGGTATTAATGGCGTCGCTCTGGATTACTCTCATAGCTGTAATTTTTATAATTGCCGATGAATTTACGAAAAATAATTTGAGAATTGTAGAAATATTAACAAAAAGTTATTATAATTGCCGATGAATTTTTCAGAATTGTAGAAATATTAACAAAAAGTTTTTGTAAATTTAAAATAAACAGATAAATAAAACCACTTTACCGAAATTAATGCAAATCTGCGTATTAATGGCGTCCTTGCAAAATGTGTTTCACATCATTGTAGAAATATTAACAAAACTGTTCTATAAATTCCAAATATATAGATAAATAAAAAACACTTTACCGAATAAATTATTTACACATTAAACGTAATTCAATGTAAGTTTCAGAATTGTAGAAATATTAACAAAAATTTTTTGTAAATTTAAAATAAACAGCTAAATAAAAAACACTGCGATTTGAATGCAATTATTGTACACATTAAGGCGTCACTCTGAATGTACGTCTCATAGCTGTAGAAATATTAACAAATAATTGCCGATGAATTTCGAAAAATAAGCTGAGAAATATAGAAACAGTTAACGAATAAATTATTTACACATTGCCGAATTGAATGTAAGTTTCAGAATTGTAGAAATATTAACAAAAAATATTTGTAAATTTAAAATAAACAGATAAATAAAACACTTTACCCGAATTTACAGCTCAAAAAAGTAACTGTGATTCCGTGGATAGCAAAATCGCAATAGACAGAAAAATCAAAAAATTTCCCAAACCTCTCTACGAATTTTAAATCTCGCTGGTGAAAAAAAAAATTGACTCTCTGATGGATTAATCACGCCAGTCACTTGGTTACCATGACAATGTTGTCATGCAAAAAACCGTTGATGTCTACCGGAAGGGAAATCGGTAGGTCAAAAACGTCATCGGATGAATTATCCGTAAGTACCGCTTATACTAAATGTAAATGGAGAATTCAGAATCCATGGTCATTTAATTCTAAAATCATTTTTGTTTTGTTTTTTAAAAAATAAATATAAACAAAATAAAATTGTGCAAACTAAATAAATGAAATGTTAACCGCTAATGTGAATCTTTTACACAGGATGCGGTCTCTGGTAAAATTACTATTTAATTATAAAATTAATGAAAAGAATGTTTTTTAAAGAGCTTGACTTAGATGTCAGTGTAAAATAATTAATGAGTTTAAAATATATATAACTAAAACAAAACTTCCAGTGTTCTTCGAATCTTTTCATTTACTTTTATTTTAAGTAATCTTTGATTTTAAATATATATATATAAATCAATCACCCAAGTTCTCATTAAAATATAATTAAAAATGAATCTCATGCTTTAAGACTCAGCTCCGAGCACGGTGAAAGTAAAGGAATTCAATGTTATCATCGAGAAAGGTTATAGGTTAGATCTTTGACCTGGGGATGTAGGTAAATAGGGCAGAATCCATGATGTACCTGACATATATCTTGTACGTGGCCGGATTTGAGGTACTTTACCTGTATTCCGGGATTGTTGGATCAATAGACGTTTTTCGACCGGTACAATATATGTTGTATGAAAATGTCAGTTAGAAATAAATATTTTTTCGTAATCTCTGGAAAAAGAATGTGGTTGGATGCCAAACGCTATGGGGGGGGGACTTTGCCTTTTCCCCCAGTCTTACATAAAATAATTCAATATTTATAACTGTTTACACTCACAAATGCAATTTTCAACTGTCGTTACACATACAGATAAAGAGTATTCATATTATTACATAGTTAATGCTTAAGAAGTATGAGCTTTTCTTGTAATAATTTTTATTATTTGTACATGCTTGATCTTTATCCACTCTAGAATACATCTTTTCTATTTAAAATTATCTATAAGTATATTACCTTTTCATGAAAAATTGAGATAGTTAGGTCTCATATACTAAACATACATCTTTATATATTAGTTGTCCTGTTTTTAAATTTATTTTAAAATATTTTTACTTATTTTGGTTAAATAGATAATATGCTTATTAAGTGTTTAAAAGAAAATCTCATTTTATTTTTTTCTTATAATAAATTAATTGAAAAAATTTTCTATTTTACCTTTTTTTTTTTTTTTTTGTCATTAATTAAAAGATTTCAAATGTTTACATGAACAGGGGTAAATTCCTGTACAATATGTAGATATATTTTTGTAAAGTCTTAAAATCTATATAAGTTGTAATAGATTATTAGTAACAAAGTTTAAATATTTAAGTCATTCATTAATGAGAGTAAAAAAGCTATTATTTAACCATGACTCAGCAAACTTCTTTTAGCCCAGTTGTCAATTTACCTACAAAGAATACTGGTAGAATTTAAGATTTGTTTCTTTTAAGGTTGATTGGCTGCTGCTCTTGAACAATATTAAGCTAGATTAATTGACTTTGAATCACAGTTACTTATCTGCTCTAATTTTTTTAAATATAACTAGTTGTCTTCATGTGACAGCTGAAGCTCAGAAATTTTAAAAATCTATAAGTGCATAACATATAGCTAAAGCACTAGTGGAAAATCAATATTAATTTCCCTAATAATCATAAAAATGTAAATCATTTATTTAAATCAAGTTGGACTTTACAACTCTTAATATAATGTTGTCATAAATGTTATCAAGATTGTTAAAAGAATGAACATTATAGTACTAATTAAATGAGCAAACAGTTTAAACTTCGTGCTAATTGTTCTAAAGTGCAAAATATAAAATGTGCTAACATGCACAAGCACACAAAGCTGAAGACAAATAAAGAAATGTATATATATATTTATTTTATTTTAATATATATATTTAATTAAGTGGCTAAGCGCTTTCAAGGGTCAGAGCCCTCATATTTATAGCCATTTTGTAAATAGGTAAGAAATTGATTAGGAGCGATGTAAATTTATGCAAATGTGATAGTTACGTATTCCATTTCCGGGATATTTTGTAGCAAGAGTCTTTTCTATTTATGGCATTGCTATCTCTAGTGATAAAGTAAGCCTCTTTTATCTTCCTTTTGAGATTATGTTGCTCTTTGCAAACCACCACTGGATCTCTAGGTTGGCAATTATGACCGGCTGATGTGCGGTGCTGTGCAAAAACAACTATAAGAAGTGTCCAGTGTTTTGTTATAGCAGTATGTGTGCTAGGATAGCCTAGTGGACAGAGAGGCCCTGGTCTTACCATGATATGATGATTTACAATATTATTATAGTACTAAATAAATTCTACAGATATATTTAAATATTTGATTAATTCTATTTAATGTATAATTCATTATTATTTTTTAACCATATATTACATTAAAACTAGCTATATATTAATTTTTTAAAGCATATAATAATGTAAATTTGTCAATAGAAAGCAGAAACTTTACATATTTAGAATTATTGATTACAAAATTTGAAAA
Organism: Epiperipatus broadwayi; assembly: GCA_028023455.1. NCBI lineage: Eukaryota > Metazoa > Onychophora > Udeonychophora > Euonychophora > Peripatidae > Epiperipatus > Epiperipatus broadwayi. Next base: position 13,209,571 of record JAQFVV010006209.1, on the reverse strand, counting down.
TGTGACCCACACTTATAACAATATTTGGTACTTGTCTATTAGCAGCTGTACATCGCTTGATGGCGCTGTTTCTCTTCAAAAACCTATTAATATAATGTTTCCGGGCCTGTTTTTTTTTTTTTACTTTTGAAAATTTACATTATTCTTAGCATTTTAAATTTAAATTTTTTTTTTTTTAATTTTGTTAAAACGTTTAATTTATTAGTACATGAATGATGTTATTCTTATAATACTAAATTAAACATTTAATCAAAAGGTAATAAAAAAATTCTTTTTTTTTACAAATTTACATTATTCTTCTAATAGTAAATTAAACGTTTCAACCAAAATTTAAAAAAAACCCTAAAACACTTCATTACAAAAGGAATCCAACTATAAAAAAAAGTTTTTTTATTTTCAAATTTGTTATTCTATTAGCAGTAAATTAAAAAGTTGAAACAAAACTAAAAAACAACCCAAAATACTTTATGAAAAAAGTAATCAAACCCAAAACAAAACAGTTTTCCTTTGGATTTCCAAATTGACATTATTCTTCTAATAGGAAATTAAACGCTTAAACAAAAATTCCAAAACAAAAATAAAAAGGCAACCCAAAACACTTCATTAAAAAAGGAATCTAACCCAAAAAAACACACCCAGTTTTCTTTGTATTGCCAAAATTTACATTATTCTTCAAATACTAACATTTAAACCAAATTTGAAAACAATCCAAAACACCTCATGAAAACAGTAATCAGCCGACTTTGTTTTTTATGCTGCCACTGATGAAAAGTGAAAAACAAAATGCAAACACTTTTTTTTATTTCCAAATTGACATTATTCTTGTAATAGTAAATTAAACATTTAAACAAAATTAAAAAACCAACTCAAACCAAAAAAAATTCATTAGCCGATGTTTTTATATCTTATTAGCCGACTTGGTTTTTAAATCTATAATAAAAGTGCCAAATAAAACCCCCCTTTAGATTGATTGGGTTTCAAAGCAATAACAAGCATCGATTCCATCAACAACAACAGCATTTTTATTTTCAAACAAAAAAAAAGGCTCACTTGTAAGTTGAATCAAATACAAAAGCATAATAACACTGCACTGCATAAGGCCCAAAATGTCTTTTGAAACTACCGGTTGTGTACAGCCATCTCGTTGAGAATGTGAAATTTGGTGTGAATCCATCACATCGCACTCTGAAAAAAGCTTTTCCAAATTTCTATCAGCTTCCAAGATGTGTAGGGAAGCGCGCTGACAGGGTGATAATTATTACTACATGATACTACTACAGTTAGTTTATGAGACAATGATTTTGAAAAGAGATTTCAACACTTGTGTGAAATTGAACAACAGACACCCTTATGTCAACAGTAGTGAACTCTCATTACTGAACATACACATGAAGTGTGGTCATACATAGCTAGGCATGTGATTTCTGTGCTTTTGCATAGAGAACAATGCCATCATGTGGTCCAAAATGTTTGTTATGAAGGTAATGTAGTAGCTGTAATTTCGGCCACATAACCGTCATATTTTTGTTTTGTTTTTTTTTCACAGAAACAGCACCATCAAGCGATGTATGGCTGCTAATAGACAAATACAATTAATCTAAAAAATTAAAGAAGTTGTGTAAATAAAAAGTTACTATCCATTTATGTTATTAGTTCATTTATTAAATTTGATATTAAAATTTGGGTTTACTATTTGTTGCTCAATACTGTCAAAAATTATTGTGTCTCTGTAATCAAGCCCTTGTCTTTTTTACTGTTTTGCTGAACTAACAGAAAATGCTTTTAATGTTTTTTTTGAGGGGGGGGGGCTGATTAGTAAATACATGAAATAGATATCTGCATTTATATATCTATATATAAATCTTCATTTTGAACTATTAAGGATCCATTGCAGGATGGTCTAGTCATGTTTAATCCAGTTCCTCCAATTAAAACCTTTTTTTCCATATCAAACTAGCAATGTTTTTGTTTTATTTGTCTGCCTTACATATATTCTTTTTTGAGTCTTTTTATAATCTCTTGAGATGTAGAGTGTAAGATTTATTAACCATATATTATCTCTTTACAAATATGTTCAGCCCAGCTCCAATTTATTCTTAATTGTTTCAATGATACCTATTTGTTCTCTTAGTCAAATATGGTGTTTTCAGTCCTTTTATGTTATTCCCTGAATACATCTCTCCATACTAAATTAAGAGATCAGAAATTTGGATTATTTTCTGTTAAGGGTGTCAAGAAACTTTCTTTTTAAACACACAGGCATATTTTCTTTTTAATATTATATCTATCAAAAGTCCTCCAAATATAATTCTAGAATTAATTTTGACTAATATATTTATCTTTATTAAAATAACCAGGGTATCTATAGTTGTTAACTTCTAATTTATAATTATCAATCTTGTATTTTGTTCAGAGAAAAACCATTGAACATTTATCTTTAGTCCTATTTTTTTACACATTCATCGGATAACTTTTGCAATATTTCTTGAATGTGTAAAGAATTATTTGCAAAAACAAGGGCATCATCTGCAAAAATCTAGATGTCTTAAATAATCCATATATTTGTAATCCTTTAGCTTCTCATTTTAATTCCCAAAATACATCATGTAAAACTATTGCATAAGGTTTTGGAGAATCATTCTGCCATGCACGCCTGTCAATATTAATAATGTTTTTAGTATTTTCATGTCATCTAATCATTGCTATTGCATTTTGATAAATATTCTTCAGAATATGATTAATTTGATGACCCAAAGTTAATTACTATGAAAATGATTTTAGAATCAAATGCTTTTTTATTATTACAATGGCAACTCATATTTATTTATCCTAATTTTCCCCAATATTTAAATGTGATGCACTGTGTTAAAATCACTTTTAAATCTGGCTTTATTTTTTTTTTGTTTGTTTGTTTGTTTCATTTGTTTGGATCCAAAGTTTGCTGTACACAAGTTGTAATTACCCTGGTAAAAATGTTGTATAGATTGATGTAAGATTGTTAGTTCTGTAATTTGTAATATCTTCTTTGTGACCTTTTTTAAATGCCAATATTATTACTACATTCTTCCACCAATTATATTGTAGATTTTTATCATTTAGAATATAGCTCTACCAACAATTTTTCTATTTCTTCACCTATTTTTTTAAAAATAATAATTTCATCATTCTTAGTTTTTCCTATCTTTGTAGATTTATTATTGTCTTACTTTCTTATTTAAAATGCTAGGCAATTCAGAAAATGTAGTAATTGTAGGAAATCTTTTGTTTTCTTTATCTTTATCAGTATATAATTCTTCAATAATAGAAATGTTGTAAAGCTTAATTTTTAAATACCTTCAATAATAGAGTTTTTGTGTGTGTGTCACCAACTTAAATAATAGCATGATCTAGGCTACTCTACTCATGTAGAGTATAAATGCAATGTACTTTTCTAATAGTACAGGGAATAATAAAGAATTTCTAATACCACATCCATAATTATAATCTAAATAAATGAACTGACTGTTGATGTAATAATAAATAATTATAAAAATGATCTCATGGTTCTTTGTAATTTTTAGGAGTTGTATTATATTATTGTGCTGCCAATAAATGACTGATATTCTGGTAGATCATAGGAGACATATACTTTTCTTATAAGCTAGTGTTTCTCAATCTCTAATAACAGTAAGTATAACCATCCAAATGATATTTAATTTACTAAACAAAATTTATAAATAAAACATTAAAATTTAGAAAAATTATAGCCTTTTACTTAGGATATCACGTAAAATAACAGGAAGAAAATGGTACTTTTTATGTCTTCCCATTACCTCATCCACAACATAATTTCAAACAATTACATATAATTGTCTTAACCTTTTTATTTTGAATAAATAAATTAATGTTGTGCAGTCTGGAAAAGTAGTCTGGATAATCTTAAGAAATATCAAGTATATTTCCATTTTTCTTTATCATAATCTCAATCTTTGGAATTGAAGCATTTATTGAAGAATTTCCATTTTAAACATTTAGATTTGGATCTGCATGAATTAGTTCTGTTACCCAGATTTCTTTTAGAAATCAGAATTGTAAACTTATGACCTTTCTGAACTTGGAGAATTCAAGACAAATGCACATATAGAAAAATAGAAACTCAATTTTTAAATAATAACAAATACATTTTTTACAATTTATAAATATCATCAGCAATAAATTATATACAACAAAGTTGAAGCTATTTGCCAAACATAGGTCCTGTTATATTAATTGGTAGGATAGTACGTATGTAGGTAACATATCCTCACTTCACTAACAAATAAACTAAGGCTTTAAACAAAAATATTTGGATAAGCTATTTACCAAATACATTCAATGGAGGTATTGGTTTAACATTAATGAGTTTATCTGAAGTTAATCTAATCCATTTAACAAAAGTTGGATTTAAGAAAAATAAAAATAACAGCTCAAGTCATAGCTGAGCAGAAAACATTTAATTAAAATACACCTTAATCAGACATCAATTAATACTATCTATTTTTATAGTTTTAAAATTACCGCTAATTTAAATTATACATTGACTGGGTTTGAATATAAAAGTTGGCATAATAATAATATATTTAGACAATAAATATTACTAGGATTTCTATTCTAGTTTTAATTTTAAATATAAAGAAAGGTATGGATTATTCACCAGAAATCATGTACGTGCATATTATACTGAGTTACTGTCCACATAATAATGATAATAAAATTATCTAATATTAAATGACTTACAAATCCACTGGCAAATTGCTCCAGGTGATGCAGGTAAATACATTGAAGATGTGTATCACCTATTATGCCATGTCCTGAACAATAAGTTTTTAAATTATAAACATTTGTTGGTTTGCTTGTTGCTAGCTGGAACAACACAGCAGCACAATACAAACATTGTTATACTTAACCAAGCACTACAAATGAATAACTTCACCTACTAGGGTGGAAAATATTTAATTACATCATGAGTGACAGGCAAAACGTAGGCTTCATAGAGCAAAACATAAGCAAAATTACATGAATAAAGAATAGTGGCTTCCAAGCCTATATCTAAGGCAAAAATGATGCCTGGACTTTGTCACAGCACATCAGAAAAATGGAAAATGCACCAGTGACAATCATCTCTAGGGATCTAGGCACCTTAATGTGATAACAATCACTAAATAGAAAGCACTATCAGCTCATGGAATAAAACATGTGGCAATGGGGAGAGTGTCTCCATCCTGCAAAGCATAATAAACATACTATAATAACTAAGCTTAATGTTAAGGCAAATATATCTCAAACTAAGTGATGGCAAGATAACAAATGAACACTAGTAAAGCTGACCAAATTAATATGCATAGTAAAAATAACAAACAATAAGCAATGTCTGAAACCAACAATAAAAGCAAGACAAATGACTATAAAATATTTAAAATTATAGCACAATAAAATTTGACAATAAATAAGAAATACACACATATATACAATGTATAATAAAAATTCATAAAAAGAAAGTGGACATAAATGCAAAGTAGATGAAATATTAATTAATGAATACTCAATTATATTAAAATTTTAACAGCAAATCATTATATCATAATGACTATAATAAAATATTGGACTTCTGATAAGCACTGTGGCTGTCTTATCAATGAGTCTATTCAACAAAAGTTGTATATGAAAAATAAAGGTAAGAGATGAATATATCTAAGAATAAAGCATTTTAAGGTTTACCTTGAAGAGATAAATATCTATTGAATAAAGCATTTTAAAATTTATTTCAAAACCAGCATGTATCCCATAATATAAAATTTACCTGATAATGTGTAAGAATACTTACACATTCTGATGTAAACCCAATAAAGATAATAATAATAAAATAATATTTATCTTGACAAAATAATGTCATAACAGCAATAAAAGTAAGAAAGCAATAATGAATAGTTGTAAAATAAAATAAAAATATTGTTGCTTTTTTGTTTTTTTAACAAAACACCTTAATTTATTTAAGGAACTTTCTTGTAATGATCGGACTGTTGAGGGTGCAAAGTCTTTCCTATGCAGGTTGTCCATGTGATGAATAGTCCATATTATGGTCATTCTTTTTAAAAGTAGCAAATATAGCTTCCAAAATATGCGTAGACAAATAACACAGTTCTTATTGCTAACTTAATACTAAGTTTTGAATTCCTATGAAGAATTTGGTTAATGTAAAAATAAAGTAGCTAGCTGGAAAATATTTATTTGATGATGTCTAAAATAACACAAATTTTTGGTTTCATTGCAATTTTTTTGGAGTCCACGGTTTATTGGAATAAATAACACATTTTCGCTCCTTTTTTTAAAGAAGCATTTTTAAAACAAGCTTAAATTAATTTCATAATAAAAGCAAAAGTCATTTCCAGGTATTGTATTATTATATATATTTTTAGCACACTTTGTTGTCAGAGATATCATTAAATAGTTTGCAAACAACACAGCGCATCTCAAATGTCCAGTATAAATTATTTCAGCAAACTATTTTTTTTAAGTAATTAAGTTTTTCAGTTTCTTCCATTCATTCCAAATATTTTATAATAAGATATGAGGCGAATGAAGCACATTCCAGTCCTATATTTCTTTTTTTTTTAATATTTTTATCAATTTCGACTTCCAAATAATTTATTTTAAATAACACAAATTTGGAGAAAGCAAAAGCATTTAAGTAATAATTTTTTTTCATTTAAAGATGACAAGTTATTTTATCATTGCACAGTTCATTTTTAATAATTACTTATCACATTTAAATTATTTCTTAATTACAAGGATAATTAACATCCCAGTATTAATATTATTCACCTAGAACTGAAGTAGTCTATAATTCTTAATTTCACATTTCAATTTTTTTAAAAAAAAAAACAATTATAAATGAAGAATAGATTAGTGCAATGTTCTGTATAAACGTATCACCTAGCTGTTTTTTAAAAGAATCTTTAAATAGAATTAACGAAGTTTAGATATATAGCAATTAAATTACTTTTTCGTGACATTATGTTAGTAGTTTAAAAATATAGCTCAACCGAATTGGATGTAAAAAAAAAGGGATATCTTAAGTAATTCAGCACAGCATCGTAGGTTTAAATAACAATAAATTAATAACTTTACACTTTTAAGCGAAAAAAATTATCACTTATTAAAATTCATCATGCACATAGGTCAGGCAGATGGGTCAGACAAGTAGAGTGAGACCATGAAAATGATGATTTCAAGTTTAAATACTGCCTGTGACACATGTTAAAAGTTTGGTCACCTCCCCTGTATTAAGTGACCCCTATGGCAGCTGGAAAAGTTACAAACCAGGAACTGATTGATAAAATTATGTAATTTTAACCTACTTTATTTGAAATAGAGTCACATGATCTTAAAATCAGTTGAAGAAGAGGTCAATGTAATATTTTTTTAATTAAGAAAATTAATAAAAATTAGTAAAATAAAAAGATAAATTATATTTAATTTTTTATTAAAATAACACATTGCCTTTTCTTCAAAGTTGGTTTATCAGAAGTATTATGTTCAATATTTACCCTTTATTGTTTAGGTTTAGAAGTTTTAATGATTTTTTTTAAAATTATTTTGGTTGTTAAAACTAAGAAACTTACATTCATCCATGCACACTCCCACAGAGGGAATGATGTTTACAAAATTATCGTTTAACTTATTTAAGCAATTATATCATATTTAACTGAATTAATAAGCATTATTTATTTTAAAGATACATATTACATTTAAAGTTAATTGACTAAATAATAATTTAATCTAACAACTTTATGACTTAAGTTAAAGCTAAACAATTATATTATTAAATAATTACATTTTAACCTTTAACTCTCTGTCAATAATATTTATAAGTTTAATTATAAAATTAATTCTTTTGATATTCTTTCTGTTTGTATCAAACATATTTGACTGAATACTAACTTTAATAATTATTTTTGACATTTATAAGTCATTTATTTAATATTTATTAAAACACAATAAAATAAGTATATTTTTAATTCAAATTAGATATCACAACTACTATAGATACAATTATAGTCTCCATACACTTTTATTTATTTACTTTTTTTTTTTAAATTATAAACAGTATAGCTTATTTCATTAAGAAATACACTTAGAAATAATGTGCAAAGGCACAATGTTACAATATCAAATATAAATGTGTTAGAAAATTCATGTATTCTATTTATATTCATTTATAAAAAAATGTTTTATTATTACTAATATCTCACTTTGTCTCATTAACACTGCTAATATTTCAGCTATATCTATCTTTAAATTTATAATCTGCAAGTCAACAATTTCTTTGCAAATTTTATAACACAAGTAATTTTTAAGATTATCTTTACTAGGTCATCCCATATTCATAGTGGGCAAGAAAATCCCAAAATATGGCTACCAAGCATATCAGATAAAATTTTCAGCACAATAAGAACTTATATTTTTCTAAATGTGTTCATAACATTATTTTCAATGCAAAATGGTTTGGATAAACTTTGCTCCTTATTCTTAAATTTAAAAAGAAAAGAAAAATGGAGTCAGAAGTTAAGTGAAGAAATGTTGTACCAATAGATATTTCATTGTCACATTTAGTACAGAAAGATGATTGTTATTACATGATTCAAAATATTTAAAAAATTCATCATAGAGAAATATTAAGAGTGGACTAAAGAGGAGAGATGAAAGATTGTTTAATAAGGAAATTAAATTTATTTTTAGTGAGTAACATTACATTAGAAAAACACAGGAGATATTTTGAATTGAGTACTTTTTATTCATTACTCTCATGAATCTTTCAAGGTCAGTCTATTATCCACAGAATGGACTTTTTGATAGCTAAGTTTTATTTTATATTAATTCTTTATTTTTGTTAAAAAATACTATATATATAAATAAAGTTTTGCTCAACACGTGATTAATTAGCAATTACATAATCAAATGGACACTTTTATTTTATTTATACAGCTTTAATAATAATTATTGAAATGCTTTTTAAAATGTAATATAAAAAAAATTGAGGAAGCACAAACATGTGTATATAATATATGTCTGACAATTTATAATTTAAGATAAATGTATTTATTATTCCTATTGAACACAATATTTGGTTCATGAATTTTTTTTTTTTGTTATTATTTAAATTAACATTGTGGAAGAAGGATAATTTGTGATGAGTTTTTTTTTTTGTCTGAAAAGAATATAGAATCTGACATTTTCACGTTTTCCTTCAGGAAATGATAAATGCAGAAAGTAATGGCTCTTATCGTTTGTCAGATTTGGATCAACATCTTATCATTAATATGCTGTAGTCAGATTGTTTTCATTCTTAATTTATTGGCATTAAATAATAAATTAGATCAACTATTATTCTCTTTCTGCTAACTTTAATTTGTTATTTGATAATGAATACATAATACATTCCAGTTAAGTTTTAATTTTTAATCTTGATCACTCATTTGAAAAAAATGAATATCATTAACTCAAATCTCATTATTAATATAAGTTGTTAATATAAAGATATTATATATTGTTTTTAACTATTTTAAAAATTGTTGCAGTTGATACAACATGTACTAATATATATATATGTATTATTTTATTAGCTTTTCTTTTTTTTTATGTTTTAATTTGTTTCCTATTAAAAACAAAAATGAAATTTATTATCAAGAAGATGATGGGATAGCTTTGAAATCGTGAAAACAAATAAGGGCTCTTAATACCGTATTATTAAAGATGCATCTTAAAAGTTTTATTCAGAAGCATTATTAAAAATAAACAGTACTTTTTGTAGATTTGTGATAGTTTTGGCAATGACTGAAATTCATAATCTTAGATCAGCAATGTAAACATTGATAATATAGCTTATAGCACACTGGGTTTAAACGTATGGTTCTTAATAATGTAGCAGTAATTGTATAAATCCAATTAGAATTATTTTAGATTTTGACAATATTTTTGTGGATTTTTTATTAATGAAAGAAAATAATATTGATATTTTTTGAGTGAAAACCTTTAGTTAGAAGATGCCAAAAAGTATACCTATATATTATTTTAAAACTGCATTTCTTGAGTTAAGTTTAAGAATGTCTAGATTTGAATAAGTATTCTAATTCATAAAATATAGTCAAAGATTTTATATAAGGTACAAGAACAAAATTTACTTAAAACAAAATTATGATCTCTATTGTGCAGTGAAATTTGATTAAATTATAAGCTGTATTATCAGCAGCCCATATAAGTCACTATGGTCATACAACTCCAAGAAGGAGAAATGAGAGAAGGAAAAAACCAGAAAATTAAAGATAAATTTTGCAATAACTATACAAACCAATCCATGAGCTTTAAATACATTCATGCATATATAGTGAAATAGTAAGATTTGAATTCAAATCTTAGTTTCACCTCAGTTCTATCATCTATCCACCTCTCACCCATTATTATTATCTTACATCGGTTCTGACCTCGAATATTGGACTTTGTGCATAATATTATAAAATATATGTAGTTATTTAAAAACATCATATATATGCACACACTCCAATATGAAGTTTATTTTAAAAATATAACGCACTGCAGATGATTTATTAAATTTGTAACACGTAATTTTGTAAGATTTAATTGCGAGATTATTATTATTTAGATCAGATTTATATATTTTAAATTATAAAAATCTAAAATATTTCTTTTAACTTTTAAAGATAAACGTATTTAAAAATAGATAAAATTTTGTAAGGTTTAATAATTGCGTTATTATAGTTTAGGTCAGATTTATGTAATATTTTAAATTATAAAATCTAAAATATTTCTTTTAATTTTTAAACGTATTTAAAAATATATATTTTCCTGCTAATTAGAATTTGCAAATCATAGTGGGAGAGGGAAAAGATAATAGAGCTGAGAAGTATTCTTAAATTCGTCATTTAAAAGTTTGTTAAAAGCATTTGTAATTAGGTCAAAAATAATGTAAATTAAAAAGGTGGTCGTATTGAAATTGTAATTTCAACATGTGCTTCTGATCCACCAAACCGAGATAGAGAAAAATGTGGTCAGATTGAAATTGCAATCTCAACATGTGCCACTAATGCATCCGTTACTTGAAGGAATATATAGCACAGACCAGAGAAACCACTTGGATGGATGTGGCAATTGTTCGATGGATCCGAAAGATAAAAGAGAAAGGAATAAAAGCAATAGGCTGGTTATCTTGTGAAGCTTATTGTCATTGGTAATTCGTTGTTGCTGTTAAATTTTAAAAGTTATGCTGTTACTGTTACTTTGTTCGGATCCAGATATACTTTAACCTAGCAATGTGCAACGAGTAGGGTGACTTCTGCGCTTCGCCGGACTGTGGCTGTGGAAATACGGAGCTTCCCATAATACAAATGAAATAAACCTGAACTCAAACTGCTGCATATGTATATCTTCAAAATGTGAATGTTATTAAACAAAGAACCTCGGACTCTCCCATCAAGTGTGCACACTTCAAATAATCTCCCATCAAGTGTGCACTCTTCAAAGTCTCTTTTTGAACTCTTAATTTAAATTCCTATTATGTGTTGCATCTTTAAAGTTTGACTCTTAACTTAAATGTATTGTATTTTTAAAGCTAAACTCTCACCTCCATTTTGTAAATATGTGTTAAAACGTAATGTAATATCCTATAAATCTCATAAAGCTTATTCTTATTCTTCTACTTGGGTATCTATAATTTTTGTTATTGATTATATATTATATTTCATGCCTACATGATTTCCGAGCTGATGTTCCCTAACAAGTAAATTTATAAAGAGTTGCTACTCTTTTGCACTACTTTTAGATTCGCCTAAAATTCCCTTCTCTTTTTATAAATGATCAGCTCGGGAATTATAAATTTATTTTTATATGTTGTTATAAATAATATAGAAGCGAGACCCTGTAATTGTTAGTATAACGTGTTAGCCACTTTAGCGATCTTTTCATTTTTTTTACCATATATTAAATTATATTTTGTCAAGTCTTATCAATCTAGAGTATTATAATCATGTAGTAGTTAGATATTAATTCGTTTAATCAGTGTGGGGATTGGAAATAAATTCTCTGTTTTAAAAGCATAGTAGTAAATAAAATGATTTGCATTGATTTTGTGAAATGCGTTGGCTTATGGGTGCAGATTAATTTAAACTGCAGAAACGAAATAGTCAGATTCTTCAAATATTCCAGTTTAATAATCGGGCATACCGAAATGACCCCAATGGTAACTAACCTCATCATGTGGTCGGGGATCGATGCTGTACTCATAACTACTTCTAATGGCTCTGGCCCGACGTTTGGCCATCCCTTTCATCTCTAATGTTTCCAGCAGTTGTACTCGAAGAAAAGCCGAATCTCCTTAAATTCGGCAGCATCTAAACCTATTGCATGTCACTTTGTTTATGAATATAAATATCTATGCCAGATCTATTTCCATTTCTTCACATCATCTACTCTAGTAGTAATTTTGTTAGTGTAGACTTATTTATTATTAATAAGTAAATAAATAATGATTGCTGGATTGGGAGGTATACTCCTACGTGGGATCTTGTATCGTAATCTCCAACATCCGCAATTTGAACGTGAGGCATGAGATGTAATTGAATAATGATACCCTAGTAGCATTTTAAATCAAATGTAATTTAATTTAACTCTTATTAAACATTTGTATCTACCTATTTATGCGTTTGCTTGTCTGCTTTGTTTAATAGTAATGTACAATATCTCATTGCAATTATTATAATCGCATTAAGTAAATAGCAGTAGCCCTTAATCTTAAAATAATTTAGTTAGAGTCTCTTGTATCTACCTGACCACTGGGTCTAGGAAGATATTTACTATTGTTATGGTATACACATTGTCATGTGGGATTTGTTATGAAATAAATAACTGTTCGAACATGGTACCGCAGGCCCTGAACCCACTTGTTGTGCTGCTCTTCGAACATTGTGGTAGAATTTTGCAACATGTTAACTAGGAATACGAGTTCTTACCATTACAATTAGATCACATGCTAATTCTTAGCTTATTCATCTTTTAATCTTTTTTACATTTTTTTTTAATCAACACCTTCTTTAATTATAGTTCTCTATTATATTATGTTATATTGGGAAGTAGAAATTAAAGAATTTAATATTGAAAACAATATTTATAATATACTTTATGGTAATGTTAGAAGTATTAAGAAAAAATTGGTGTGAATTAATTGCAATTGTATACTCTTAGATGAATTTGATTGATTTTCTAATATTAATGGAAACAAATATAAAAAGTGAAGATGTTAATCTTTATAATATAAATTATAGAAGTTGTATATTTTAGAAATCATAAAAAAGGTTGGACATATATTGACTTTTATTAGAGAAAATATTTTTGTTGAAAAATTGGAAGTCAGTTTTAACAGATTTGAAACAATTTCTATAATTTTTGAATTAAATAGCAATAAAGTTGTGTAGATGAATTGAAATCATAATTAAAATGTTTTAGACTAAACTAACAATAAAATAATAACAATAGGTGATATGAACATTGATTTATGTAAAAATTCTAAAACAGTTGAAAATTATATAGATGCATTAGCTACTTATGGGATACTTTGTCATGTTAAAACATACACAAGAGAAGAAATTATAATGAATAATATAATTTTTTCATGTATTTATTACATTCATACAATCCTAATGAAAAATATTTTAACTGCTGTTATTAAAGAAAGAAATTGCTGATCATTACTTTAAATGTATATCTATTCCAAACAAAGTACAACATAATAAAATATCAGACATAATAGAAAATAAATTGTTTTTATTTTATTATTATTATAATAATAATAACAACACCAACAATAATAAAAAAAAAACTAGTTAGAAAATTTTTACAAGAAACTGACTAGAATGATGTCAAAAAAATTAATGGTATTAATATTATGTATGAGAAGTTTGTGGAAATTTTTCAAAGATGTATACAATAAATAAGTCATAAGAAATGATTATGATTAAAAAATAATAATAAGTTCAATGTTAATTGGATAATTAAAATCAATGTATAGAGAGAATTTTAAAAAAAACTAACCAAAATCATGATTTATTTCTTAAATATAATGCAAACAAATAAGGGCAGAGAAATGATTGTTTTATAATAAATTTTTTAATGAAAATAGAGGTGGCAAAAAAAAACTTGGAAAAAATAAATGAAATGTTATTAAGAAAATCAGTTCTACAAATGAAGATTTAAAAAAATATTTTATTACAAGTTATAGTTTTCTTCTAGCAAATAGTTATAATACTATATTTGTAGAAAGAATTAACAAATTAAAATAAATTAATCACGATACTAATATTTTGAAAACATATAATAGTCAACTTCATTCAGTATTTATACCAAATTTAAATGAGAAGATTAATGTGAAATAATAATAGAATGTAGCGTTAATATAAGTCCAGATATAGATACAATTAGAATGGTAGATAAAAAATAATATTGACATTCCATCAGATGTTATAATTTATATGATTAATAAAATATTAGAAAGTAGTGAATTTTTTATGACCAATTTATAAATCTATCATTAAAGATAATTTTAATAATTGTAGAGATATATCTATTCTTCTTTTAATTGCTAAAATAATAGAAAATTATATTTATAAAATAATTAAAAAAACTTTAACTAAAAATATTTTTTTTAATAAAAACCAGTGTGGATTAGTAGAATGAAGAAACACAACTATGTTATTAGAGAATTTTACTGATAAAAATCAATAGGATATTAAATGATAAAAAAATATGGGTAGTAGTATCAATGACTGTACCGTTCGCTTGATGGCATTCTTGCTAACGAAAAACAATGAAATATAACATTACCTGGCCGTGACTTTTCAAGAACTAATTGACCTTTACTTGTTTGTTTGTTTTTTTAAATAACATTAAAAAACTAAATGTCTTTTTTTTAATAACGACAAATACAGCATCATTTTGACAAAATTAAATGTGTTCTTTTTTAGCAATAACGAGAACTAATTGACATTTTTATGTTTCTTTTAAATAATGTTAAAAAAGTAATTGTCTTTTTTTTAAGATTGACAAATACGGCGGCATTTGTAAAAAAGTAAATGTATTCTTTTTTAGCAATAACAAAATATTTATTTAGGACATTTTTATTAAATATACATTATTCTTCTAATACTTGAAACAACAAAAAAACATTAAAATGTCAGCACGTAGTGCTGGAAGAGGCGGGAAGGGATCCCAATCGTTTTGATGATCCGAAGGATTATCCAAAAGATGCATTACTTGAAAAACAAACTAATCAGACTGAATGACAAGAAAAAAAACTTTATTATGACTTTTTTTACATTAAATTTAATATATGAATGTTATTCTTCTAATAGTAAATTTAGCATTTAAACAAAATTAAAATACAGAAACAATGTCTGTTTAAGAAATTGCGTTTATAACAAAACGTTCCCTCTTTTTAAACCATTACAAAGTCTTCACAACCACTGAGATGGTTTGAAAAATTTTTGGACATCATAGTATATCTTTTAAATGTAATATACTACTTTATTAAATGACATTTCAAATGTTATGTTGACTTCAAATCTACACACCCTCAAATTATATAACGCAGACTCAATAGTGATCATTTGTAGGGTAAGAACAGGCCACTTGAAAGTAGTGTGAATTGCGAGATAATTAACATAACACACTACAAGGCATTACTGGCTGCCTCAAAAATGGTACATTTAACTGTTTTTGAGTAGCACCAGCGCTGTCAAGTGACGGGTATGATCTTTGATACTACTACCAAAATATGTAACTAATTTTTTGGAATTTTTACAAGGACTGTTACATTACTGAGCATATGATTCATAGTTTACAAAATTGTGGAGTTAGAGGAAAATTGCTTAGTTGTTTTTTTTTTTAATTATTTAAATGATAGATATGTTGTATCAAAAATATCAAATGTATTGAGTAATAAGCAAAAAAATTTATATGGAGTTTCTCAAGGTTCTATACTTAGCGCATTATTGTTTATGATTTTCATAAATAATCTAAGAAAATACTAATATATAAATATGCAGATGATACTGTTATTATGAGTGTAAATAACAATATTGATATTGCAATTAAAGAATGTCAAGAAAGTCTGAACAAAATTGTCTTTTGATGCTTTGAGAAAGGAATTTATATAAATGGAGGAAAAACAAAATGTATGTTAATATGTTTTCACATGAAATGTAAAATATATTAGATATCTTAGAATGATGATAGATAAAAAAATGTTTTGGAAACATATAAACATACTAATTAATAAATTTAGATATTTTATAACAATGTTCTACAAAATCTAAGATATTTTTCCTTTAAATATTCTTATTGTGATATATCTTTATATGAATCTTTATTGAGATATGGACTTTTATGATTTTGCAAACTTTTCAAATATTAATAGATTAGCATTACTGAAAAAAAGAAAAAGATTTTATAGTAGAAAATTATATCAAAAAAGAAAAAAGTGGATACAAAAATAGTATTTTGTTATTCATTTAACTTCTTGATTATATAATTATAGAGAAAAAAATCTTTGGTAGTACTTTTATATAAAACAATTTGAAATATGTCTGAGGAAAATAGATAAATACATAATTTCAAACTATAGTAATAAATATGGAACTTGTGTAAGAAATTATGTTCCTAAATTATTTAATAATTTACTTATCAAATTAACAAGCTTGCAACATCATAGAGAAATAAAAAAACAAACCCTTAAATATATTAAATTGGGGGAACGGAAAAAAATTAGTATATAGATAAAAATTAGGGTAGTATCTAATGATATATAATCAGTATTTTTATTATGCAATTAATACATTATTGAAATGTAATTTATTGTTGTTATTATTAGCATATTTTATATTATGTTTAAAATTGCATGCAAATATATAAAATGTTATAAAAAAAATTTCTCCACATAAAAGTGCACCTAGGGCCTAATAGGAGAAGAATGACATTTGTATTTATGTAAATATAATTTGACCTGTATTTAAATTAATGTATTTATTTTAATAAACAGTATTATTTTTTAAAAACAAAATGTAAACAATCAATATTGCACTAATATTTATGTGGTCGTGTCTGTCCCCCCAATCATTTTTGCATTCATTGTAAAATACTTTTTAAGAAGTTTATTACTTGTCATCTATTTAATAAGTCAATATCCAATGAAAATTCAATATTATTATATCTATTAAACTGAAAAGCATACCAGTTAAATTTCAGATCTTAACTTATATTTTCAAAATATTGTAAAACATTTCTAAATAAATATTTTCTGACTCTTTACATTATATCGATAGGAGATCCATGTTTCATTTTCATGCAATAAATTTCGCAGAATAACAGTTGTCTACATAAATTTACTTAAAATAATTGTATAATGAAATATCCCATTTAATTTTGTTAAATGCAGCAGCAGCAATATATAGATCCAACTTTCTATTCAAAACAAAAGCCACCAAGATAAATATTTTTTTTTTGTAAAGATTATAAATAATAATTTTAAACACTTATTATTCATGAAAAATATTTATTAATAACAAACTATTCTACTATTTTATCATATTACATAAAGTTGAATAATAATTGAATTTATTTGTATTTTTAAAAAAGGGATTTTTATTAGCAGCAAAGTAAACTTATTAATTAGAAAATTGTTAATTGCAAGATGCTTATTGTTTTAAATATTAATTGTAATAGGATGGTTCAAATAATGCATGTTTATAAAAACTTTTTTAACATTATGATGTGTGCTTTTATGATCACGGTAATATTGTCTTATAATTTTTTCATCTGTCTTATTGAGTCATAAAATCTTGCAGAGCATATAAATTGCAATATTGTATAGCTATCTGTAATGTTAGTCTGATAATTAATAATGTAGAAAATCAATATTCTAATAATTTTACAAGATATTTGACAATTGTTTGCATTATCTGAAATGCTTCTGAAAAACAAAAGCATATATTTTCATTATTATTTAAAGAAGCTAAAATTCTATTTAAATTCTTGATCTTCATGTCACTTATTTCCCTATAATTAATTATATGTTGTAAATTTGAATTTTTTTGGTAAAAAATTATGATAGCAATATTTTCCTGTAAATCTGTATATTATTAAATGTTTATGCATTAAAGTTCTTTACCTGATAGCAATGTGAAGAAAATTAGCAATAAGGTACTAATATAAAACAATTCATTATTTGTAGCATTTTGCCATTGCTTGCCACTTTCCTTAATTTTATTCTAATATTTCCGTATTAAAACTATTTTATGGCAATATTGAAAATAATTTAGCCAAAAAATACAAAGTTTTATACATAATTTTTTTCATTAATATATATTACACTATTTATTATTTTTTGTGCATATTCATGAAATTCTAAAACAAATGGAAATTGTAATAAATGAAAGCAGTTTATATTATACTGTTTACTTTTATTCACATAATAAATTGTTTAATAAATATATGTTTTAAAAAACTTATATAAAACTTTGTATTTTATGGCTAAATAAATTATTTTCAGTCTGTGATTGCTGTAAAATACTTGTTTTATGAGCATACGCAAAAATAAAAATTATATTGCTTAAAATGTTTAGTTATATTAATATAGCAATAAACTGTATAATACGTTTTTGTTTTACCATTGCTATGTACTGTGTAACTAAATCTGATGGATAGCACATGCTCTTCTCTTTTTTTATATTGTTAAATTATTATTCATATATTATCATTATAATAATTCTTAGTCATGATTTTACATCAGCGGTTTCAGTTACTTTTATTCAATAAAATAAATAAATAAAATATTTTAAAAATTAGAAATTTATTAACAAACAATTTTCTATTTGGTTGTTCACTGTGTGTGTTTAAACTTATATAAAGTTGTTGATTGTCCATGGATAAAAGGTAACACTGGGCAAAAAAGTCTTTTTTAAAAATTATTCATGCGTTTTTTTATGTATGCAAGCTTTCAAATCCATTTTGTAATACTATAAAAATGCTTATCATCATGTTAAATGAAGACTTATTGAGAATTCCCATCCCTCCTCCCAATTAACACACACACACACACTCTCTCTCTCTCTCTCTCTCTCTCTCTCTCTCTCTCTCTCTCTCTCTCTCTCTCTCTCTCTCTCTCCCTCCCCCCTCCCTCTCTCCCTCCCTCCCTCCCTCTCTCTCTCTCTCTCTACTTATATATATATGATCAAAATTCCCAACTCAACCAGACTAGACAAAAAATATAAACTCTAAAACACAACAAATTGTTACACTGCTACAAGCAGACTTCTCAAGTGTAAAGAACTACAAAATAACATTTAAACTAAACATTGCCCACAATTCCACTTAATCCCATATCCTCTTAATATTCAAACAACTTTTAAATAAATTAATTGCTTCAGAATCATAAATTTTTAATAATATGCTTTAATATTTCATTTCTCTCAAAGAAGACAACCTTAAACTCCTCAAAATTATAATAGCATGGCCTGTATCTTTTTCATGGATATATAAGCAGAACTAAGATATTTATTTCTAACCCTACTTTTATGTACCTTTACTCTTTCATTTAAGCTCAAACTATTCTGACCTATATATACCTTCTTACAAAGACAAGAGATAATATACACTACTTCCAGAAGTCTTTCAATCAAAAATTTCCTTTGTATTATTTAATAAATTATTCAAAGTAATATCCCTTTTCCAAGCTATTTTCTTATTTCCAAATATATATATATATATATATCAAATGTCAAAATTAGAGAAACTTTTTTTTTAAATATATACATATTTGTGGATAATAATTTAATTTTGAATTGATGTACTTGATTTAATATATATATATATATATATGTGTGTGTGTGTGTGTTGCAATAGAACTATATTTACTGCTCTCTATAATGCTAAGTCAAAAATATAGTATATTTTTAATATTTCTTAGTTGCTATTATAACACAAACAATAAGCATATATCTATTGCTTTTTGTAAATAAATATTAATGCTTTTATAATTTCAAATAGAAAAATTTATTTTAATGGTAATAAAATAATATAAGTCCATAAATTATTTAAAAATCTTCTAAGTAATGATAATTTCTAAAATTCAATTAAAACTTCAAAAAAAAAATTTTCCTAGGCACTAGTTTTCAGTTTTCTAAAATATTTAATAACACTTCTAATTAAATAAATTATTTTTAAATGCATGCGAAAGAGTATTTATTTATATAATAAATGTTTCATTTTACCAGTTTTGAAATGAATAGATTTATTAGTTATTTGCAGTATATATTTTAGAACAAAGTCTTTCAAATATTTTTCTGCAAAGATGTTAATAAGCTTTTGTATTGTGATTCATTAACTTTTTGACTTATATCTCATATTAATCTTTTTTATATGATACTTTTTATCATAATATTCAAATGTGAATTGCTATAATCTGTTATATTACCTTGTTACTATAAATTGTTTCATTTTTGTAATAATATATTTAATGCTAGTTTGACCTAAATCTATTAATTTTGTTTTTTATCACTTTTTGTTATTATTTTGTATATTGTTGTTTTTTAATGTTACATATAGTCTTTACTTAATTTTTGAGGAAAATTTTCTTGTAATAAAAAACTTTCTAAACCACAAGAACATTTTTTTTTTTTTAATTTTATATCTGCCAAAACATTCTCAATTTAACTTTTTTATATTCCGTTATTTTTAAGTGGTAGCAGTTTGTCTAAATAAGCATAAATTACTCATTTTAAAATTTTATTTCCATTCATTAAAAATATTACAAATTTTTTTTAAAAGAGGGGGGGGTCATTATGATAATTTTTCTCAATTTAATAGAGGTCTACTTTTTTCATCTGCTGAATTTAATTACCAAATCTTTGATATTTCGTTAGGCCTAAAGATGACTTAGATAATAATTATATAAAGATTTTTCTCTTGTTTTTAATCTTCTTTTTTTTCTGTGTATATTTTAATAGTGTGGAACTCACTTTTTATGATATTGCTCTAAAATTGAAATCCTAGATTAAATCGTATAAGGGAATGGACAACTACCAATGACAATAAAGTGCTATTTGAATTTTTTCTTTTGCCATCAATATTTACCTTTAATTTCTTATGTTTTTAAAGTGATGGTCAATTGTCTCATGAAAAATTACATCCAAGTCTTATTTGCTTTTTTGGTTTAACATAATGTAACTTTTTTTTTAATCGTTTTGATTTTAATTAAAAATTTTCACAAGGTTGATGATAGATCTAATAATCTTTTTTAAAAAAATATTTCCATTATGTATTTTGTAAAGTAATAATAATTGTTGATTGAATGTTTTTTTAAATTTATTCATATAAACAAATGTGACAGGCTATTCACTATTTTTTAATATTTTATCCTTTTGTAATGATATGTCTTCTTTATATATATACCCCTCACTTCTAAGAATGTCCTCAATTATAAGTCTCTAATATTTTCCTCTTCTTTTCAAAACTGTTAATGAGAAATTTTTTCCATCATTTTTTTAACTTCTTTTTTTCTCTTCTTTCCAATTAATCATCATTCCTGGTATTCTATTCTTATTCATTCTTTAACATGACCATACCATTTTAATGTCTATTCTTTAATGACTTAAAAACATTTTTTTTGTTCACTCCAGACACTTCTCTGATTTGAGGGATGCTAACATATTTAATATCTCTTTATGTCTTGTTTTGGTGACTTTTTCATAGTGAAACCATATTTTGACAAATAATCTCTTGCAATTCTTCCTAATATTTTTATAATAGCATTATTTGTAGCACATATTTACAATTTGCATATTTAATTCTGTTTTGTTTTTTTTCATAAAGATTGATAATAAAATTCTTAAACTTTTTTTAAAGGCAAAATATATCTTACCATTGTTTTTTTGTTTTTTAAATTAAGTTTTGTGTGTGTGTAAATGTTAAATAACAATTAAAGGAATAAATATTATGGATTATACATTTATGTCTTTTATTACATTCAACATATTTCACTCCCTTTAATTTTTTTGTGTTTTTTTTAAAGACATTGAATTTAAAGTTATGAAAGTATAATGATTTAACTCATAAGTTGAATAAATCAAAGAAATTGAAAAATTGAGATATGGAATAAAACATGTATGATAAATAATTAAATTATAAAATACACAGAATAGCCTTTCCAGGGCAATTAATTCATTTAAATTCTATTGAATTTTTTTATTAATGCTTTCTATTTATGTAAATTTTTTTTTTACTAATCTTAATTTATTCAATTTTACTATAAATATTGCCATTATTAAAATTATGTTCTGTTATATTCTGAACAATTTTTTTTATTTTTGATAAAGTAAAATCTTTTTCGTGACCATTTTAAAATAGTTTTTAAAATAAAAAATCAGATGATAATTTTTTTTTTTTTTACAAATTCAATCAATTTGTCTTTTTATTTTTTATCTCTCTCTCTCTATATATATATATAAATTAATCTTCACAAAATTCATTAACATGTCAAGCTTTTTTTTCTTTACACTGAAAGCTTACATCATCAGTTAAAATATCATTTACTGCTTACAATTAATTTTATAATTTAATTAATTTTTTAATGGAATTTTGGAAATAACATTTGTCTTTAAATTCATTCTCAGTTCGCCTAATTATATCTTTTTCTCAATTTTATTTTATATATTTAATTGTAAGTTCTATGTGCGTATTTAATGTATTTTTTAACTATGTGCAATATTTCATGTATAGATAAGATATTTGCATTGAAAATTGTATACATATATAAAAATCCATGTAGATCAAACTGGTTTTGTTTATCGGTTTTTTTATAAACATTATTAACAAATAAGATTTTCCTAAAGTAGCTTTCAGAAGACCATGCTTAATTTTTATTAAAATTTTAAATACTTGAAGAACTGAATATGTGCACATATCTTAATTATTTCTTATGTATTCTAAGTACTAATTGTTTTATTTATTAATAATCAGGCAATTTACATTAATTCATTTTATATAAATATAAAATGAATTAATGATATTCTTTTTTCTTTTTAAAAAAAAAAAAGTGTATCACTTTTCATCTACTTGATGCATTTATCCATAAACACAACTGTATGTATTTTATTTTTTTAAAGAAATTAGCTGATGAATTAGTAATTATTGGTGGTTAATCCATCAGTGATTTTCTTTCTTAGGCCTAAGACAGAATTTAATTCAAGTTTGCAAATGAAATTTGGAATTATACAAATTGCAAAAACATTGCAAACAGTTTATTTATTTTTATGTATTCAACTATAACCTAGCTAATATTTTATTTACCAAATAAATGTTATGATGTCACATTTAAATGTATATATATAATTAATTGCTTTCTACTGCTTTTACCAAATTTTAACAAAATCAACAAAATTTCAAAAATTATTTCTGATATCAGAAAAAAAAAAAAGTGTGTAAATGTAAAGAAAATTAATTTGTTTATATATGGATCCAGGAATATTTATTGGTAAATATTGACGTAAGTAAAAATCCCATGAATTTTATTAACAATTTCACAAAGCAGTTTTTTGATATAAGAAATTACAGTTATTTTGCTTTTGTCTTGCTTATTATGTTTTGTTTTATATATATTAGGATTTAAAAAAATTTATTTAGTTATGGTGGTTTTTATTTAATTTTTGTGCTTTTATACCTTTGTCTTTTATTAATTGCTGAAGTAAATATTATGAATAATGTGAAATAAATAATTTTACATTAAAAAAAAAAAATTAAACATATTAATTGGATGAATTTTATAAAAATTTTATTTTGTTAGTAAATATTTTTTCATTACATCTTGAATTGCATCATAAAATTTATATAATTCTATTTCTGTATTAAATCCACTTTTTACATTTTGCCAGCCTTTCATATTTCAAACTCATTCTCTCGGGCTTCTGATTTCATTAAAAATTATATTTCTGAATTTATACTGATAAAAATTTTATTTCATATAATTGTAAACATCTTTTATTTAATTATTTGTTTGATTTGGGGTTTGTTTTGTTTTATTTGTTTTTCTTTCTGTTAATATTTTTTTTTTTTAGTTAAGTTAATAAACTAACCCTTTAGCATTAATTAACCACATTCTGCTTAATAATATTTGAATTAAGTTAATTTATAATTAATTAATATAAAAATTTATCATTTGCTGCAACATAAAAGTCATTTCAAATGAAACGATAATAATCATTTAGATTAGTGTGGTTTAATTCTGAGTAATTTTATTTTATTTTGGCTTTTTTTTTTTTTACTTATTTTGCTTTTTGTCCGTTGCAGCCAAAGAGCCCAGAGAGGCAAGGGTCGTTAGAAAACAAACGCAGCAAATCTTTTGAGGAGCGAGAGGAGGAGTATGAAAAGGCTCGCGCACGCATCTTCAACCAAGATGTGAGTACCGTACTACAATCTTAGGGGAAATAAAAAGTAAAGTTGGAGACCCTCTTTCTCTCTCTTTCTCTCTCTCCCAAGCTCCCACATAGAGCTATCAAAATGTGAATTTTTCCTTGCCAGATAAATTTTTGTATCAAATTTGGGTAAAGTATTTAAAATTCTTTAATGAGCGCCTAGAAAATGTTTTAAATTATCTAAAATAAAATTATTCTCATATTGAAAGTGACTAATATAAATTAAACAAATAGTTTTTTTTTTTTTTCTAGATTTTAGCATTAATTTCAAATTCTGGAGTTGTTTACTTTGGAAAACAAGTGTGTAGATGTAGTCTTTTTTTACTTTTGACATTTTCTTTATATATATAAAAAATATTTATTTCAAAAATATAAGAATATTCATTTGGTATTTTAAGTAGTCTTACATTTATATATGTTATATATTTTATCATTTTGCACAATTTTTCACAGATTATTCGTATTGATATTATTTTTGGTCTACTTTTATTGATGCTGTTAAATTGCTAAAGAACTTGTGCTTTATTTGAAATTATCAATATTAGTCATTTTTCAATTATTATTTTTTTCTACTTTGACCCCCCCCCCCATCTTTTTTTTTTATGACAGCATATGATTTGAGTTTTAGTAAAAATTATTTCATTTATATATTTTTTTAAACTTGATGTACTCTATTGGGATATTGGGTGAGAAGTATTTTTTTTTAATTGGGTACCCCTTTTTTTTTTAAATCAGTTAATTTTGTTTTCATTAATGGTTTTCATTTTAGTTTAGCATTAGTTCTAAATCAAATCATAGCTCTTATTTTTTAATTTAATAAATTATAGATATTATTTGATATGTAAACACATCAACCATACATATTTAATAAAATGAGCCTTTTAAAATACATTGAAAACAAAGCTGAAATTCAACTCTGAAAGGCTTACTCTGTTTATATGAAATATATATACATTTATTTTAATATAACATTATATTTATATGTATAGTGCTAAAAATTTATCTAATAAAATTCAAAGAAAACATGACAAAATTTATATATATTTTTTCTAACTGTTATTCAATCTACACCAAATATACATATATAAATCTGTTTTGTTTTTTTTAAAGCTTGTTTAAAATAACAATTAAACTTGTTAAACTTTATTTTTATGTTCAAACAAGTGGAATTTAAATAATCCTAGTTGTGAGTAAATGTATTTCATTGCTATAAAAATAAATAGTATGCTATTATTTTATTACATTTTAATAATTAATGCACATAAAATTAGTGTAAAAGAAAATATTACATAAAGTACAATTATTTAAGATTTAATGATGTTTTAAGTAAAAAAAAAACTTTGCAAATAAAAGCAGATTTTACTTTCCATTATTAATTAAGAAGAAATAATAATTCGATATTATTATTACACGTAGAATACAATTGAAATATTTCTTTTTAATAAATATATATACATAGGAGTTAAGAAAAGAAAAGATCTTTTTGCTTGAAATAAGTTTTCATTTTAAAAAAAAACTATTATATATAAATAAATAATAAATTAATAAGTGTATAAGTAATAACTGACATATTTTGTATTGTATAAGTGCAATCAAATTATTATTTTGAGATTCTTTAATAAATAAAGCAAATTGCCTTTATAGCATTATGTTATTTTGAAAAATTATAATATGTAGACTAATTAAGCAATGTTTAGCTAATAAATCTCTGTGAGTGTAAACCTTTAAAGCAATATGTTTTGTCTTTTTAAGTTAATGTTTAAAATTTAAATGATAGAAAACTGTATTATTTTGAAAAATACTAAGGCTAATATGTACTAATTCTGCAATTTGTGTATATACTCGAGAATATACTATAACGTTATGGATTAATTAAAATAATAATTGCCATCTTTTATTAAATCATATTGAGTTTATAATTTTTTTAAGTAAAACATTTTAAACATATAAGAAATATAATAGTTAAATTAATATATTTTCATCTTAAAAAAATTCTCATAATTCTTCATGATTTTATTATAATAATTCACTTATTTATGACATTAGATATATATGATTCAGGGAAGTTTATGATTGACTAAATAAACAATATGTAAATAATACCATGAAAGCATAAATCTAAGATAAAATGGCTATTTTTCATATGCCAGGCATCATTACTGATTCTTATTGTGTTTGGTAATAAATTCATCTGAGAATTAAGATTAAAATGACCATGATTTTTTCCGAAATAGAAAAAAAGAAAGCATAATGAAGCATTTATCAAAGTATCATATTATCTTCTGAACACTTATTCTTAAACTGTTGAAAGCTTTGTCATAATGAAGCAAACTCATGCCAATAAAAATTGAAATGGTCACATTTTATTTGTTAAAAAAAAAAAAGATTTAATAATATAATCTTGGCATTTTATTAATATTAATGGTATAGAAACTATAGTGAAAACTATTTCAAATAGTTATTATTTTAATAAATGATTATTAAATATAACTATCTGAATGTAATCTGGCGCAGCAACATAAAAAATTATTGCGCTTCAGGAATATTCTTGCTTTATTAATTTTATAATCAAGAATTATGAAATGTAAGATTAATCGTCCATTGGCTTATGAAAATTTGAAATGTACTGAACTTTTTGTACTAATATTCATTTCTTTTTTTATTAATATTTGTGTGTCTGTTTGATTTTTATTTTATGCAAAATACTTCTAGATTTTACATTCATTTATTATTATTTTTAATTTATTTTTACGTTTTTTTATGTATATTTCACAATTTAATATGAACCCTACAATTGATTTGGAATTGCTAAACAAAAAATTAGCTATTTAATAAATTTTATAGAGGTTTTTCTATATAATTTATTAAATTGCCTAATTTGATTGAATATTTGTTTTGGGATGATATTGCTGAAGTTTTGGCAAATTAAGTCAGTGTGCTCAGCATTAAATTACAAGCTTTGAATTACTATGTACTTATTATTTCTATAAAAATAATTTTTAAATAAGTTGTATTTTGGACATTAACCACTTTAAAATATTGTAGTGCAAATTTAATACATTTATAAGACTAATTGTAATATATTCAGAGATTAGTTGTTTTATTTTAGTTTCATCATGTTTGTGACTTTATATTAGATATACAAATATAACTAAATGTGTTAGCATTATATGAAATTGCAAGGAGAATTGAATCTCACAAGATAAAATTTAAGTTAATGATATTACTTTGCTATTTTTAGATGTGTCCACTATGTAAAAACTATAGATGAACATAATACTTTAAATTACATGCAGAGTATAATTTTGGCATACTAGTATAAGTATGTTAAGGGTGAGATAAATCACTTTGTATAAATATAATTTTAATTTTACTTATGATAAATTTGTGATCAACTGAAGTTTTGTCAAGTTATATTTTTTTTGTTCATATATAAATTAATGAAGACTTACCAAGAGTAAAACATGGTTATTAAACTTTTTATATTAATATTTATCATCTTTTTGTTTAGTATTTGAAAGTATAATTGACTTTTTGTGCCGAATATTTTACATTAATAAAACTTAATAATCATCTATAGATGAATAAATTGTTAAATAAAATATTATAAGTACATTGGTAAATATGACGCAAGAAGGAAGATTGATATATAAATAGTTGAAAATGTCTAATATCTAAAAAATTTCAACACTCACATATGCATGTTAACAAATGTTTATGTTTAATTTGTTTGAGTTAAATACATGTTTATAATTAATGACAATGATATAAATAATTTATGGAATGTGTATTAAAAGTATAAATATATGAATAAATAATTTTACAGCTTATCAATTATGTAATGTCTAGAACAAACTTATTCACAGAACAAACAACTTCTATATATGTTGCTAGGATAATTCACAAGCTAGATTCCCAAAGAATCATTTAAATGAACTTGTAAATAACACTCTTCTTTTGTTTTATCAATGCAAATCTATTTTGTTAGATCAAAGTTGATCAAGTTTTATCTGAACTTCAGTTTGTTATATAATAATAAATCAAGTATTGATTCTTAAAAAGGCTTTAACTTTTTATTATCAGCACTTTTTGTTTTTAAATTAGTAAAGCCAATTTACAGTTTCAAATATTAATTTAGATTAAATGCTAATGATTTTATTGAGCATATAAATAATTTTATATCTTATCAGATAAGAATATAAATCTATCCATCCACTGAAGAAACAAGTCCAATTATGTTATTAAAATAATTCACAAGCAAGATTCCCAAAAAAAAATCATTTAAATGAATTTGGTAATAATGCATATCTTTTATATATATACAGAATTTCATTTAAATGATTCATTCGAAATCTTTTAATAATGTTTTTGGACTTGTTTGTTTTCAAATAGTTTTATATATAAATAATGTATAAATATGGATCTTCCTTGTAACAATTTATACATTGCATTTGCCTTATTTTTTCGATTCATTTTTCATATTATATCTGTATTGTTGTTATTATTGTTGAGGTAATGATAATAATAATAGTGTGAATTGCTTATATCTGTTAATTGAAGCTATTACTTTCACATTAGAGAAAATGTTCATTGATTTTTTTTTTTCCCCTATGCATAAAAAAAAGAGCAGTATAATGATCAAAATGAATGATTAATAGAGAAGTTATTAATAATTTAAATTTTATTTTGCAAGATAAAAATGCATGTATGCAGTAATCAAAAGTTTTAGTTTGCTAAAGAAACAGTCTGAAATAGGTTTACATGAAGATTGAAATTAGAAAATATTATGAAAAATATGTAATTCTCAGATATTTATAGAAGGATTAGGAATAGAATTAAAGACAAGGTATTTCTTTATGATATAGTTGAGGCTGAATTACTATGTCCAGACATAGATAAGAATGTCATGATAGCAAATTATATTGGTGTTAATTTAAAACCAAATGGTATGCATCAATGAGAAAAATAAGTTTTTTATTGTGAAATTGAATGATTGCCAAATGCATGTAACAGATTAAACTTAATTTAATAAAATTATTAATTTAGTATGGTCATAAGTAATAGTTTACTGCACAATTTCTTGATAATAAATAGGATATTGTTTATGTTTTTAGTTATTAGGGATTGAGATGATTTTTTATTTTTATGTAGTACAGAATATACTGAAAAATTTTTTTATTTACTGATATTTTTTACTAGTAACCCAGTATAGAATTGTTAAATATCTGGTAATAAATCTGTAGAAGTACTGTTATATGGTTTAATGAGGGCAGCAACTCAATGAAATAGATTTTTTTTTGATTGAATGTTGTGATTATATTATACTACCCAAATATATATAATTTTCATAATTCTCTTATTCAAAGAACATCCTCTTTAAATAATATATTTTTTGAATGCATTTAAAAGTAGACATCCAGACCTAATAATTTCAGTATATTTATTAAAAATATGCATTGTTTATATCTTCCAAAATTAAAATAGACTGTGAGAAATATATTTTAATCTGTTCAAGATTCAACTCCTCCCTCTCTTATTTGGAAGAGCCTAGTCACAATTTGTCCATATTTACAATATTTTATTTTTAAAATTGAATCTTTTTTTTATATTGTATATTAATAATCTTTGCATTATTTATTATAAATGTAAGCTTATAAATGAAAGACAATGTAAACGTTATTATTTGAACTTTGTAAAATAGAAAAATAAATTACTAAACTAAATTCTTAACTACAACAATGCTATTTTTCATTATTGAATCATAATCCTGTCTAGTCATATAAATTGTAGAACAAAATATTTTTTATTTGAATTCCAATTGTAAATAAGCAAAAAAAATTAAGTGAGACATCTCAAAAGAATGAAAGTATATCACAAAAAAATTTATTCACTAGCATTTATGAAAGCAAATACTTTAGCTATTAAAAACAATTTCTGTTTTTGTCTTAACTATATCTTCTACAACTTGTCTTCTTAAAAACAAACATTTTCAAATAAAATTAATTATAATCCCTTACATTTTTGGTTTAAAATAAATATTTTTATAAATGTGTTGCATAAATGAGTTTAAATATGTAAATAAATTATTGAAAATTACAATATTTCATTCAGAAATATTAAAATAAATAAGCATGTTAAAATAGCCAGAGGCCAAATATTCTACGGGTCAGGGCATTGTTAACTTTCTTTCAAGTGAAGAATTTGAATGAGATTCATATGATACTGACATTTCCAGATTTTTTTTTAAACTAATAACTTAGTTCAGATTTCTACAAAATAAAAAATGCAAACCAGTAAATTAATAGTGTAGATACTCTCCGGATCCCGTAAAGGAATCAAGGTGGTCACATCTAACTAAAATCGGATTTAGAGTCTTCATATATGGTGTTATGAATGATGCTTTAGATTAATTCATTCAATCTTCATCTTTGTAGATGGTTTCATTATGTTCAATATTCGAACTCAGGGTAGTTTTTACATTTAACTCTTTCAATTTAAAACAAACTTTAATATATTTATTAACAGATAACAATTTAAATTTATTTCAAATAACAAATAAAAAGTATTATTAGTACTTTACATAAATTTTTATTATTTTATAATATCAAATTAAAATAATACCTTTCCATATCCCCATAGTATATATGTATCATAATACGACCATATTTTAATACATTGTAAAACAAGAAATAAAATTTTATAAATTCAACAAAAAAAAATTATAATACTAACTGGCTAAATTTAATATGACATTGTATGTATAAATGAAGATTTTATATTATCCAATCCTTGTATAAGAATTCCAATTTTATAAGAACCCCTTCTATGTGTAATCATTATTATGAAATAAAAGATCTTTCACCCAAGGATGTTAATCATTTACACAAAGAATAATAAACAAATATTACTAAGTTAATTATGTTAGTAATAAACAAAAATTTTTGTTTCATTAAGAATGAAATTAATATGAAGAAGAATAAAATCCTACCTCCATATTAAGTTATTTTTACCCAAATTTTATTTTTAAAACAAAAAAAATTTAAATCAATAATCTTTCCATTTCTCTTAACCTAATAACTTTTTTAAATGGATTATTTCAACATAAATGGATTTTGGAAGCAAAGGAAATAAAATTAGATGTCTTAAGCTGATGATCCGTATCACGATAAGATGTATTAAAAGTTTATGGTATTATCCTATTCATTTCCATAATTTATGAAGTAATGTCTATTAAGAATAAAGTTCTTAATGTTCATTAAGGATAAAGTTCTTTATTCCCTGGTTATCAATCTTTGGTAAGTCAATTAATATATTCTGTTTTTCAAAATTCTTCCGCTTATATGACGGTGACATCTTCCATAAATTATTTCGATATAAATTGAAATTGCATTTTTAATTATGTAAATAAAGTATGCATATAGTTTAGGCATTTCAGTAGGAATAAACATTTACATTATTTTGAGATTAAACAATAGCATTTTCGATTCCATGGCAAAATGGTCTTTACTCACGATGCATTTTATATACTTATTATCTTCTTAATATAACTTAATTTATGTATATAAATGTTTTTTATGAAATTTATCTTATTTATGATTCAAATTTATAATGATCTTATTATGAGTTCTTCTAATTAATAAATAAAAATATATGAGAGTAATTTGTTTGCTCTTTTTATTGAATGAAATTAGAGTTCCTTTCTAATAAAAGTTTTATCAACAAGAAGATTCATTCAAATTTTTGATCCATCTTTTAATATGTTTGGAATTTGAACACAGAAAAATGATTATGCATACTGGCTAGTTCATTGACAAAAGATAAGATTAATTTTGAAATTATTTGATCTAGCTTTTATAGTAGAATTGACTTCCGGTAGCCAGTTTTAAATATATTATTTGATTTCACGATTTCATATTCGACTATTGTTGAAAGTACTATAATTAATAATTGTTTAATTGAATTCTAAATTTTATTTCCTTTGTATTTAGTTGCTAAGATGTGACTTGACCTAAAGTTATCTCCCAGTTTATGTCTTTATTATTAAGGTTAATCAACTAAAATAATTATTATATATATAAATGATTTAAAAATCATCATTTTATAGGTGTATATATGAATTATATAAAATAATGATTTTAATTTTATTAAAACAACTTTTATTTGAATTGACTTTTGTTAGTAAGGTTTTATAGTTCAACCATTAAGTTATATATATGTGTGTGTGTATTTTAAGGAAAAAATAATAATGTATTTATTATTCATAAACTTACACTTATATTTTTCAATTTATGTTTTGAACTTTTAATTAAATAAGTGAGGTTAACAATATTGTAAAGTCACCCTTACAATTTCCCTTCTGTATTGGGTTTAAATTTTCTAAATTTTAACACTTTAATTACATAATTGAGTTGTAAAATTATATATATGTGTGTGGATTTATATATTTTATTATTAAAAATGTATATTTAGTTGGTTATAAAAAATGATTTGGATTTGGTAGTGAGTGATAAATTGTAAAGATATCCTTACAATTCTCTCATCCTTACAGAGTTAAAATTTGAAATGATTGTTTAGATTTTAACGCTCATGTAGGATGCATGGTTTAAATTTAATGTTGGAGTGTGGGTATAAGGTGTGTTATAAAATTTATTTATTCCAATCTATATCTTCTACTTACTATATTTGTATTACTTTCTAATTTCATTTCTTTATATCATATCTTTCTTAACAAAATGAGATTTATATGAGGTTTTGTTGGTGTTATTATTATTATTATTATGGTGGTGGTGTTTGTGTGATGTGTGATATGAGATCAACCAGTAATGTGTGTCTGTAGTAGAAGACACAGTCAATTATTTATCTTTTTACTCTGCTATTTTTTAAGGATTATTGGGTTTCCTAAAAGGACTAAATAGACATCACAGTATTCATCATTCTTTCTGAATTAGCTCTTCATCTCGGTTGACTCTAAAGCATCCCAATAATTGTTTTTATAATTATCTAGGTCTACTCTTATCATATGCTAATTGACCCAATTTTTTATCCCATTTCCTTTTCTATTTCTGATTGTAACTCATGCCTAATTTTTTTTTTAATCAAGCATATTTACTCAATGGTCATTCTATTTTGCTACAATAAGGTTTCAAGCAACATGCATTATAGATCCCCTTCATTTGTCCATTTATCTCTATCCAAAATGCATTTTGACCAGTCTGTTTTACAATAATGAAAGGTCCCTTACATTGATTGTAAAACTTTTGATATTTACCTTCTATCGGTTTGCTTGGGTGAGGTATTTTAATAAATAGTCTGTCTTCTACCTTAAAATTATGGATATTTCCTTTCTTATATTAGTTCCTTCTAGTTGTATGTTTGCTTTCAATCTGTTCTTTTCTGGATTAAATTCAGTATATTTAATTGGGGTTTATATTTGTCAAATAATGTGACTTTCATCTTGTTTAACTGGTATATACCATAGGTTTGTTTAAATGGCTCTAAGTTATGGCCCACATTATTTGTAGGCTCATATAATCACATTCTTATAGTGCTTGCTTTGAACATCTCTTCTTTGTGTTATAACATCTCTGGATATATATATATATACACATTCTTATCGTTTGGGGGGGGGGTATTATATTTGGGGCTGTTCTTTTGGGTTTGGTCCAGTTCACATATCCTAAGTCACAATCCTTGAGGTCCGTCCTTGTATAAGTGCTTCTTAAGAACTAACATTTATATGCTTAATGAATGTGAAAGGACCTTCATAGGTGTTACATAATTTGTGGGATTGTGGACCTTCTTGTTTGGTGGTTTGTAGTATGTTGATTTCCCTTTCCAATAACTTTCTATTTTTTTGTCATCTAATTGGTTGTGGAAATATTTCAAAAGCCATAACATACACTTAAGATGATCAAGTATTATGGTCTCATTAATTCATTGACATAGTTGAGATTCGAGGGTCTCTAACCTTTGACTGACTGATTCACTCAGTTGGCTGACCTGGTCACGTGTTTTATTAATATTCTCTACCACCTTTTGTAGGTTTGTCTTGTTTGAAAGGTTTTCTGTTTCACTTGTAGCTAATTTGTCTTCTAGGCACTTTATATTGTTGCTCATTGATTCAATGGCATTATGATGTGCCTCTGCTTTGACATGCCGCAAATTAAGTTGGTCCATTTTTGTTTGTATATCATTGATTTCTTCTTTAATTTGTTCTTGGTATTTCTCTTGGCCTATGTGCATTTCACTCTTGAAGTGTTCATGGCCTTGAGTCATTTCTCAGAACTTAAGGTCTATCTGACTTGAATTTTTGAATCTTTGCTGGCATCTTATATTCTTTTCTTCCATCTCTCTTCTTATTTCTACTAATTCTTGTTTCAATTCCATTTTTTCTCTGAATACTATCAACACTCACGGACAGCTGTTTCATTCCAGCAGATAATTTATTTTCAACCCCTATCATTTTGGTTTTCAGATTCTCTATATTTGTTTCCATTTTATTTGTGAGTTCTGTTTTTATCTCATTGTTTTGCTTTTTCATGTCTTCTTTTATCTTATTCTTTTGCTTTTTCATGTCATCTTTCATCTCATTCTTTTGCTTTTTCAAATCTTCTTTCATCCCATTGTTTTGATTTTTCAAATCTTTTTTCATCTCATTTTGCTTTTTCAAATTATGATTCATATTCATTTTTAAATTTTTTAACATCATCATTTGATTGAGAATGGAATTATTAATATTTGTTACATCTTGATCTTTATTAAGTGTAAATATTTGAGATATTTCATCATTTAAATTAACATTTGTTTGAACTATCATTTCATCAGGAGCAATTGTTGGTATAGAGTAATCACGCGCAATCGTAATGATTCTTGATGACTGGATTAGTGAAGATTTTCCAACATTTCTAATATCTTCTTCATACATATTAATATTTTGTAAGTTTTCAGCACTTTCCATTGTTGTATTAATTAAAATTTTTCCATTTCTAGTTATTATAAATTCAATTTTATTTTGACTATAAATGTATTTATTCCTTATTTATTAAGAGATTATTGGTCATAGGATTTTATGCTATGTCTTTTTCTTTTAATGTAATTTTAATTTTTCCTACTTTTTAGATGTCATTAATTTAATACCCAATTTTAAATTTAAATTGTCTTTTTAAGCGACTGATTCAATCTATTTAACCATTGTTTATTTAAGATCTTTATTTTACCATTTATCATTTTATGATTTCACATTATAATCATATCATAGTTTGATAATTGAAATTATCTATCATTGTTATATTCCATAAAACTTTTAAAAAATATATATATTTTTTTTAACTAATTACCTTTTACTACCATTTAAGATGCTCAAGAATTTTCAAATTATAAATATCCGGTTTAAACTTAATATTAACGGAAATCTACATAGTCTACGCATGCACTTTTTACACATTCATTTCCACTTTTTTTTTTTTTGTAATTTCAGAAAAGGTAAGTTTTATTTTTCTACAATAAAAAATAAAAATTTTATAATTTTTGTGATTAAGTAAATTGAATTTGTTTGTTTTTCTCTCAGGTGTTTCTTTTTCACTCATGCTGAAAATTATATCGGAAAAAGTACAACTTTTTACTGATGTATTTATAAGAATGAACCTTATTGGGAACCGACAGTAAGTAATTATTTTTATATTTTTTTTAATTATTATTTTATTTTTATATTATTATTTGAATTTATATTTGATAAAAAATATACAAAGAAATTATTATTGAAACTAACATATACGCTGGGCAAAAAAATAGTTCGTGATTGTGTAAATTTATATCTTGAATTATCTGCATTTTTGGTATGATATGGGCTTGGGTACAATATTTGAATTAGGTGATATGAGATAAAGATAAATATATTTTGCAAATATTATGACCAGATTTATATTTTTCTATAATGTCTTGTCTGCATTTTAATAATAGTAATAAAAATACGCAAATGCTAAAAATAAAGATTTTGACAGTATATAAACTTAGGCCGATTATACACTATTGCAATGTAAATTTCAGAGCTGCATATCAAATGCAAAGAGAGGTGGCAGTTGATGAAGTTATTACTAAATTTATGATCATAGTAGCATGAAGCATATGAGTCCTCTAAACTACTAACTTATGTACCTCAAGCTTAACTCTATAATGAATTTAGTATTTATTTTGTATATAGTGACTGCTTTAGTAGTAATTTTTAATAAATCACAAACATTATTGAAATTCTTGATTATAATATTCAAATTATACTAATTATTAATCAATATTAACTATTTGTTATAAGGGCTATTATTAGGGATGACATATTCAATGCAAACCCCTGTATGGAAATACATTTTGATGGGCTACTAGGAAAACTGAAAGGTACTAATGTCTTTATTCTAAGAAGTTTTCAGGTGATGGATTACCTTAGGTAAGTATTATTAAATATCATTTTTTTTAGAAATTTTATGATGAATCCAACTAACCTACTAATAAAAATATAATTTTAAGTTGTATGCGTGATAATTTTGAATTTATGAAATAATATGAAAATAATTATTACAAATATTAACTTTTTTTTTTATTATTATTTTGAATGTTGATGACTATATTTTTTTCAGCATAATTTCATTCTTTGGTGTTTTATGTTTCAAACAATATAAATTATGTCATTTTTGAGTAATACAAACTTAAGTTATAATAAAATTTGTGGCTTAATATATTTTTTTAAATATTCAATATGGCTGCTTTGCCAGCTTAAAAGTTAAACTATGGAATTAGTTAATAGTAAACTATTGTTTCATGCCTTAATATTGGGAACCATATGTAACAGTCTAGATCCCCTAAAGGAATCAAGATGGTCACATCTAACTATAATCAGATTTAGGGTCTTCATATAGGATGTTATGGCTGATATGATTTAACTTTAATCCAAGATTGAACA
Source organism: Epiperipatus broadwayi (assembly GCA_028023455.1). Taxonomy (NCBI): domain Eukaryota; kingdom Metazoa; phylum Onychophora; class Udeonychophora; order Euonychophora; family Peripatidae; genus Epiperipatus; species Epiperipatus broadwayi. Next base: position 13,172,077 of record JAQFVV010006209.1, on the reverse strand, counting down.
CATTTCAAACAAGATAATTTAAAATTAAATATTCATTACAGATGTGATTTAGATTAATTCATTCAATCTTCACCTTTGTAGATGGTTTCATTATGCTCAGTATTCGAACTCAGGGTAGTTTTTACATTTAACTTCAGATATTTTCATCAATATCCTACTAATAGTACTTAATATAATTTAATTGATTTTAAAATTATCAACCAAATTATCAAGATATTAAATTAGTATGATGTATGTATATTATTTATTTCGGTAAATAAATAATTAAAATAAATCAAAGACCTCCTTGAATTTAAAACAAACTTTACCATATTTATTAACAGATAACAATTTAAATTTATTTCAAATAAAAAATATAATAAGTGCTTTATATACATTTTTACTGTTTTATAATATCAAATTAAAATAATACCTTCCCATATCCCCATAGTAGATATGTATCGTAACATGACCAAATTTTAATAAATCATAAAACAAGAAATAAAATTTTATAAATTCAACAAAAAAAAATTATAATAATACTAACTAGCTAAATTTAATATGACATTGTATGTATAAATGAAGATTTTATATTATCCAATCCTTGTATAAGAATTCCAATTTTATAAGAACCGTCTTCTATGTGTAGTCATTATTATGAAATACAAGATCTTTCACCCAAGGATGTTTGTTAATCATTTACACAAAGAATAATAAACAGATATTACTAAGTTAATTATGTTAGTAATAAACAAAAATTTCTGTTCCGTCAAGAATGAAATCAATATGAAGAATAATAAAATCTTACCTACATATTAAGTTATTTTTACCTCAGTCAAGTCGCTTTATAGAGAAGACCTAAATTATATTTTTAAAAAAATATTTAAATCGATGATCTTTCCATTTCTCTTCATCTAATGACTGTATTAAATGGACTATTTCAATGTAAACGGATTTTGGAAGCAAAGGAAATAAAATTAGATGTCCGAAGCTGATGACACACATAATGATAAGATGTATTAAAAGTTTATGGTATTGTCCTATTCATTTCCATAATTTATGAAGTAATGTCTATTAAGGATAAAATTCTTTATTCCTGGTTATCAATCTTCGTTAAGTCAATTAATATACTCTGTTGTTCAAAATTCTTCTTATATTATGTTGACATCTTCCATAAATTATGATATAAATTGAAATTGCATTATTAATTATATAGATGAAGTATGCATACAGTTTAGGCATTTCAGTAGGAATAAACAATTACATTGTGTTCAGATCAAACAATAGCATTTTCGATCCCATGGCAAAATGATCTTTACTCACAACACATTTTATATACTTATTATCTTCTTAATATAATTTAATTTTTATATATAAATGTTTTTTTTTTGACGAAATTTATCTTCTTTCTGATTCCAATTTATAACAATCTTATTAAGAGTGCCTCTAATTAATAAATAAAAATATATATAATTTCATTTTGAAATTATAATTGATAATACTAAAGAGTAATTTATTTATTCTTTTTATTGAGTGAAATTAGAGCTCCTTTCTAATAAAATTTTATCAACAAGAAAATTTGTTCAAATTATTGATCCATCTTTTAATACGTTCGGAATTCGAACACCGCAAAATGACTATGCATAGTGGCTAGTTCATTGACAAAAGATAGAATTAATTTTGAAATTATTTGATCCAACTTTTATAATAGAATTGACTTCCGGTAGCATGTTTTAAATATACTATTTGATTTCATATTTGACTATTGTTGAAATTACTGTAATTACTAATTGTATAATTGAATTCTAAATTTTATTTTCTGTGTTTACTTGCTAAGATGCAACTTGACTTAAAGTTATCTCCAAGTCTTATTAAGGTTAGTCAACTTAAATAATTATTATATATATATAAATGATTTAAAAATAATAATTTTATAGGTATATATATGAATTATCTAAAATAATCATTTTAATTTTATTAAAACAACTATTTATTTGAATTGACTTTCATTATTAAGGTTTTATAGTTTAACCTTTAAGTTATATATATATGTATGTATGTATTTTAGGGGGGGGGGGATAATGTATTTATTATTCATAAACTTACTTATGTTTTTCAGTTTATGTTTTGTTCTTTTACTTAAATAAGTGGGGTTAACAAGAGTGTAAATAAACCCTTACAATTGCCCTTCCATATAATGTTTAACGCTTTAATTACATAATTGTGTTATAAAATTATATATGTTTATGTGGATTTATATATTTTATAACTAAAAATATATATTTAGTTGTTTATAATAAAAAAATGATTTAGATTTGGTAGGGAGTGATAAGGTTTAAATTGTAAAGATATCCTTACAATAATTGCAAAATAGTGTAGTAAAGTCAAAATGATACAAATACCATCATACCACTCCAAAACCTCTCAAAATTCCAACTTTGTAGTGACTAAATTCTAACATTTAAAGCATCTTTAAATAAAAGTTCTGAATATTTGCTTGTGTTCTGCACATTGACGCCGTGACAATTGATATATCAGTATACAAATACTTCACTTATTTGCGCTCTAAAAAAATGTAAATAAATAAAAACATTAAAATTCATAAATCCAGCAAGCATTACATGTGTATATTGAAATGGTATGGCATCAACCTTTTTTTTTTATATTAGTGATACCCTCAGAAATCTAATGAGATCTTATTAACTGTTTTCTATGTATTAATTAAATTGAAAGCATAGGCATTTTTCCCCCCAAGTTCAATATACAACAGTACAATGTTTTTTAGGCTAAAATAAGAAAATTTATAAACAACTTTTCTTAATAAGTGATGAAATAAAATGTATTGATTTGTAATGAAAGAAAAAAGTAATATTTGTTAGTGAGTAATATGTTCAAAAAGACGGATCATCTATTACAGAAGTAATGAAAAGAGAAAAACATTCAAATTATGATTATTTGTATTCCTGAAATGATCAATGTTATTATTTTATAATTGATGGATAGAAGATATAAACTAGTAAAATAGTTTGGGGATATTGGATGAGTGGGCACTAGATAGGGATTTTATGCACAAACCTTTTGGCATCCATTGATTACTCTGTCTTGCTTTGAGTGGCACTACTGTATGGAGAGAGTTTTGCCTATTTTAACAACAGTTATGAACAAGCATGGGAGATAGAGATCATGTCATGTTTAAAGGTTAAAATGTTTCTATAGAAGTTACTGTATTGCATCAGAAATCTTAGTCTCTAAGAGGAGTCTGACATTTTATTGTTTTTTTTTTTAATTTTTAAAAATAAAGATATGATACATTAAATTATTTATAATTTGAATGAATGAACCATACACATAGTGAATATGTATACGTAAATATATTTTCTTAATTTGTATAAGCATTTTTATATATGTAAAAAAAGCATTATATGTCTTCAATTACAATATATGATATGTATTGTATCTAATTTAAGCTTATAAACAAAATATGAGCTATTGCCCACTACATAAATTATGTGTTAGAACTTGGAACAAAATATGATAGATATTGCGATTTCACTGTATCTGTTCTGAATGCCTATATTTAAATACTTCTAAATTCTTTTTAATGCAAAATAATAATTACAATTTTATATTTATTTATAAATACTAATTATAATTGAAAATTAAAAATGAAACTGAAGTGGACAACTAGAATCTAAAAGCCTTCTACAATGAATATGTGAATTTCAAAATCATTTGACATTATTAATAGAGATTGCTTTAATATCATTCCTTATAGAGAATGTGTTATACAGTAAATGGTTTAAAATACTATTTGCTACCTTCATATCCATAATTTTGATTAGCCACAATTTAAAAACTAATAATAATAAAAACCAGAGCTACTTCTAATTCTTTATTTTACAGTTTATGCCTTGTTAATTGATTACAAATCTATTCCTGGAGTACTATATAAGATTTCTTGTAGTTATCATAAAATTTATATAGGTCAGAGTGAATTAAGTCTTAATGAAAGAGTTAAGGTTCATAAGAGTAGAGTTAAAAACAAATGCTCATAAAATATTATTTGACAATGTAGAGATTATCTTTTATAAAAAAATTAAAAGAAATTTTGATGATAAAATATTTTGAATCTGGGACCATTAATCTTATGAAGACATTCTTTGATATTAAATGAAGTTTGGTTTTGAAGTGAATGATAGAAAAGTTATTTTATTTGGTATATATAAGTGATACGTTTAGTTGAATTTCACTTGAAAAGATCTATTTGTGAATAAATGAACTCATGGTTATGGAACAATTTTAGTAGAGTTTAGTTTTTTTGGCTAGTGTTGTAATGTTATGTGAATTTTTATTTTATTTATTATGCTTAGTATAGCATCAGGAAATATTTAATTTTTAATGCATGTAAACCGATTGATTCCTGAAGATTACATGTAAAAGAAATTTGTGTAAAAAAATACATTGTATGTATGAAAAATAAGAAGTTTGGTCTGGGCCTAAGAAATCAATGAAAATAATTAAATAACCCATATGAAAAATTTTGTAAGAATGTTATATTTTTTGTGTGCTATCAAATGTTACTTCATATGCATCGAACATAAATAAAAAAATTTGAAAGTTATAATTCTTACAATGAAACATGCATTAGTTTCTCTACACAAACCATCAAAAATCTTAAAGTTCAAAGCATATGGGCACTTCCACATTATAAATATTTTTAAATAATTGAAATAAAGATTATTAATGTAATTTATTATTTTTATTTTATTTAATTTATTAATTTTTTTAAATTTAACAATTAACACATTCTTAAAGAGAGAAATTATAGGCCTCAGAACTGGACATTTATCAAAAATATAGGGGACATCTTGCTTGTCTGCAAAATCGAAAAGTACCCAAGATTCTAATTGCTCTCATTATCTGACATTAAACACATATTTTTGTGCATGGTTGGAATATCATTGTTATCATTAAAACTTGCAATGTGTAATTTACCATCTATTGATTTTTGACAAAATTAATAAATTTAAACAAATTAATCAATTAAATTTAAACAAAATTAAATTTGTTTAACATCAATCAATACCTACAAGGATTTTTTTTTTTTTAAAAAAAAAATGCAAACAAAGAAAGCATCAATATCAAAAAGGTACTTCCCTTTCAAAACAAAACGACAAAAACGTTTCAATGCAAAAAATAAATTTTTCCATTTGCATGAATATTACCTAAAAGGAGACTTGTTTTTAAAATAAGAAGAAACTTTTTTTTTAATTAGATGATAATATATTACTTAAATAAAAATTTAGTTTTATGACAACTTGACTTCAGAAATAAATCTGTAAATAAACACTGAATTAAAAACCTTTTCAATCTTCTAAAAAGGAATAATGATTTCATATTAGTTACATGAAATTATTTAGAATTTTTTAAAAAAAGTTTAATAATAATTTAAGAAAATCTAAGAATTACTTTGAGATTGTAAATTGTTTTTTTTTTTTAAAGCCTTCTAGACAATAATGTTTGTTTCTTCATTCCTATCATGAATGTGTCATCATAGCTCTAATCCCAAAGTGCCATTGTGTTATTTTAAAACAACTCCTGTTATTTCAAAATTGTACAAAAAAAAGAATTAGGTGTATCTGTATACTAAAAACGAACCATATAATATGATTTTCTCTTATACACAAATTTTGGTATCTAGAGTAAAAAGTCACAAGATATGTATGCTTTTTATAAAAACAAGTAAAAGATGCTCATTAATTTAATAAATTACTAAAGTTGAAGCACTAAGTACTTGGTTAATTGCAATTAATGAAAAGATTAATGCCGTTTATCAAGAGATATTTCAATATATTTTGCAGGCATTATACTAAACATTTTATCAAATTCTAATGAAGTGATAACTTATAAATCACACAAACTGGAAAATAATCAGTTAACTCCACTTTGATATTGTTTTACTTGATTAAACAAATGATTTTTATTTTATTTGCTTGATCATTCAAAAAAATAAAAACTATACAAGTTATCCAAAATTTGTATATAGAAAAGCAAAATTTTGTTGTAACTCATGAATCTTGTGACACTAATTGACTTAGCACAATAAAATAAATTTACTTTTATAATAGTCAATTAAGAAATATTCATATATGAATGAGTGATATTTTTAAATGAATAAAAAAAAAAGTGATTTACTTATTTTAACATGCACTACTTTGAAATATTCTCTGTTGACAAAAATATAAATAACTAATGGCATTTCTGAATAGTTTTAAACATTTAACATAATGATTCATTTATTTATAAAAAAAAAATGAATAAATGAAAATGCACATTTTTTTTTTTTTTTACTCATGATATTAAAAGAAAATAAAGAGCTGGGGGGAGGAGATCCTGACTAATCAGTTATTGGATAATATTCGATTTTGTCTTTTTTTGTTTGATTTATACTATAGATAATAGTATTACTAAAAATAATTGGATAGTTGGATTTGCTTTGAACAGAATATGGGGGGGGGGGGGCTTGCATAGATAATTGAGCTACCTGAAAATATTTATTTTCAAAATCATTTAAATTTAAACACTAGGTTAGGGGAAATTAATCCAATGTATTAATCACAATATTATTAGGTTCTTAAAGTAAGCAAATATAAAGTGCATGAAATATTCATGTCTGATTTTTTTTTTTAATACCAAAATATTTAGACATTTATATTATTCATAGGATCACTACATCCTCAAACATTTGGTAAGATGTCGAAAATCACAATTAATAATGCACTTTGCATAAATTTTCTTTCACATTCATACATATATATATATATATGCACACATTTAAACCTACACAGACATATCTAGCATTATTTAGTTAAAACAAATTGCATAGTAAAGAAATCTGCAAAAGAAATTAGTAATAATAATTAGTTTTGAAAAAGGCATTAGAGTAATAAACAGAAAGAGAGAGAGAGAGAGTTTACATGCGTAAACGTGTTCACTTAAATGAATCAGATAACTTACTATTTTTTCTCTTTGTTTTCTCATAATGAAAATTAATGATATGCTAAAGATGGATTATGTTAGATCTATAATTTTTTTGTGTTTTCTCTTACATAGATAGTAGCGATAGTTATTTTCATTGAATAGTAGCATTTGTTAATGTGAATTAGAATATTAAAATTTTATTTAAAATAGCCCACAATACCAAATCACCGATGGTAGAAATTCTGACTAATCTAAAAAAAAAAATCTGATGAGTTTCGTTTTTGAGTTTATACTATTTTGTAGATCTACACAATTATCCTTTACTTGCAGTAAATTGTTTAGTGTTATTTTTTTCATTGGACTTGTTAAAATCTTTATATAGACCCAGAGCTCTCTCATATAATGCATTACTAACTTTTTGAATATTTTTTTGTTCATGTTCTTCACCCACAAATGTGCTATTTTCTTGATTGTATTCCTAATTTCATATCCTTCTCACTTTTTTGTTTTATTTCCTGAAATGAAAATATTTAGTCAACTTAGCATACAACTTTTTTTTCTTTCAAAACTAAATGCATTATTTGTTTATTTTATCGTATAAACAAGAAACTTGGTGGGATTTTGTTTTATAGTCTTGGGAGATTTACTACTATCATTAACTCTCTGCTTTGGAGTTATTTTAAAACTTTAATTTTCATATTTACAGCAAATATTGCTGTTGTTATAAATGCAACAAAATCACTGAATGTGTGATGCAAAAAAAAATCCCATGCTATATTAAACTGACTATTATGTGTGAAATTTACAATTTTTTTTTTAAATTATGGGTTATTCACAAGTTTTGAGAAAGTGAATAGTCCAGCTATAATAGCTTGGAAGTTAAATCTGTTTTGAGATACATCATAATAGTTGGCATCCTGAAAGAAATGACTTTCTGCGAGTTATCTTCATTTAAAATCAACTTATGAAAAGAAAAGATTATTTTTATTATACAAATGAAAATAATTTATTTATGATTTTAGCTAGCACTTTTGACTTTCTTAATAGGTGAAAAAAATAATTTAATTAAAGAACAATTCATTTTTATATTTTACTTTTTAAAAAAAAAAATATTTCAAGTGATTAATATATAATTTTTATTAATAAATAATAAACTTTCATTAGGAAAAAAAAGGTGCCAAGCATTTATTTTAATTTGTTTGAAATTTATATAAAAGTAATATACTATATTAATAAAATTACATTATTTGACATTGATTATGAAAAGACAACTAGGCATTAAAATTAAAAATATGAACTTCTCAAATAAAAGTTTTCTGTGCTTCATGAAAATATTGGAATATTTAACGATGAATGCTTGGTGAGTCTTTTAATAATGTGTACTATAAATTGTTTATTTGGCATTGTATTATATAAAATATTAATCTATTAAGCTCTTTATTATCATAATCTTTCTCATTCTTCAACAATAGATACATCAAACTTCCTTTGATAGTCTCAGAATGCACAAAACCCCAAAAGTTATTTATAAATTATTACTTGAATTCCAATCTGAAAGAAAAAAATTAAGAGTTTCTGTAAATATTGTTTACTTCTGAAATTTGAAGCAATTATTCATTACTTGTCAAGTATATGCTATACTTATTATAATAATTGATAAAAAGATCACATTAATTAAATATCTTTTCGACTGTAATATGTTTTAACTAAGATATAATTATGACTAATAATTCTCACCTCATAATTAGTATATTTTTGTCCATCTATATACATCAACTCTTTGAAGGGGGGGGGAGCTATATAAGCTCAATTTTTTGAATCTTTAATAATGATTACTAGAATAATTAATATTTTGGAATGTGTTTTATTAAATTTAACTAGAAAGCCTTTGAATCATATGATTCTGAACAGTGCTTCATCCAGCTATTTATAGGTTAAATATTTATTAAATTAATAATATAAACTCTTAAATTGTTATGCTAGAATAAATTGTTTTGAAAGTGATTCAATAATGGTAGATCATAATATTTTATTATATAATTACTCATCTATTTTTACCAACAATGAAGTTAACAGATGTATAACGAATTGTTGGATTAAATCTTGAATATTTTGTGCATGAAAAATGTCTACTTTTATAGTTTCATCTTAAGCATAAAGATTTCTATAATTAGGTTCATAATCGAACTCATCTTCAGTGTCTAATGTAATCATTCTGAATAGATCTTTTAAAAATAAAAAAATGCATATATTCTGTTCATTTGTTTATTTTTGCTATATATAGGATTGAAGACATTGTTAAAAAAAATTATTGCTTATACTATCGATATATATATATTAAACTATATTTATGAATTGTTTTATCAAAATTACAATATTATTAAGCATTTATAAATTATCTGCTAGGCAAATTATAGTGGGGGAAAATCTCATTTATATCCTTATTCATTACAAACTAAATTTTTAATAATACCATTAAGATCTCTGTCCTAAATTAAAACAAAAAATATTAACTTTAACAACTCATCCATTTAAATTAGGTAACTTCACTTTTACCTATTTTGATAACTTGCACTTTTTTACATTTTCTAAATAGATAATAGGAAAACTATATTTCTTGTTTACTGGTTGAAATCTTAGCCACTGTTAACAAAATGATGCATTAATTTACTAATTACTGATTTTTAAACAAAGTTAGTCAAAATTAAATTGTTGTATCTTTCATATGTAAATAACTAAACAATTTCCTCTTAACCACTAGAATTTGGCTTGTAAAATGTTAGATAATGATATCACATCTGAGAAAATTAAGCAGAGATCAAATTAAATCGATAATTTTAAGGCTTTTATCAAGATGCAGAGAACTTTTAGTGTGATAGTGATTTAGATTTAAGAGTCATAGTATAGTTATATCAAAGTTTTGTGAACATCTTATTAAGTTCAAATATGTGTTTTGAAATGACTTTACAAGAAACATGACTGCTATCAAAGATATCAATTGTAAATCAATAAAAAATTTAAATAAGTTAAATATATTGTGATAGAAATTATTTTCCAAACAATGTATACACAAAGAATGTTAGAGATGTTTGGGAAATCAGATAAGTATTATCCTTTTCAAAATCACAAGAAAAAGGAAATAATGTACTAGATATAGAAGCATAAGATATACACTTTTAATAAAATCATCAAACTTATTATTTTTATTGCCTACCATAGCACCTGGACTGTGAATATAATGAAACTTAACATTAGTTTTTGTATCTAAATAATAATAATTTTATTGGTTTTGTTATATTTGGTCATTAAATAATACAACTGTGATAATTAACATTGTGTATTAAATGTGATTATTGCTCACAATGCATTAATAGTCAACTTTATGCATTTTTGTTTATTACACTGGACCTCTTATTTATTTGTATTGTTTGTTAAATTTTAAAATGTTAATCCTATCATTGTGATGAGAAATGTAAATTGTTATTGTCAGATTTATATTTGATTTGAAAATATAGGTCTTTGATAATTGATTGTATCAAGATTGCTAAACTTAAAATTCCCTACCCTTCTTATTACAGTAATGCCTTTGAATATTCACTTTTGGTTTTGCTTGTTGATTTATTATAATTTTATCAAAAAAAAATTAATATCTGCTTTTTTTTTTCTTTTATCAATTCAAGAGCTTTTGATTTTTTGTGTGTCACTGTTTTTTTGTTTTTTTTGATTAATTTTCAATTATAATGTAATTGATAGGGAAAATAATCTGTGATATTTCACTGAATATTAATTATAATCTTAAATTAACTATTCTAGATTTTATGCTCACTTCTGAAGCATTTTAAATTATACTGAAAGGAGTTTATATTATTGAACTTTTGTAATAACATGCTCAACAATTATGTTGTGATATGCAAGATTTCTAATGATTGATATCTGGATAAAATTTGTCTCATTTCTAATTCTTCGTTGCTATTTAATAAATGACCTGGTCAAAAATTGCCTATAAATAACTCACTGCAGGCAGGTATTTTTCAAAAACTTCTCCAAAGAGGAACAACTAAAGAAAAGCATCCCAGGTATTCCAAATATCAGATAATGAGATTTTAATTTTTTTATAGCCAAGGATAGTTGAATTGATTATGGTTTATATTCCTGAAAGAAAAAAATTCAAATTTCTTCAGATCATGGACAGTGCAGATTAATGTACTAACCATTAAACCAAGAAGCCCCTTTCTGTGATGTAATGTGCATGTCTTAATTTATATCTTAATAGTAATTAGATAAGATAATCATACCTATTGAATTTTTTTACAATTCTTTACATCATGCATTATATTTCTCATACTAAAAAGATTATATTTCACTTAAGACAACAAACTAATATGTGAATTGCAACTTGATTAGTCTATTTTACTGCTATTTATACTTATACTCTGGCATATGAATTGATTGGATATCCTTATTCGAAAATAAGTAGTTCTTGATCCCTTGCTTATACAGAAATTTGAACAAGCATTTTAATATAGTAATTATAACAATGAAAAGGTAAAGTGTTTAAAAAGTATTTCTTTACTCCCAATAGAAAGGGCAATTAATCCACAAAACTTGCTGTAAATCAAAAATCTTGTATTCATAAATAAGCAATTATAGTTTCTGATGGATAAAAAATTAACTTATTACTTAAGATTCCAATTATATTAAACTTTGAATATTTTATTTTAAAGAAATAGTCTAAAGTTGAAAATATAGTACTTAATGAAGAAAAAATTTTACTAAATAAAAATACTATACAGAAAAAGAATCAGAAACAGAACTAATTCCTTTTTATGTTGCACCTCAAGAATTCACTAGTCAATAATATGTTAAAAAATACATATCTACAAACAACAAAGATTATACAAAGTATGATAATTATATGCTTTGTATAATATTTATTGTTTGTAAATATGTATTTTTAAAAATATTATTGACTATTGAATAAATAAAAATAGTAATGTTTATATAAATATAGTATATAAACTGTTTTATTAATAACAACAGTACAGTGGAGTCACATATAATAACTTACATTTTTGTTTATTGAACTGCAAGTGTATGATACTTTTCAATATATAAATTAGATATTTTATAAATATACAGTATGCATTTATAAATTAAGAGGTACTAGTATCATTGACGGTACATGTCGCTGGATGGCACTGTTGTTACTCAAAAACATTGAAATATAATGTTTCCTGGCTGCGATGTATTATTAAATAACTGACATTTTTTAATAATTAAATAGTAAACACTGTCTTTTTTTGATCTATTATTAAAGAATGCCCTTTTCAGAATAAGAATATCTTTTTATTACATTTTTTCTTTAATAACTAAATGACATTTTTAATAACAAAATTTTTATTTACACAAAAAGGAACAATCGCCATGTTTTTTGCTTAATGTAATTATTTTTTGGAGGGTTTGTTCACTGTACTTCTTCTAACGCAAAATCCTTTTCTTTTTTTTGGACATTTTTAAATAAGTAAATTTTTAAAAAAAAAAACTTAACATAAACAATCAAACAACTATACAAATTTATTTGAACATTTTTTTTTTTATTGACACAACAAGTAACAAATGCTATCTACTTGGCGGCTTTTTTCTTAATCTAATTTTTTCCGACAAAAAAATAACATTTAATTAAAAAAATCACTTTCAAAGCAATAAATTGATGTACAAATAGAAAAACCAAAAAATAATGTCTTGAATGTTCTTTTCTGTATATGCAAGTTGGAACTGTAATAAAACAACATTTTGAATAACAAAAACAATGACATTAGCAAGAATCTTAGTATAATGTGAACTCATCTCTTTCAAAATTGAGATGAAGTGATTTTGTCTGTGGTGTAGATGCCACCACATAAATTCTGCGAGGTAGTCATCGACTAATGACCTGACAGTGCCTCTATGTCGCTTATTCTCCATTTCAACAGCCTCTTAAAATTTTATGTGTGGGCGCCTGTGGAGGGGTCTACAAAATTATATTAGTGGTTTACTCTGAGGTGATGAAATCTGGTAGCCTCGAGGTCAGCTATCCTGTAACCCTTCCAGCAATTGGAATAAATAGTTCAGCTTGCTTTACCACGCTTGTTTACAAGTTAAAATATTTTCATCTGTGTTACCAGTTTTCAAACAAAATCATTATACCTCAGTAATTGATAAAAATAGTATCAGTCTACTAACTTTCTTTTTGTTATAATTCAAATTTAATATCTTTTTGAGTTTATTTTTGTTTTTGCAAATTTTAAAACCCAGATGTGGTCAGATAATTTCCAAGAAATAAACTGCTCCACAAAACAGATTTTAACTTGGTAAACATTCTAACATATATGTGAGACTGTCATCTGGAAATTATAACTTTTATGCAAGAAAAGCTAATTAGTATTAGAGATTTATCATAGCCAAGAAATAAATAATAATTTAAAAGAAATGATAAGGTTTGTTTAACTCTAATGTTTAAATTTATTACTTTAAAATCTATAATTATTTATGTGCACTTTATTTATATTGATCAGTTAACATTATTTGAAGTACACATTTATAAAACATATGCTCATACATTTCTATACCTTTTATTAAGTTATTTTTAGTTAATCTTTGAAGTACGCTTTTATAAAATGTATGCACATATACACATTATCATACTTTTTATTAAGTTACTTTTGATTAGTACATGCTAACTTGGAAAATTCAAACAATAAAACAATATCATTAGTAAAACTGTTTGTTCACTATACTTCTATCGCAAAGTCATGTTTTACAATAGCTATTTGTTAGTCTCTCGAATATCATGACTATGCAGTAATTCGCCCTTACAACAAAACTTTTCCTAATTTTATACCTTTCCAAACTCAGTTCAGAACCACGGCAACAGTTTTAAAACTATTTGGAGCTAATACTCCATCATTAAAATGTAATATAATAATTTTTTTCCAATAACATTTTAAATATTACGTTGACTTAAAATCTACACACCCTCAAAATATACGATAGCGCAGGCTCAATCCCAATGATTTGTAGAGTAAAAACAGTACATTAGCCAAGTGTGAATTGCGAGAAATTAACATAACACACTACAGGTCATTGCAGCCTGCCTCAGAAATGGTGTATTTAACTGTTTTTAAGTAGCAACAGCGCCATCCAATGATCTGTCCCATTGATGATACCAGTACCAATTTAAGATTACAGTATAAACCAAATTTGGTAGTTCTATTAGATCGTGACAGCTGTTTGATGGCACTATTTATATGCAAAAGCACATAAATATGCCATTTACGCAGCGCCGCCTTCTAGGCCTATATGTCTATGCAAAAGCACAGAAAGAGGCTGTTTAAAATGCGGTCACTAACCTGCTTTGTGTTACACACTATCTCAATGCTCACAGTTCAAAGTTTGCTCCAGTATCATGTGAGGGTATCTGGACTTCAGCCTGCCACAACTTCAAATATGCATGTCAAAGGAATTAGCTTACAAGTCATCTGACCTACTATTACCTCCTAACAATTGTCAACCCATCGCCATGCTTCCCTACTCAATGTGGAACCTTCAAAAAATTCGAAAAGGGTACATCCAAGCATGATTTCAACCAGCTCACACGAAAAATCACATTTGTGCGAGAACACATCCGCGACAAATATCCATTGAAAATGGACAGTTTGAAATTGGGGCAACTGTTGTCCACAGAAGCCGGTGTACACATGGAATTTATTAATTCTACTCTAATAGAATCTTTGCAATAAAGTATGTCGATTGATAAAGTTTTAATTTTTGTGGATATGAAAAGGCATACCATCTGCCCTACATTGCAGGACTAAGATGAAATTTTTGGCCACTTGTAGTTAAAACTTTTTAAATTTTTTGTACCGTAAAATTGTTCTCGACTAAATTATAGGAATTGATTAAGGAAATCAATGAATTATGTTAAACCTTTGGATAAAATGTATGACTAAAATTTCTATTAGTTCTATCCAACGACCAAAAGAAATTGTCCAAAGAATACATTTAGTATTCTTAAAAAAATAAACCATTGGAAATTATTAATTGTTCTTAATAGGTGTGCCATTAATATTCATACACATATTCTTTCAAAGATAGCTATTGTAATAAATAAATAAATACTTTTCCTTTTCAAAAATGACCCAATAAAAGTATAAGACAGTTCAGTAATTAAAGCATTATCAGCATTAATTCCACCATGATGTAGTTAGTTATCTCTCAAAGTTTGCGGGAGGAGGGTGATGGTTTTGCCAGCCAGCTTTGGTGTACGTGGGGAATTCTACCAAAATAGAATATTTGCAATAATGTATGTTTATGTAAAATTGTTCCAGTAAATTTATTAAGGAAATAAATGAATTACGTTAACTCATATGATTATTGTTCTTTCACAAATAACAGGGTTGGCTTGGTAATGTTATATTTATGTGTTTTGCATAGCAACAACACCTTCAAGTGGCTGTCATGATCTAACAGAACAGTACCCAAAATTTTAATAGTAATATAGTTATTAGCAATAAATTGAGGGGACATATTTACATATATCGCTGATAAAATTAAAAAATCTTACTGTGTCATATTTTTATTTTGTAAATAAAATGAATAATGAAATGTCTAAACTTTTTTGGAATTAAATATTCTGTGAGCAATATTTATTTTACAATAACTTTTATAGAAATGTAATAGTAATCTTTCTATGAAAAAACTACGATCTCTGTAATTGTTTTGATGTTTTTAATTATATGTCAACTTTAAAAATGGTCTTAAATTTTGTAAAACTTATATCATTACACTTAGAAAACATTTTATTACAAAAAATACTGCATACCAAATTCAGAAAGAACAATAGTGAATAAAATGTATGTGTTCAACATAAACTGAAGAAATTTTATCAATAAACAAAATATCTTATGGCACTTTGAGACAAAAATATGGCTGCTGACTTATTGTAAAATTTATTTATTTTTTTAAATCATTGTGTAAGGCACTCAAAGACAAAAAAACTGCTCGTGTATTGTAAAATGTATTAAATTTTATGATTTTAATGTTTTTTTTTCTTTGCTGTTTATTTACATTTTTGTTTATTTGTTTACATCTTGTTATTGGATAGCATATAATTAAAATCATGAACATTGATACAGCTTAGTTCACAGCTTCATAGTTTGTTTTTTTTTAATAGTTAATTTTAAATCTTTTATCAAGTGCAATAGCTATACTGATAGCACTAAGTATCAAGTTTAATATTCTTTTCAAATCTGATTTATTTAAATAAAGGAATAAAAATTATCTTATCTTTGTACAGCTATGGGGCAGTTCAAATATTTTATCTTTATATATAGCTATCTGTGTCTGGAGTTTTTTTGCTACAAGTTTAATTTTTTTATTTTAAAATACACCTTTATCCTGCTTAGCAAAGGCAATTGGTCCCCTAAAACTCATCATTAAGCAAGAACATCAAAGCACAAGTAATTATAATGATTTTCTATAGGGAAAAATTTGGCTCGTTCTTCCAGTAAAAATTACATTATAAGTTGTTAACAAACACCTTAATTTAGTATATATAGTAATTTTTTAAAAAAAAATCCTTAATGTATATTATATATATATTATGTATAATACTTCACTCATATACACTTTAATGCAAGTAATTTTCTTAACCTTTATTTTCTTACAGTTTCGACTGTCCAGCAATCTTTGTCAGAGCTACAAGATTTGAACAATACAAATACATAATTATCATTTCAGATATATATCTCCATCATTCTATATATATACAAAACATACATATCAAAAAATAGACATATATCTTCTTCATATATATACACATATAAATCCATATGACCCCCAGACATATATATAATCCATATACATCTATATATACATATGCATATCCAATACTTAGACATACCTCTTTTAAACATACATCTATATACATACACCTATAGACACATGTACAATCCTCATATATCTTTACTAATACACATCTATATGTATATTTTACCTATACATATATAAAAAAAATATATATAATACAAAATATATCCAATTTACCGTTTTTTTAAATTTTTTTATCTTTTTAAACAATTCCATTTTTACTTTTTATTTTAAAACATCTCTTTAAATATTCTTAATATTATCTTATAATATTTAATACTATTTTCTTATTATTATTTTTATAATTATCTAATATATAACATCTTTTACATTACTATCTTTAATTTTACTTTTTATAACTTTTATCTCTATATCACTAAATAATATTTTTTAACATCATTAATTAAAATGACCGTTATTTCAAAATCTTGCTTATTCATTTAAAACAGCTCCCTCTTTTATCATTATTGTAAAACTTATAATTCTATGTAAACTTTCCAACTTTCCAATTATAATCATTAACCATAATCCAATATTATAAAATAACTACTTAACCATTATTTCACATATAAATACACATATCGTCCATATTTCCTACATATATATATCTTCACTTTACCTCTATACATATAACTAAAAATAATATATGAAATAATATATAAAAGCCAATATATAAAACTATATCAAAATAAAATTAACAATTTACAAATTATTAACAAATCCCTACCTACATCTATACCTCCACACATATACATATCCAATATATAACTATATTTCTTAAAACATACTCATATATATATACCTATACTCATAATACATATATATATACCAATCCTCCTATACTTTTATACATACCCACCCTCATAAATACTCCTCTTACTTATACATATATAACTATACAAAACACATCTCATGCCCCATTTTATATTACCTTTAAAACCTATTCTATTTTTACTGTTATGTTTTCATTTTATTATCTATCTTGTCTAATTATTATCTAATACATAATACCTTTTCACTTCCATATCTATAACACTAACCTATCCAATAGACAATTTTTATTACCTTTAAAACTATTTTATTATTACTTTTATTTTTTGAAAATTTTTATAACAAATTTACAAAATCTTATAAACATTTACCTTTTTATTATTTATTATTACTATCAACTTTCTCTGTTATCAATTTTATAAAACTTATAACTATTTTTTAACCTATGTTTATTAACAATATTTACAAGTCTTATGTATATCCACATATTATAACTTCTCTAAAATAAAATAAAAAGTAAAAATGGAATTGTTTAAAAAGATAAAAAAAATTTAAAAAACGGTAAATTGGATATGTTTTGTATTTTATATATATTTTTTATATATGTGTAGGTAGGTGTATATATATGTGTTGTATATGTCTATAGGTGTATGTATATCTGTATATAGATGTATGTTTAAAAGAGGTATGTCTAAGCATTGGATATGCATATGTATATATAGATGTATATGGATTATATATATGTCTGGGGGTCATATGGATTTATATGTGTATATATATGAAGAAGATATATGTCTATTTTTTTATATGTATGTGTATGTTTTGTATATATATATAGAATGATGGAGATATATATATGATTTATACATATATATCTGAAATGATAATTATGTATTTGTATTGTTCAAATCTTGTAGCTCTGACGAAGACTGCTGGACAGTCGAAACTGTAAGAAAATAAAGCAGGTTAAGAAAATTACTTGCATTAAAGTGTATATGAGTGAAGTATTATAAATAATATATATGATTATATGAAGATATGCAAAGAAAGTGAAGGAGAAGAATAACATTGTATATTATATGCTTGTGTAAATTGCGCTATTTGTAGTATGCAAGTAAGCAATTAAAATATAATGCAACTTAAATTACATAAAAAAGCATTTATCTTAAAGTTGTTTTTTCCGATGATGCATTCATCAATCATAATTATCTAATTTTCTGAATCATGAATTGCTTATTCTAAGGTCCATTGTTGTCTTTTAAATCCTTTGATAATATTAGGGGGTTTTTTGGGGGAGGGACTGCACCAGGTGATGACTGAGGATCTAGAGAAAAAGCTTAGAATGGATGGTTGTCATGCTTCTTATATTTTTTATATGGGATGCTGTGATTTCTTGATTTTGAAATGTTTTGGTACACCTATGATGGTTTAAACACTTTGTTCTATATCAACTTGGTTTTTAAAAATAATGAAGACTCTCAACATGGATAAACCCATAGCATAACAAATATCACAGTTTTTTTGTCTTTCTAGTTGACTTACGATTTCTATTTCCAAGCTCAGAGCCATAATTCTAATTGAAAATGTAAACAGAATTGCTATAAAAAAAAGTGAAATAAAACTAGCAGTTAACAATGTTTTTCAAATTTGTATTATTATATTATGTTACACGAAATTATTTAGAATTTTTAAAAAATGTTTAATAACTTGTTTAATTGATCACAAAGACTTGTTATTTATCATTAGTGTAAGAGTACCAAAATTAGCATACTGCATATTGTCAAAACCATTTAAAATATATATATATTCTGATGTATTAAAAGGGGGGGTATATCTAATGCATTCTGTGTTAGATGTTGTAATCAATATTTAAGGCTACATATGCTAGCTGTGAATTTTTTTTTTTTTGCTATGAGATGTCACATTTTATTACATGCAGTAGACATGTTCTTTGATGTGAATCTTTTTCAGTTCATTTGTATACAATTTTGCATATGTTTTTTGTATCGAAAATACTTTTACTTGAACAGCTTTATGCTGAATAAAATTTTCATTTTTTTTTTTCAGTTTTACATTTTTATATTCAGCAAATAGATTGTGCTATTTTTAATTTAGATTTAGTAATTCTTGATTAAACAAAATTCGTTATTACAAAATCTTTTTTTTTTTTTTTTCAAAATAATTACAATAACTAAATTACAATACCATGAACATTATTTTTGCTGTAAATAAAGTAATGTTAATAAAAATTTTAATGCATAAAAGTGAGTAATAGAGTGTACAGTTTTTAAACTAATGTATGTATTTTAAAATTTAATACAGTAATAATATATTTAGTTACTGTATGTCATTAAATATGATTTTGATTATTTGTACTGAATGAAACACTGGGGGGGGGGGGGCTTTGTAATCATTAATGATGAAAATCTTTACTTTGGATATATCATTAATGAATTGATTGTCTTGCAAAGACAGTGGATGAAAATTAAATAAAATATTATACTTTACATTCATGAATTATATTTTAAGTTTATAATCAAAATATTGTATACAGCATTAATATTATGCATTGTATTGTAAATTATGAATAAACTATACTGTACAGTTTTAGAATGAAAGTCACTATTTTGCTTTTGGACCTATAATGTTATCAATCTTACAAAATAGTCATCAAAAAAATTATTTTTTTCTCAATTATTATGGTGAATAATTGATTGTAAATCAAAATAGTGGATACAAACCGTTGATCGCGCTAAGCAAGGTATATATGTGTTTCAATGAAAATAAAGCAGAACATGTTATTGTAAGTGATGTAATGTACATTTTTAAATTTATTTTTGATGCACTTTATTTATGTGATTAAAGTTTATACAAATTGTCAATGATAAAATTGTATTTATTTTTTTGATGAGAATTTGTATTTGGAAAATTGTTGCTATGCAAATTTTTTTTATTATGAAAATAGTAAATAAATATTAGATAAATAAATCACATTTTATTTAATGTAATGCAAATATTTTCCATTTATTTGGGGGGGGGGGTATTATTTGAAGACTTGTTGCTTTGCAATTTTATTATAGTATTTCCATATTTATTGCTTTAAAAGGATTATTGATTAAAATAAAATTCAATTTAAATTAATTGAATAAATATTAATTAAAGAAAAAATAAAACATTATTGTATTTGGACATACGTTCTGAGATATAAATAATCAAAAATTTGAAACTTTCATCTTATATATATTTTGTTCTCATTCATTTTAAAATAAACTTTCAACCAATTGCAAATTTTGATTTTGTATATTGTATTAGAAATTCACTTAGTATATCAGATAAACTTGATTCAACTTGAATTTTTATCAAACAGTTACATATATATTGTACCGGTCGAAAAATGTATTTCGATCCAACAAGAACCGGAATGCAGGTAAAGTATCTTGAGTCTGACCATGTAAAAGATATAGAAATCAGGTACATCGTGGATTATGTCCTATTTATCTATATCCCTAGGTCAGAGATCTAATAAACATTTTTCAATGATAAAATCGAATTCCTTCACTTTCACCGTCCCAGAGCCGAGCCTTCAATCATGAGATTCATAATGCTTTTAATTTAATGAGACCTTGGGTGATTGAACTTATGTATATATAACTTAAAATAAAATATTAATTAAAATAAAAAATAAAACGATTTGAACACACTGGAAATTTAATTTTATATATATATTAACTCATTAATGATTTAAATTTACACTTTACTCAATCTCATTAAAAACAAAGTTCTTTACATAAGTTTTATATTTATACAGTAAGTTTATATGAGACTGCATCCTGTAAGACAGATTTACATTAGCGGTTATCTTTTAATTTATTTAGTTTGCATAAATTTATTTGTTTACATTTAAAAAACAAAAAAAAACTTAAATGACCACGGATTTTGGATATACCTAAATTTTCTGTTCACATTTATTGCAAGGTAGCGGGATGATTTTGATCAATCAGCATGTTCAACATTCAACAAACTGATTGTATAAAAAGAATAAACATTTTCTTTCTGATTTAAATATTCCAAGACATTTTATATTAAACTGATGTCAAAGAAAACTGATTTGACGTTTTACTCAAATGACACAAGAAAAAAAAATAATTTATTTTACTTTTCTTTATAAAGAGAACTAATTCTCATTAAAATAACATTTTATTTTTATTTATTTTAAAAATGGACCTTGCTGGAACAGTGTTAAGCTATTGAAAAATAACCCGACAGTATTTAGAACTGAAAGCTATTATGAAATAAAATAGGACAGTTAATTATCAAGCACACACACTGCTTTAATTGGACTTTCAACTAAATCATTCTTTATAAATCTATAACATTAATTAATTAAAACTAACATGGTTAACTAATTACGGATTAAAGCAAAAGAATTGGTTACTCAGGCTGAAGATTCTTGAGTAGAATCATTTCTCTATGGCTTGCATATTAGATAGGCAATAAAATAAAAGCGAAACAATATTGGGTTAATAAACATGAATGTAAATGAAAGAAAACACATGTGGGTTTATATGAGCCACTTGACAGACACTCGCATGCCTACTCCAATGAAGAAAAGGGGTTCAGTATGTCCACCATGTTGCAACACAAATACCGAATGGAGATAGGAATTACGAGAGCCCCATGTCCGCCTACATGGATATCATGTAGACTACCCAACTCTAACTCTCTGGCCCAGAGACGTATGTGCAACTGGGAGTCAGATTCCAACACAAATAAGTGACGTTTCAGGTCTATCAAACTACTCCTAACATTCCTTATTAACCTGAGATTTCATAATAACCAAATGTGAAGAATTGTAATTAAATAGCCTTAAAGGATTTACTACTGCATATAGATCAACCTGTGCAACTAATTACTTCACGTAAATATTTAACTAACAAAACAACATACCTATAGAATAAGGAAAAATATTTCTCGAATAGATTCCCACTTTACTAACTTTTTTTTTAAAAAAAAGGCAAGATAATTAACTGATGCTTTTCCAGCAGTGCTGTTTCTAGGTCAAAAATATATAGCGCATTTTTAATTTCATCTCGTTCTAACAAAATCTAAAATTATAAAATCCCATCCTAGGAAACTACTAGCAATATTATTTTAATTATTAATGTAAGTATATTTTAATATACATATATTTGACATAACTTCACAGGTGAGAAAGATAAAACAACTTTTTTTATTTTAAAAAGAATTCTTTCTTTGCTAAACTCCTTTTTCTTGAACATAATTCACTCTTTAGCAAATTACGAACCCTCGCGAGTGAAGTTTGTCAAAAAAAAAACAAAGCAAGAAATTTTATTTTGAAATTAGTATAAAAACAAATAAATGTCATTTTCATATACAACAAACATATTAAAAAATATTGTGAGCTTGAGTTATAAAAAAGGCAAATTATAAGAGTCGATTAGACATTTACAATAAAATTTAACTGAATACTTTTAAGCTTTAAGAAGTTATAATTACATTCTAGTTATAATTAATTTAGAAAGTGTTTAATCTGGCTGACAGGATTTGAACTCTTGTGGCATTTACCTGGATACTCACCGGAATGAATGCGCAGGCGAATGTTGATGGCTGGTGGCATCTTCCTAAAACAGAATAGGGCAGTGGAATCATAGGAGATCGGGTTCCAGGAAGGAACGGTGATGATTTTCCCTTGACTACTCAGTGGACATTCGACTAGCGTAGAGACGTTCAGCAACTCTCAACTTTCTCTTTTCTTTTTTTTTTGAAAAAAAAAAAAACGAACACTACTTATATGGTAGCTCAAGTATTTGGACTATGCGCTGCCCAAGGTTATTTTTCTTTGGATTTTGTCTGATACAAAAGAAAATCATACCTTTGTTTCTATTTTGGGAAAGTTTAAACCTAGATATGGATCAATAAAGATTCTTGTATAATATTAGTTTATCTAACGATATGGAATTTCCATTAATGAATTAATAAAAACTCCAAAGTAATGGATTTTTGTAATTTCTGTATACTTTAATTTCACATTTATTTTAAAACTTCTTGTTGAGGTATAAATCTCCCAAAAAGGCCATCTTGGATTCTTAAAAAAAAAAATAGATATATAAAAAAAAAACACATAAAAATGCAAAACTTATATTAGAATTTTTTTTCTTTTCAAAAAAAATACAATAAATTAGTGGGTTAGTGTATGTACTTACCGAAATAAATTCTAGTAATTTATTCAAGATAGTTGTATTTTAAAATATTATAATGAGAATAATAAAAGAAAACATTAAATATATATATATTCCTATATTCACATTTTATATATGGGTGGGCTTCAATTGAACCCCCTTGGTAAGTGGCTAGGTGGATTAGATGGTGAAACAAAATCTGAATCAGACATACTATTTCAGTATGAAATAAAAAGCATATTGCAAATAGAAAATTCATGTAGGTATATTCAAATAAAATAAACTTGATTACTGAGAAATGAACATTTTGAAATAAATTTTAAATAGAGGTCATGAAATGAAAAACAAAAGTAAAACTTTTTTAGTTATAAAATTTAAAAGATAAAATAATTATGTAACACACACAGGGTGATTTTTTTTTAAAAAAAAAAAGTTTTAATCTTGTTTTTGTTTTGTTATTTTTTGTTTCATTTTTACCAAAAAAAAAAAAAAATGTTCATTATATTTATGTTTTGAACAAATTTCATTAAAAGCAAAAGTGAAAAAAAGTATAAACAATAAAAAATAAATAAATAAAACTTCATTTTGAACTTCAGACAAAAAAGTAATGTTTAACAGGAAGAAAAAAAAATTCTCCATTAAATCTATGTTTGTGATAAATTAAAGTAAAGCATTAATTAGTTCAAATAACAAAAACAGTAAACATATTTGTTTGACATCACTAAACTTTTAGCTAACTAATTTTCTGTTAAAAGCCTAATTCTTACATCAAACTTACATGTAAAAATCAAACAAATGTTTAATAATTTTACAAAAAAAATAATAACAAAGTAAAGGAATTATGTATAAACTTATATTTTTACACATATGATATTAATAAAATCTGATTTTGTGCAAGAGCTTTAACATACATTCTTTTCAGCAGATTCAATAATCTTTTAAATTGTTCTTTAATATTGGTACATCTGACATTAGGGTAATTTAACTAGAATTAAAATCTTAAATGTGTTTAATGATTAACCTCAATGACTTTTTTACCACAAACACAATTGGAAATCTGATTTCAGACCAATGGCATATTGAATGTATTGTAATTAAAAAGCTAATTTATAAATGTCAAAATCTAAAATACTGTTAAATATTCATTATTATCTGCTTGGAAATTAATTTTAAAAAGATATTCTTTTGTTTATATATAAAAATTGATTATAGTTTTATATTTGAAAGTAAATTGTTTATAGGAACATGTGTATAAAGACAATTATATTTTTAAAAAAAAGTAATAATAAGGGGAGAACTAATCTAAGTATTTAAGCCATAACTTATTTTCATTATTATTTTACTGAAAATTTATTTTAATTAGCTTTCTAACTCTCTTGTCTAGATCATCGTTAAAATTATACACATACTTAGCAGAATAATTAAAAATATATATTCCTATTAGCTAAAAATGAAAATGAATATACATGAACTAAATAAATTAAGTAAAATGAGAACAACAAAAAGGCTCTAAAGTATTTTTTGCAAGTTATTTAAATTAATAATATTCGTTATAGCAAATGCTTTTATTTTACAAATATAAATTTAACATTTAAATACAAGTATAATATATGTACTAAACTTAGATGTAATTAGAGATTTGAACACGGTAATTTAATTAGAATTAAAATCTTAAATGTGTCTAATAATTAATCTCAATGCCTTTTTTACCACAAACACAATTGGAAATCTGATTGCAGACCAATGGCATATTGAATGTAATGTAATTAAAAAGCTAATTTATAAATGGCAAAATCTTTAAAAAATTATTGTTAAATATTCATTATTATCAGCTTGGAAATTAATTTTAAAAAGATATTCTTCATTTTGTTTATATATAAAAATTGATTATAGTTTTATATTTGAAAGTAAATTACTAATAGGAATATGTGTATAAAGACAATTATATTTTTTAAAAATAATAATAATAAGGGGGGAAGAACTAATCTAAGTATTTAAGTCATAACTTATTTTCTTTATTATTTTAAGCAAAATTTATTTTAATTAGCTTTCTAACTTTCTTGTCTGAATCATAGTTAAAATTATATACATACATAGCAAAATAATTAAAAATATATATTCCTATTATTTCAGAGTAAAAATGGAAATGAATATACATGAACTAAATTAAGTAAAATGAGACAAAGATGTTTTATGCTGTATCCAACAACAAAAAGGCTCTAAAATATTTTTTGCAAGTTGTTTAAGTTAATAATATTCGTTATAACAATTGTTTTTATTTTACAAATATTAATTTAACTTATTGACTGCTGAAGCGCCATATTGAATATTTTAAAAATTATGTTAAACCACAAATTTTATAATAACTTAAGTTTGTGTTGTTGGAAAATGACATAATATAAATTATTTGAAACATAGAACATAAAAGAATGTAATGAAGTTGAAAAAATATAGCCATTGATATTCAAAGTAATAAGGGGGTAGGGTGGGGGGGGGGGTAATATTTCTAAAAATTATTTTCATATTATTTCATAAATTCAAAATTTTCATGCTTAAATTTTAAATCTATGCTTTTGTTAATAACTCCATTGCATTCCTCATTAAATTTCAAAAGATTAATGTATAATATGGCTTACCTAAGGTAATCAATCCATCACTTCAAGAAGTAAAGACATTGTAACTTTCAATTTTTCCTGATAACTCCTTAAAGTGTTTTTCCATACAGGGGTTTGCAACGAATATGTCATCCCTAATAGCAACTAGTTAATATTGATCAGTAATTAGTGTAATTTGAATATTATAATAAAAGAACTTCAATAAAATTGGTAATTTATTAAAAAAATTATAAAATAATAAAACAAAACAATAAAAACAACATATATAAACTAAAAAAGATATACATAAAATTATTACAAAAAGGCAAACAATTAAAATTATACATAAAATTATTAAAAAATGCAAACAAAACTATACATAAAATTATTAAAAAAAGTAAACAAAGATAAATTATACATAAAATTAGTAGGGTAAAAAGCAAATCAAAATAATATGTGCTAAATTTATTGTAGTTAGTGATGATGAAACCTTAGGACAAAAGTACTGAAAGCACAGCTCAAATACCCAGACCTTGGCCAGCATCTGAAGTACTTTTACCTATATACAACTCCATATGGTTACACATCCATTATGGCTATCTGCATACATACATCATTTGAACCCTTGATTTATTGGTTTTGAAGGATCAAATTGTTTCATGCTATTATGACCAGTAAATTTGGTAATAGCTTCATCAACTGCTATCTTTATGCATTTGATATGCAGCCTTAAAATTTACATTGTAGTAGTCTAAAATCGACCTAAATCTATATATTCTGTCAAAATCTTTACTTTTAGCATTTGGCATGATTTTATTATTGTTAAAATGTAGACAAAATAAAATTGAATAAAATCGACTTTGGGTCATAATATTTGCAAAATAGGTTTGTCTAACTCTCAAATCAGAACTCCATATGTCATCTAATTCATGTACTGGACATATGGAGGAAATGCCTATTATCATGCCAAAAAATGCAGATAATTTGCAATATGACAAATTTACCCAATCGCGAGCTTTTTTTCTTCAGCGTATATATTCGTTGCAAGAATTATTTTTTCAAAAAAATTTTTTCAGAATAATAGTTGAAAAAAGTCTAAAATTGCATATTCACTCATGGTGGAAAACTTAAGCCCAGGAGACTTGATAAAATTTGATGACCCGCTAACATTAAAGTTAATCGGCAATGCATTCAGATCTGGTCGGGAAGGTGGGCCTGGAGTAGGCTGTTCTGGACTAGACACATCTGTAGCACTTCTATTCAAACACTTTTTTGGTACCACTTCTGTCTCAGATAATTCCTCAAATGAACTGTAAGAAGAAGTTGCAGAGTTCCAAGATTCACTTATGAAAAAATTGCTGTCATCGCTGGAGTTGGTTGTCTTGCATATTTTTACGTTTTTAGTTTTACGGTGAAAAAATGTCCGTTATATTGAAAAAACTAAAAAAAAGACAAAACAATTACAGCTACTTGAATACAAAAATACAACTTACATTTTTTGAAAGGTGCGTTAAAGATGGATCCGATGATGTGAAATGCGCATGTGTAGACCATGTAGTTTTCCCACAATTCTAAACTGAAACTGTTTATTATAAATTCGAAAATTCTAGAGCGCTTTAATTATAATAACAAATAAGTTAAATACAAGTATAATATATATACTAAACTTAGATGTAATTAGACATTTGAACACAGACTTTCAAGGTCTCTTGAATTATCCACTCCACTTTATATAACCGATACTTATGACCATACATATGTGAAATAGATAACTGATCTCCAAAATATGTATTCCTGCTGAACCAGCGTTCATCAGTTAGTCCAGATCATTATCTTCCACCCACATATATAATCAGTGCCCAATATTTGTAGTATTTATTAAGATAGCAAATCTTCAAACTTTAATGGACAGGCTTTAGTCTTCTCCATTCTCTAACTTTTCAGCCATCCATATTATTGAAAATCTGATGATGGAATGCTCAATGTCATTGTTGATATCAGTATTGTTGTCATACCGATAAACTGATGAGTGCTGATTCAGCACAAAATACTTTTTTTGGAGATCATTTATCTTTTTCACATGTATGGGGTCTCATGTGTATTGGTTATATAAGATAGAGTGAGTATTAATTTGGTGAGAAAAAGGATTTATTATATAGTTTATTTATTGTAAAAGCATTAACTGTACTTGAATGTATGTGATTTTACAGCTCATTTTGTTACAATATAGCTTTAACATTTAAGACTTTAAAATATACAAGTTTTTTCTATTAAAGGAAAGCAGTTATTAGCAAATTATTATGAACAATTGTAGAAATGTTATAACTTGATTGTTGCTTAAAATTTATTTTTGACAGAAAACTTGTATGTATATATATATGATAATAAATTTAATTATTTACTAATCTCTTGTAAGTTTAGAAATTATAAGTATTCATCTCATTTAATTCGTTTTTTTTTTTTGTTTTTTTTTTAGTCCTCGTCATCGCAAGAAGGTGTTGTGGATTCTCCTATCAGGTATATTTTACCTTCTTCAACGCAATTTTTTTCTTTTCATGTGTGGTATTTAATTAATATTTGAAAGTCATTTTTGTATTCATTATTAAGTGATTGGAGTTTTGTTTAATCCTTGATTATAAATTTTGAAAGAAAATTGAAATATCTTAAAATAATATGAGTTTATAATTTTTGGAAAAATAATTTTGTAATTAGCCCTTACTTAGATCAAACTTTTTGTAGTAGACATTATCAGTATTTAAGTAATACTTTAATAATATTTTAACACAATTTATATTCTAGATACTTTAATTTTGTGCAACTCTAAGAGACTGATATAATTAAATTATTGTTAACAGTATTGAGTTTTTATCATTTTATAAATCATATATATTTCTGATGGCGTGCATATCCATTTTTTTTACATTAATTAATTTCCATCATAAATAATAATTATATAGTTTATGACGAGAAAGCTGTTATAATCTTGGAAATCAATCAATAGTACTTCTTTCAATCCATATATTGAAAATACTACAGAAAAATTTTTGCACATAAAAATTTTATCAAAAGAAAAGTACATTATATTGCATTCAACCTTTGTTTTATTCAAATAACTTTTCTCCTTCTATAATAAATTATTTATTGATTATAAATATTATGAAAGAAATTAAATAAGATGGTTAAGATTAGTAAAAGCATTAAAAAGAGTAAGTGAAGGAGATTATTTATTGAGAAATTATGAGAAAAAAAGAATTATTTGGGTATATAATTTGAGATTAAAGTATTATGGAGATAAGTATTTAAATAATAAAATAGGAAATAGAAACTTGAAGTATTATGAGGCTTAATTTGAGACATAAGACCTGTCTCTTGGTAGATAATGGTGTTTTAATTATAATAATCTTATTCCTATGCTCTTGACTTGTCAGTAATTAAGTCAAATTTTTTCTTCTCTATTTTATTCTTCAATTGGTAATTATTATTCAGATTTGCTTAAAATTTTAATTTGATATATATCATTTGTTGTTATATAATATATAAATATTATTTAAAAGGCATATATAATATGAAGTTTTTCATATAATTTGTAAATAAATATTAAAGTAGAATAGTATTTTTAGAAATTTTTGTTTAATAATAAAAGATGTTGGATTAATTTAGTCTAATCCCTGCTTATTAATCTGACATTTATACACTTTTATCCTTTCATATGTTACTTTTATGAAAAAATTAGTCTTAGTGGTTATCCTCAACTTATATTTATTATCTCAAAAAATAAACTATTCATCAATTTGCTTATCTAATTTTTATTTAATAATTTTATAATAATAGTCATGTAAAGCAAAATATCTCCTGTTATAAATATAAGTATCCCCATCAAAAAAATTTTTTTTATTCATTTTATAATTTGAAGAACCTTGATCTACACTATAAATAAATTGATAATTTACATTAATTTATTTATATTATATATTTGTGTATCTAATTTTTATTTAATAGTCTTTGTAATAATAGAATTATAAGATCATTTAAAGCAGTATATCTTACTATTATAACATTATTAAAAAAAAATTTAATAAGGAAATTTTATTGATCTGAACAAAGTCACTTAAATAATCATAACAGTAAAAAAGAAATTCTTGAAAAAATATTTCTATATTTGTTAGTTTAAAAAGCTTGTTAATTAAAGAAATGTCAAATTTAAACAGTTTTAATAAATTGAATAAAATTAAATGTAATTATGAGTGTAATTTATTGGTAAATATTGCTTTAAAAAAAGATTATTAAAAAAATAATAAATTAATCAATTTATTAGTGAAAATTATAAAATAGATTTAAATTCATTTCTTACATCTACTTAATTAATAGAAAATCTAAATATGAATATTATTTTTTATTTTGGTTGTGTGTTCTTTCAAAATAAATTACTATCTTTGGAAATGCATTTTGACATAGAAAGATTAGATGGTCATTGGAATGATAAATTTATAGTACAGAATTGCAAACTTTAATTTCATATTTAACTGTATGGATGACATGATCACTATTTTCATAAATGAATTTCTTTATATAAATTGTAGTCTATACATATTTTTGTTGTCTGTGATGGTAATTTTAAGTGACAGAATATTAAATGATTCATTATCATTATTTTTATGTTGGCATTTGACGATAAATCTTTAGCATAGAATTGCTAAATTTTTCTTTTGTTTCATAGATAGTTGAGTATATGTAATTTTAATTTATATATATATATATTGTACCCTCCTCCCCCTTTGTATAATTCTTAGATTTTTGTCTGTTAATTTTACATCCTTTGATTGGTTAATATTTGTTTTAGCGCGAACAATTTATTCATTTTATTTTGATAACAGAATGGATTTTTAAAGTTAAGAACTGATGACGTAATGTCTGGAATATTTATACCAATATTTTTAAATTCAATTATAGTTTTATATAAAAAAAATCATCTAAGTTTTAAAATAATTATTAAAACAATATTTAATATTTTTAACTTTCACTTTAAAGATCGATGGCAATTATATCTAGTTTTAAATTCACACAGTTTATTATTATTTTAACAAGAGTGTGTGTGGAGGCATACAATATACGGTCACGTGTCTACTAACTTTATAAAATGATTTTTTATTTACGTCTTGGTTTAAATTACCAAAACTGATATATTTTTTATAAAATTTGGAAAATAATTTATAATGTTAAACTAAATATAACTCTCACCATCCCACAGTTTATTTTAAAACACAATCTATTAATTTTGATTTTTAAACACAATTATAACATTACATTTCATTTATTTAATTTATTAGTTTTTAAATATTATACTAAATAATTGATATACTTTTAACTATCTATAGCTGTATTATTTTGTATGGCCAGCTTTCACAACCATAAGCAAT
Organism: Epiperipatus broadwayi; assembly: GCA_028023455.1. Classification (NCBI taxonomy): domain Eukaryota; kingdom Metazoa; phylum Onychophora; class Udeonychophora; order Euonychophora; family Peripatidae; genus Epiperipatus; species Epiperipatus broadwayi. Next base: position 13,140,229 of record JAQFVV010006209.1, on the reverse strand, counting down.
GATATGATTAAGCTTTATTTAACTGTTTTCTTTTAAAATAATTTATTACACTGTTACATACCAGGTATTTTTAGCTTTAAATTGTACTATAAAATCTCATTCTCTTATTATTATTTATATATCTTACAAATATAACTTAAAATTTAAAATTTTTTAATAATTGACCTTTCTACCCTACCTATGACCTACAGACAAGGGCACATAACTTCCCCCTTCGAATAAAAAATTTTAAATTAAATATCCAGTTTAATACCTACTTTATTCATTAATACTCTTCATTTACTTATCTGCTACAACCAAATTCTATCCTATACTACTTAATACAATAAATACACTGTTTGTTATACAATTCTATATAGCATCTTGACATTAAATTCATATTTTGAATTCTTAATACTTATAAAAATTTTTCTACACTTCTGATGGGTATGGGATTAGACTTCGGGCGTTATATGTCCCTTTTTCACCATCTGGTGTAGATAGGACAAACGCATTTTCTCCCACTTTTCTCAAAATCTTGTATGGACCTTCATACAATTTTAGAAACTTTCTAAATTGGTTTCTTTGTAGGTTGCTATCTTGTAACTCTACCCTACTTCTATTTTTATCAAACCTAACCACTTTTTTCGCATACGGATATACCCTATTTCTTTCACTAGAATTATATCTTCTTTTAAATCCTATCTGATGCCTTTGATTATTATAGTTAACATTAATATTAGACAATGGATAGTTATTCCTGTCTCTATTAGTTTTAAACCTATTATCTATAGATGTTTCTGTATTTTCTAGGGCATCTAATACTTCTGACACCTCTTCGATAGAATAACGGTCCGCTGCAATTAACAGTTGCTCCACATTTCTGGGCAAATTATGACGTATTATCCTTACTATCTGTCCCTCAGATAGTGGACATGCTGTTAGTGTTTTTAAACGAATAGCCTGACTCCTGAAGAAACTAGTATAGCTACCTTTATTCGGTTGATATTTTTCCTGAGTTATCTGGAATCTAATGCTGTCCTGTTTGTCAGCGTTCCAGAAACTACATGTTATTAAACATTTGAAGTCACCATATGTATTTGGCTTTTCGAAAAGTGAATGCCACCAATCTTTGGCAGTACCACCTAAGTGATTACTACAGATGGCCAACTTCTCTCTTTCTGTTAAAGCACATATTGAAAATAGTTCATCTAAACTATTTAGAAATTCATATGGATTTTCAGTATGGTCACCTCTAAATGGTTTTATCCGCATAAAGCGTAATGCCATAGAGTTATTTGTTCCTCCCTCACAATTAGTATTTCCTTTAATTATTCGGCTATCTATTTCTTTATCATTATTAGATTCTGGTTGGCTATCCTCCTCTTTTCTTAAATATTCTATTTTATCTCTGGGAAAGGGGCTTTTAAATTCGTCATCTTTACTATGTGATACGTTTCTTTTACCTAATACCAATGTTTGATTGCTAAGGGATTTTATCTCTTCTATGTGTTCGTATACCTGTTGAAATTTTCCTTCCAAATTTACTTGTCCAATTACTTGATCTAGGTACATCTTTTGTTCTTGTCTAAATCTATCTAAGTTTTGGTCTATAGCTTCTTTATAATCATTGCTATTTTTTTCTACTTGCATTACTTGTTCTTTTACGTCTTTTTGAAAGCGCTTTAAATTTTCACCTATTTTGGATCTGTACTTCTGATCATCTTCCTTTCTAATATTAAAATCTTCTAATTTTCCCATTAAACCTTCTTCTATTTCTTCCTTTATATCTTTCCTATTTTGTACTGCTAAGTCATTAAATTTATTCACTAACTCTCTCTCCATTTCATCTTTCATCCTTATTTTACTCTGCATTATTTCTTCCTTTATTTCATATATTTCATTCTTAATATCCAATTGATTATTGTCAAACTCCTGTTTTAACTGGCTATTATTGGTCTGACATTGAATAATAGAATCCTCTATTTGTTTGTTTATACCTTTTATAGTAATTTCAGAAAATTCTATAAACTTAGTCTTGAGCAATTCTTGGTTATTACAGTCTATTTGCTCTATCTCATCTCTTAAAGAACTAATAACCTTTTCATTATTGTCTAATCTTGACTCCAAGCCATTAAATTTATTATGTGTTTCCTCCTTAAAGTCTTCCATAGTTTTACACGTATCATTGAGTTTTGTATTCATACTGTCAATACATGCTTTGATCTCATTACTATTTTTACTCATAGTTTCATTGAGATATTCAAATTTTATGTTCATCTCTTCTTTATTTTTATTTATATTCTCATTAATCTCTTCTCTATTTCTGCTTATATTCTCATTGAGAGATTCAAATTTTCTATTACTTTCTTGAATCTCTTTCAGCATCAGTGCTATTTGAGACATTAAGAAGTGATCTACATCCCTTTTATGTGAGACTACCTCTTCTTCCTCTATTTTTAATTCCCTAATCTTTTCTTCTCCTATTATTTCTTCCTCTGCAATTTGTACAATATCTGTAACTGCTTCTATTTTAATGGTCTCTTCTACTTCTCTTTCCTCCTCACAACTACTATCCACAATGAACTCAGATATTTTATCTACGAAACTGTTATCCTGATTATCCATTTTTCTTTATAATACTTTTCCTCAAAATTTATATTGCAATAATATTTTATTATTAACTTTTCATAAAATAGTTCTCTTACCAGTTCTTTTATCTCCTCCAACCATCACCCACAATAAATATAGACAATACCTTCTACATCCCCTATACTATCTAAATAATTATAACAATAACAATTAAAATTATACGTGTCACAACGTTATTTCCCACATGCATGACTCACAAATACCTTGCACAAACTAAAACACTTTCAAATATATTTTTCAATAATACTTCAATAATTGACATGGTCATATTAAATATCAATGATCGTTAGCCACCTATGCATATTTTAAAATTTTGTTTGTCAATTGATCCACAACAGTATAGTGCATTTTTAAACAATCAGATTATCTACCACATAAAATTAAAATCATTTTAATAATAAATATTATTTCTATATTCAAATATGAAATTATCTACTTTTGTATAATGTCTGTTGACAATCTCCGATTTACATGTACAAATTCAAATACCAAATTATATAATTCCACTACACATCGTGCAGTCTCATTGGAAAAGCAACATTTAACTTTGTTAGTTGAATCTAACCTATCGATTGTAGTTCCAACTACATATCGTGCAACACGTTGGGCGAGCACAATCTGTACCCTCCTCCCCCTTTGTATAATTCTTAGATTTTTGTCTGTTAATTTTACATCCTTTGATTGGTTAATATTTGTTTTAGCGCGAACAATTTATTCATTTTATTTTGATAACAGAATGGATTTTTAAAGTTAAGAACTGATGACGTAATGTCTGGAATATTTATACCAATATTTTTAAATTCAATTATAGTTTTATATAAAAAAAATCATCTAAGTTTTAAAATAATTATTAAAACAATATTTAATATTTTTTTAACTTTCACTTTAAAGATCGATGGCAATTATATCTAGTTTTAAATTCACACAGTTTATTATTATTTTAACAAGAGTGTGTGTGGAGGCATACAATATACGGTCACGTGTCTACTAACTTTATAAAATGATTTTTTATTTACGTCTTGGTTTAAATTACCAAAACTGATATATATTTTTTATAAAATTTGGAAAATAATTTATAATGTTAAACTAAATATAACTCTCACCATCCCACAGTTTATTTTAAAACACAATCTATTAATTTTGATTTTTAAACACAATTATAACATTACATTTCATTTATTTAATTTATTAGTTTTTAAATATTATACTAAATAATTGATATACTTTTAACTATCTATAGCTGTATTATTTTGTATGGCCAGCTTTCACAACCATAAGCAATGATATGATTAAGCTTTATTTAACTGTTTTCTTTTAAAATAATTTATTACACTGTTACATACCAGGTATTTTTAGCTTTAAATTGTACTATAAAATCTCATTCTCTTATTATTATTTATATATCTTACAAATATAACTTAAAATTTAAAATTTTTTAATAATTGACCTTTCTACCCTACCTATGACCTACAGACAAGGGCACAATATATTGTAATAATTTCCACATCTTGCTAAGTCTCTGTTACACATAAAATGCTTGAGTTGATCAAGTTGTGGAAAAAGAAGAAAGTTTCATTCCTATTTCTAAAAACAACTATATTTCCTGATCAACTCTACCTAGGAATTATTATGATTTACACTATCAATGGAATCAGCTTTTATTTTTTTTATAAGGGCGCCAGGATTCATATAAGAATCCACTGAAATCTGTTGCATCGTGTCTTGAAAATTAAAAAGAAAAATGCTTTTAAAAGAATCGGTATCATATTTTACCGTAACGAGTTATTTTCTAAATATTATTATTCCTGAAGCTTAGTCAACACATATTGGCAAAGGTAAATTATATTTTCAACTTTTACTAAACTAATATTAATAAATTTAATAATAATCATCAATAATGTACAATGAAAAGTTGATATTAGAAATAAATATTTTTATTCTAACAAATTAAAAGGTTTAAAGATAAATTACTAATTAAATAAAACTGGAGAGAACACACACTAATCCCAACATGAATCCGTTAATTAAAAAAAAAAAAAAAGTTAAACAATTAAAGTTCTTGGTAAACAAGAATCTCTTGAATAATAAAATTACAGTCTCTATCGGGATTGTTTTAAGCTTATTTTTTTTTTAAGAGTTGTTTGCAAACTTTAAGTCACAATCGGGAAAAGTTAATCTTAGTTTACCAGTAAGTTTAGTGAGTTCATGAAGATTGTAGATTACTATGCATAGTTTTTTCTGAGCTAGAATGAGCTTGTGACCGTAGTTTTAACTTGTTCTTGGTCCTGGTTCTAAAGGCTAGTCACGAAAACTTTTTTGGATTTGACGGTCTTCATAATGAACGATGTCAAAAGCTTCAGTCTATTCCCGGATATTTATTTCATCGTAGAATGGTCCTGGATTCCATGATCCAGAACCAGCCCAAAGAAAGACAGGCAATCCAAGACATTGATCTAACTGGTCTCTTCCTTTTTATATTCGGGGTCCAGTTTTCAAACTTCTGCGCATACCTTTTGTTTGTCAAAAATACACATTGATAATCTTGTGCATTCTTTTGTATTTTTCAGTTACAAAGTCTTTATTTTTTTAGCATTATTCTGCCATCTTTAATTAGCTAAAATATTTTTTTTTAGCTTATCTGGATTAATAATTTGTGGGTCTTTTGTTCTCTCCAATTTTTACATTTATTTTTAATTAGATAAAAAAAATATATGGACGAAAAATTTAACTTTCATTGTACATTTAAAAAAAATAAACTATACAAACTAAAAAAAAAATTTAATTGCGTCTTTTTAATAAGATCGCTAAATTTACTTTTTCTTCTTAACTTTTAACTATCTTATCGAATGCCAATATATTTGTTCCATATATAAATAAATGGTACAATATGTTTACTGTATTGTAATGATAGAACACAAAAATTATTGAATATATTATATAATTGATTCGTGGTTATTGGCTTTTTTGTTGTTGTTTTGGAGATTAAATATTTAATTTAGAAGAATTACAAACTTTGCACTTACATTTCTTTATCCACAATTAAGAATTGCTAAATAAACTTATCTGAGTTTTTTAACATTTTCACAAATGAATTTCTATGTAAATTGTAGTTTGCAAATATATTTATTAATCACCATAGTGAAAGTAAAAGTAACCAGTTACTAGAAGATTCCCATCTTTTTTTTTTTTTGTCATTTGTTTTGAGGATAAAAATTTAGTAAAGATGAATTTAATTTAGTTAACTTTTTGGTGTGGCATGTCGTTATATTGAATTTTTAAAGAATTGATTTGAGACATTATTTCGACAATAACTTCAGTTTAATAATGCTAGAACAAAAAGCTATACATTGATAGAAACTAGAAAAACTAAAGAAAAATATATGGCTAAGTAAAATAGTGATTACCATTAAAAAATTATAATAATATTATAAAAAAAAGAATTTCAATATCCTACAAAATTATTACTTTATTTTTTGCTCATAATTTTTAATTTATCTTAACTAAGTTTTAAAATTATATTTTCATTAATAATTTCTTAATATTTTTCACAAAATTCTGATTTAAAACGTCTATAATACTTCTTACCTGAGATAATCCATAGATTCAGAATTTACAAAAAGAGACCCATAAGAATTCATCTTTTTTTTTTTTTGCATCCCAGAAGTTAAAAAATCTCAAGGCATGTATAAGAAAAAAAGAATTTTCCTAATAAAATAAATCATTTCCAGAAGATGGATATGCATTTTTAATCATAGCAATTAGTTTTTTGTCCATCCAAGCTAAAAATTGAAGATCACTGTCTTTGCCAATGATAAAATGAGTCTCCTTTTTTTATTTTTTGTGCACACATCTTGTTATATTTATTGTCCCACAGAGATTAATTTATTTGCATATAACTCATTTATTAGCAATAGACTTGGAAAGTAATGTAATTCAAGATGTGGCAAAACTATGAGTACCAAGGTATAGGCAAAAATCTGGATTTGGTTCTTCTGTCTGCATACAATTCCATGTGGTATACATAACCATTGTGGCTATCACCACACACATACTACTTGAAACATCTTTTTATTGGTTTTAAGAGTTTATATTTTCACATGGTACTAGGCCCAGTAAACTTTGTCATTGCTTCATCAATTGTATTTCTATACATCTGATAATCAGTGTTAAAATTTACATTGCATTGTTCTATAATACCCTAATTTTATATATGTATGTAGTAAAAATCATTATGCAAGTATAAACAGTAAATTATTAAACCTTTTGAGAATCATTATGTTTATAAAATAATGTTGCCTCAACCTTGGATGAGCCTCAAAATTAGATTGTACATAATCGGTTAATTTTAAACATGTAGTCAAAATCACTTTCGTTATACAAATGCAGGCATGATAGTACAAACACATTAATTATGTTTATTACTGATAATTATTTTTAAGAAATAATAACTTTTTAAAATAATAAAAATTTAAATTGAATACTTACCTTTATTACGTTTCTTTTCGGGATGAAGGCTTTGAAATTGCAAAATCTTTGATGCATGTTGAATCAACTTACAAATTAATTTTTCCCAATAAAAAATGCTCACCTTGTCTTCTCGAGTACAATCTAATATATTGAGCAAAAAAAATTAAATGTTTATCTGATTTTAACAAGAAGTGCATTATTTGAGAAGGGAAATTGAACTGCAGAGAATGACAGAATTGGCACATACAGTAGTCCATTCAATTTTGCCCAATTTTAAAATGAAAACAAAGAAATTATAATTTCAAATGGTGAGCAACCATCGTGCTAAACATCGCAGTGCACCTAAAAAAAGTTAATGACATAATAAAGTTCAAACAAAAATAATTGTTAAAAGTATTTGTTAGTTAAAAGTTACTGTTTTACTTATTTGTTTTATTTTTATTTAAATGTATTCATTATAATAATAAACGACCAATGTTTATATTTTTTGATGAAATTTTAGTTATGGAGCAACATAAAAAATAAATATGTAATTTCAGTTTGGGAGCAATGTAAAAAATAAATATATATTATATAATTATTAAAAAATGATCACATAATACATAAAATGGACAAAACACTAATTTAAAAATGTACATTGTATTAACTTAGATTTTTTTTATTTATTTGCTTTATAATAAATATTTAAAAGTAACTAAAAATATGCAACTGTCCTCTGCTTAATGTTATTTAATAAATTATTCAAAGTTTATGTTATAGGTTGAATTGTTGTTAACAAGTTAATTTTTTAATCATAAGAATCTATTATAATCACTTTTTTTTTGCATAGATTTTATATATATACCTGGGTCTCGTTTCATGTGATAGATAGGTTCCACAGAAAACCCACATTAAAAAAAATCGCACAAAAATAAACTTAACTTATCTTGAAAAATTGGAGATAGATTCTATAATTTTCAGAAATCGCATAAAAGCAAAGCAACAAGGAAAAATTACTTTAAAAAAATAAGGAAATAAAGTATGACTAGTAAAAAATATCAAATATTTGAAAAAAATTGATACAAGACAAACTTTTTTTACTTTTTTTTTATTAACTACAGTATTTAATTTTACATTTTTTCATACATATTTTAATCATTATCGCTATTTGACAATATGCTGTTCATTTGTAAACTGGTAAGAAATCAGATTCATCGCAAGAGGAAGTACAACCATCACCACTTTTAGTCTTGTGCTGTATTAATCGCTTTCTGTTGACAATGTAATCGGTGATTTAACTTTGAAATGATGATTTTACTAATTGTTTATAAAGCTCACGATATCCAGACCTATAACTAATTTAGCTCTCGTTGGAATTTAAAAGGTTGTACATTGCAGCAAACTCTTTCAGATTTCAGCATTTTCTGACATTTTTCTTTGTCTCACCCACCAATATAAAATCTATTATTAAATGATTAATACTTATTAGAAAATAATAAATTTGTCTCATTTGATAGATATTTGTGTTTACTGCTGAAATAATTTTTAAATGTTCACATTTTTGCAATCAAAACAAACTTACAAAACTTTGTTATTTATTTTAAAAATTTAAAGGAATATTTATTTCTGTTATATTTAAAAAAATATGTTTTAAAAGTTTAAAATTTTTTAATATTTACTCGTAAGTATAAATCTATCATTATTATTTACTATAAGTATAAGTAAGTTATTTATGTAGAAGCTAAGATTCTAAATACAGCTTCAGGCCATATTCACGTTAGCTGCTAATATATCGTTATACTTTTGAAAAAAAAAGTATTTCAAGTCAAAATAAGTTATTAATAAATTAAATTTTTGATAGCTAATAAATATAGTGAAATATGAACTTTTTTATCACATAAAAGAACACCCACATAAAAAGATATTAAGAAGAAACATGAATCACATTTAAAAAATCCACCTAAAACAAGACCCAAGTGTAATGATTTTTGGGATAACAATTATTTTGTTACTTAGAGAAAACATTTAAATGCAGAAACTTTAGTAAATGTTCTCTGAAATTATTCAGAGTTAAATAATATTTTAGTGTAGCAGTATTAAAGAATGATAAATGATATTAACTGCAACCTTACTGGTATGAAAAACAAGTTAATGCTAATATCTTTTATTCATTAGTAAAAAAGTAATTTTATTTCGTTTCTTTTTTTTTCCAAAATTGAACAACTTTCATTCATTAACAGCAATTTTTTTTTCTTTGTCATACTATTTAAAATTGATTAATTCCATTTGATAGTTTAAAAAAATATCTTTTTTGCTTTTATTAGCAACAGACTAAACTTTATTAATTGTAAAATTATTTATTACAGTAAGTCCATTATTTGAAATGGAATTAGAAATATGTTTTACATAATGTACTTTTTGCTATTGTTTTGTAAATATAATTATTGAAGCAGGAAATGTTTTCGGTTATAACAATAATGGTTTAGTTTTTTATTTATATATATAATTTGAGAATTATTTGTAGATATTTTGAAAATATTTTTTAATATTTAATGTAAATAAAATTTGAAATTCTCAGATGTCTCTAATTTGTAACATTTTTGAATTCAGTTTCATATCAAATGTTCATTTTTGCTTTTAAAAAAAAAAATTAGTTTTTATCAGATTTGATATGTGCAAAGAAATATTCTTGAAGGACATTGCATGATGTGAATGCTTAATAAACTGAATGTAAACCAATATAAATTTGCTAACTTTCATTATACTCGAAAGTTTACTCTTTTTTTTTTTTTTGCTTAGTGTGATCTTACATTTTATTTCTAACAAAAACAATTGCAGGATTTTCTAATAAGGATAATGAATTTAAATGATGGGAGGGGGGAGATAAATTAGCACTTTTGTGATGAGCATCTACATCCTACTGCTTTGTACTACTGATAAAATCAAGAATTATTCATGTACATCAAACAAAACAATCTTATTTAGAAATGAAATAATTAGTGAATTTAAAAATTGTATGACCTATAACTATGGTTATTTCAATTCCAAGAAAGAAAGAAAAAAGATAGAATCAAAAAAGAATAATAAATAATACATGAGAAATGAGGTTTGTGATGACTGTATAAACTATTCTGTGAAACCCAAATATGCTCACATACAGAAAACCATGATCCATTATTTTGTTAATAATATTTTCCAGAAAACTTTTTTTTAAGACTTCACACCTTATCTAACTGTAGTCCTCCATATATTTTATTTATCCCCCGCCAAATCATATCGATGAAAACTATTAATATTGCAGTTCTTTAAAACGTTTTTAAGATAATCTTGTTCATGCTCACTATAGAATACATTTTTAAGAAATCTTGTACATAGTGTAATGGTCATATTTGCACATTCATGCAAAAAATCAAAAGTTTTGGCAAATTATCCCAAAGCTGATCTAGATGAGGGGCGGAGATCTTGAATCAGATTGCATCTGTTTCTTCACCAATGCTCTGTGATCTACTACCCTATGGATAACAAATATGAGGCTACTGATTTCTACCCTATGGATATCAGATATGAGGCTACACTCGAACTTTTTTAGTTAACGTCCCGACAGTGGCAAAGGAGTGGAATGTATAGATTCAGGGACTAATTTAATAGTAAATTAACTAAACACATATATGGCTGGCTAGATAATGCATATATTAATGACTAATACTAAGTTAAATAGATTTGAATAAGATTTAGAACGAGTTGCAAATAGCACACTAAGCATTCCTTAAGTTTAAAGATATTTAATTATCAAAATGTAAGTATGCGCAGTTGTTATATAATGATGAGAGGATTTAAGTACAATCTCTCATCTTTTGAATGCACTTTAATTTATTTGAATTTAAGTTATTACAAATTATTATCATTATCTATGGTCTAGAATCATGCCCTAATTATGTTATGCCATTCCCATGATAACTGGAAAAATATAACTTATTTATTAAAATTACATAATGAGCAATAAGTGTGCTTGCACCCTATGCAGATCATCTTATGAACTAGATCGGAGGTTCAGATCAATGCTGAACAGACTATTATGGAGGGTGACTTGCAGCATCTCAGAGACTATTATGCTACATAAACTAAATAAGGGTTGTGGCCTGAATGTGTAATAACTCATGGGATTCAGTACCAAGTACTTGGTTCCCATGAACTCTTGCTATCTTAAAAAAAGAACATTTAGTTTGGGTGATCGGAGCAGCTTAATATATGATTCTGGACCGTCGTGTTCCAGTTTTAAAAGAGTACTGTCTGAACTAAGAATAATGGGGTGGCCCTTAAAACCAAAAGCCCATTTTAATAAGAAAATATATATATATATAGCAAGGCATATAGCACTGTGTGCTTCATAAGGGCACATTCATAACGCTTTCCAAAATATCAGATATTAAAATATAACTAAAGCGTTAAATCAATAGTTTCGATCTGTGAAACTACTATACGCCAGTTCGTAAGTTAGCATACTTAAAACATGATAAAAAGGGTTAATTAAAATGATCTAGTTTACTAACTAAATCTATATAGTTTACGATAATAAACTAAGGAGGAGTAAAGCATATTTGGGACTTAACTATTTACTTATAATATGCTTTAAAATATCTTTCTCACTCTTATTAACTAGACAAATTCTCAACATGCAAACCTTATGCTAAGTTAAAACATAGTAGCTTATTTAAATACATATGTAATAGGTATCAAAATGGAGATTTATGTGTGCACTAAAGAAATGATATAAATCTATGTGAGAGCTTTTAATCATCTCTCCAAATTATTAATATTCATAACTTCTGCTTTGAAACATGACCTATCATAAAATCAATACAATAAATGAAATTATAAACTAAGATAGGCATGGCCACAGATTATAATAGTATAGATATAGTAATATAATAACTGCCTGCAGTTATTAGGTTTAGAGAAAATTATTAAAATATAAATATTCATTTAAAAGGCAAAACTCTTACAATTATTAAGTTTACTTTAGATTTATTTAAGAGTTTATTTTACAAAGTGTATTTATTAAGAAGTTATTTAAGTTTGTAAGTTTATGAACATTCAACATTATAAAGCTAGCTTTAGAATTATTAGAACAGTTTAATTAAGATTTATTTTATAGAGCTTTGCAGGAAGAAAATGTTTACCAATAGTCTTTAGGCTGATGCATCTTCATTGCATTGGCTTTTCTGTTGGGTAGGCTGATTTCTGATGTCTTCTGGGCAGGTTGTTAGTCTTGAGTGTTTCATCCTGGACCAATCTTTCCAAAAGGAAAATGGCAAAGTGGCTGCCTTTTCACTAGTTTCTATTATAATGGCATAACCTTCGGCGGCAAAACGTTACAAAATAGTGAACTTTGATATTTGAATCTGAGGAGGGGGGATATTAACGCTTTTATTTCCCCCTGCAAAGCCATGAAGTTGTTTACAGGTTTAAAGAAGACAAAAATAAAATTACGTTATTCATGAAATAGTGCAGCTTGACTGCCTTTCTTTTGTCTTAAATCTATTTTAGAATTTATCTTAAAATCTTATTCTTGGTTCTCACACAAATTAAACCAGGTGTGTGTGACCTAGGATAATTTTCAAGAATCAGATGATCTTTTTAAAAAGAGATTTTAAGATCTGTAAACATTCGTTTATGTATATAATTTTGTCATCTCATGAATTGAAAATTTATATGCTAATAAAAGTAAATTTGTACTTAAAGATAAAATAATTTAAAGATAAATAATTTAAATAGCGTTGCAATGCTTATAAAATCTATTACATTGCAACTTCATTCATGTATATAGGTAGGTACACTTATATAGATATAACAATGTCTACACAACTTAAGTTTAATTTAATATTTAAATTTTTAACTGCATATACGCATTATAACTATATGCATAATGACTTTAATATTTATGCGTAAGCAACTATATAAATATGCGCACATACTTAAATATACCTTATTACACATTAAAATATGTTAAATTATGATGATATACTTGGACTTGGATAGATTTGAACTGGGGAAAGAATATTATTGTGGAATATAGTAGGTGAAACGAGATGATAGACAAATAGTATTGTCGATAAACAAGATGGAAAAAAAAAAGAAACTGATGCAAATGTGTTCTACATTAATCAGTAACTTCTATAGTATTTATTTGTTTTTTGTTAAGATAGTCCATATAATTATGCATTTCAAAGAAATCTCTTATTTGTTTAAAAAAAGCCATTTCTTTTGCTGTATTGAAAGAAATATTATATCAAATATATTAATCATTAACAGTTTTTATTTGGCAACTTCCCTCCCTTACCTTTATTTTTGTGAATAAATATTTAGTATAAAGTTAGGTGATTTTTATTTCAATTCTCAATATCTTTTCCCTTCTATTTGCTAAGAATATATTCTAATAAACTATGGAAAGTAATCATTCTTTCCTAAACAGTGAGTGCACATTTGTGAGTATATTTGACAGATGGCAAAGTATATTCATTATTGTTGTTCACTGTGTTAATAATAATATATCTATCTTATGTGGACAACTGATATGATTTTTAACAGAATAGCAACTTTCTCTATACAATATTACCACCTAGTGCTAACCATAGTAATGAATGGATCCTAGAAGGTTGGTGCATCATAATCCCTATCTAGTGCCTACTTATCCAATATCTCCAGACTACTTTGTAGCTTATGACTTTCATCCATGAGAAACCTTGGATCTGAGAGCATCGCACTTAGATCTTTGGCTCTAATGCATACACACACACACCAGCAACCACCTTTTACATTTTTAGTTAATTACAAAGCAATGAGACCAAACTGAAAAAACAATGTTTTTAATCCAGGCATAAGAGATAATCAAAATTAAAGTTAACTCAATTATAATAATCCTATGGATATGAAAATTTAATGCGTAATAATAAAAGGTAACTTTGAGATTTATGCTTAAATCCAAATAACAGTGATGAAACAAGATATGAGTAAAAATATAATGTAATCATAAATCATACCAATGGTCAGACATAGCTATAATAATAAAAATATTATAGACACTGTCATCTTTTCAGACGATTAATCACTCCTAAGTAACTAACGGGGAAATTAGATCCTCTATGGATTGCAAATTTGTATTAAGTTTAAAATCAGAGCACCATCCCAAAACTGGAAATTCATAGGAAAATATTCTACATTATCTTTATTATTAAACTATACCACGACTAATTCAGTAGAGCAGGGATCCCCAACCCTATGCCCGCGGGCACCATGGTGCCCGCAGACCATTTTACGTGTGCCCGCCGCTATCCGAACACGATAAAAAATTATTTATCTGATACAAATAAATTTAATTTTTAAAATTTCTTATAAATTATTGTATTATATTGTAATCAAATTGTAGGGCATACTATACTTTTACAGCGTAAAAATATAAACGTTAATTATATGTTAAAATTTTATTTTTGAAATAAATATTTTTTTGTACATTATGTGTATTATTAACAATATCCAACTATAAATTTACATTGAAAAAATAAATGACGCCCGCCACCTGGTTGAAAAAATAAATGGTGCCCGCCACCTGGCCGGTATTATAGAATGTGCTCTTAAGTGCAAAAAGGTTGGGGACCCCTGAGTAGAGTATGAACTCTTATCTCCCTAACTAGTACAAAGTTTAATTTATTATTTAAATGGTAAAAATTTATGAAAAATAAACAGGAGGCTAAATTAATAACAAAAATATATATTTATTATATAATAAGCAATAAAATACTAAAACATGTAGTTATAAAATAATAATAAATACTTAAATATTACCATCCTTCAGATGATCACACTTTTAAAACTAAACGTTTTATTGAAGTCTCCTGTTTAAAATTCCCTTTCTGTTAAGCTTACCATTTTCCTTTATTTGTTTTACATTATGGAGTCTATACCGGTATATCTCCATCCTTGAGAATGTACAAACATTAATTTTTTAAACTTCTTTAGTAGCTTCAAGTTTTAATTTATTCAGATATTACTTTAAATCATATTATTTCAATTCTCCAGAAACAAATATTCTGTGAGAGGAGACTTTTCTCTAACAATCATTTGCAAACGTAAATTTTTACCGTATGGTAAGCAGAACTTAGAAATGGCTGTTGAAGTTTGATTACATGTCAGGCCAAAAATAATTAATCAATCGAGGCTGCATCGTATAGGATAAATGGCATACCCTGTGGATCTAGCCACGACGCATTATTATATCCATTTTATAATATTTGTTTTTGTTCTTAACTTGGTTTATAAATATAAACTTAAAATTTTAAGAGCATCTAATGACGATTGTAAAACAAAAAAACTGACTGGAGACGCTGGCAGAACTGTAAATCATCTTTTTTAAAACAAATAAATCGTATTGATCATCTTTCCAATCTTTTTTTTTAAACTAATTTTATTAATTATAATAGAAATATTTGTTCAAATATAAGGGGAAAAAAAATTTTTTTTTTAAATCGTATTTTATTTTAAAGTTTGAATAATTGATTCTTGAACTTTGAATGTTAAACTAGAAAAAAATACTAAATTTCAAATCTGTAAACTAAAAGAAATCTTTTTTTTAAAAAAAATCATTATTATTAAAACGATACCCAAAAGTAATGAAAACCTAGCCACTCTTGTGGTCAATTATATATCTTGTTTTGCACACTATATACTTTGGTTTCTTTGGCTTTCAATAATTATAGTCATCAATAACCTTTGGCTAGGATTCGTGGCATCAAATCACTATAACATTACATCACCATTTTTATGCTTACACAATTTATTAATACAATAGCAATTTTTTTCATACAATATTAGTACCTAGTGCAAGCAATAGTAATCAATGGATGCTAGAAGATTATTCTATCAAAATATCTATCTAGTACCTACTAATTGTATAAAGTTGCTACTGTATTAATAGATTGCATAAGCATAAAAAATGGTAGTTATGTGATGTTATAGTGGTTTAATACCAGTCCTAGTCAAAGTATGGTGGTGACTATAGTTACTGAACTAGGTTCAGATCTGTATGACTATATAAATGAATAAACTTGAATTGAAAACGTATTTTCAATTTGGACTCAGCATTATAGTTAATTAAAAGTGATTGCTGGAAAATTACATTAAATCCAAAGATCTAGGTGAGGTGCTCTTAAGATCCAAGGTTCCTTATTGATGAAAGCTATAATCTAGAAACTAGTCTGGAGATATTGGATAGTAGGCACTAGGTCAGGGATCAGCAACCTATGGCTCTTTGAGCATGCCATTCTGGCTCTCCACTGAATATTTAAACAAAATTCATATACAATAACAAGATATTATTTCTTGAAAGTTCCCTGCGTGCTTAGGTTCATATGCTGCAATTTGTCTTCAGCTGATGTTGAGTGAGTAAATACCGTCGCAAATAAATAAGTTACTTTTATTCATTTGTTATTTTATGTTAATGCCTGATACTTATATTCAATTAAAAACGTATGCATTTGGATTTCTGTTGATTTTCGGATCAACATATTTTTGCAAACAGACATTTTCAAACATGAATTTTATTAAAAATAAACTAAGAAACCTGCTGAACAGCGTGAGTCTGCCGTCTTGTTTGAAAATGAAAGTAATGTCACATTTCTCAAGAAATTCATCAACAAAAATTTCATTAGAAACTATATATTGTTCTTAATTTTTTATGAACTATATATTTTAATTTTATTATTCATACAAGTTAAATATATTATAAAATATTTGAAATCTCGGCAAAAAATGTTAATTTATATGGAAGAATGTTTTAAAAGTACTCATCTTTTACTTTAATAATTATATTTTATAATTATAATTACGACTATTATAACATTTATAATTGAATTGCAGGGTATTGTTACTGCAACACCTTAGGCAAAGTACAAATAAACTCATTTTAATACACAAAAAACATGTTTTACGTTCAATTTTCAAAAATGTATATTTTATAATTCAAATTACTGACTGGGGGGGGGGGGCTTCGTAGGTATTATTTTGGTAAATATAATTCTAAAAATAGCTTTTTATTAAGAAAAGATTGCCAATCCCTGCACTAGGTAGTAATATTGTGTGAAGAAAGTTGCTACTTAATTAACAGATTGTGTAAACAAAAAATAATGATGTGACATTATACTGATTTGATTATTCTTTTATGTTTCTAATACATATATGTTATAAATTTAAAAATTATTTAATTTTGACTTCTTTTTTTTTTGATATTGAAACATTTTATATTAAAAACTAATGACTTTAAACTAATCGGTGTAATTTTAGATTATTGGTTATATATATATCATGAAAATCAATTTTATCTATATCAATATTTTTTTTTCTACATGATTATTACATTTTCTGTGTTTGAAGTTTCTAACCCTGACTTGTTCAGTCAATCATGGCTGCATTAATCAGTTTGCAAGTGAAAGGAAAACAGTGTATCCAACTTCTTGACAAGATTTAAGTATATTAGCACAAGCTATAAATATTGACTTAATAAATAATCAGCCTTGATTTTGGGTTTTAAGAATAATACATAAAGAAAAGAAATGTGAAGAAGAAAAATTTATATATATGTGTTTTTGTGTATGTTATGTATGTAAAAGTTGTTTTTTTTTTTTTATTTGTAGTCATCAGTTAAAAAGATGTGAGCACAAATATATATTAAATAATATATATTCCATAACTAACATAAATAACTTTTAGGTTTTCTCAATAAAAATGGTATATCAGAAATAAATAGTTCAATATTGCAAATAATGTTGTGAACTGTTTAGCAGAATTTATATTATATTTGTTTGAAATATTAAGCTAAACCTATGATTTTAAATTTAGAGGCAAATGAAATTACCACTATATATATATAATTATTGTTTTAAAAAATTTATGAATATCTTATAGTACTCAATTTTGTAATTTTACATTCTCGTTATATCTATTTAAAGTGCTGCTAATGCATATTCAATCCACCATAATTAGATTTAATTAATTTTTTTTTTTATTTGTTGATTGTACTTTTCATCTTCTGCTGAGTTTTATCTTTGTTATTTATTTTTTTTCTATTTATTTGGTTGTTTTTTGTTTTTTTTTAACATTCTATTACTATTATAAATAAACAACAGTAGTGTAGGATGATATTGATCATTATTTGTATCAACAGCAAAAGAAAAGCATTTTAAACAACATAGAAAAAGCAATCATAAATTAGCTCTGAATATTATGTTAAAGATTTTATAACTAGACAGACTGTTGTTTTTTTTGTATAATTATCAGGAGTCATTTATCAATTTGGTAGAAAAATATAATTAAGAGCATATAATGTTAAAATAGTTTGCAAATAAATAAGAAAAATGATAAGTAAAACTAAAATTATGTATATCATTATCTTTAAACTTTAGTTCTATAATTTTGGTACTTGTTGACTAATTGTGATATTCTTTCTGATTCCATCATACTTTATAGTTGCTAAATAGCAAAATTAAGGTAATAATGTAATATAAAAATAACATTAAATGTACTCTGTTATTAAAAGTAAAGATAAGAATCAAATTGTTAGGTGTGGGGTGTAAATGAACTATTTGAATATAGGAAATATTTTAGTTCATATTACTCAAAGATAAGGAATTTTAAAATAGTAATTCATGGAATGTAGCTTCTGATGACAGCTTTATCCTCAATGAATATTTAAATTTTAAAAAAAAATATAAATTCAAAGGCAAATATATAATAAGATCAAGAAGCAATTATAATGATGCATAATCAATATGGTATTTTATAAAATAATGATTATCCTTCTCGGAAATAAGATGGAAATTACAAATAAATCAGAAAATAAAATTTAAAAAAAAGGTATTTGTGAGGTTTACAAGTAAACCAAGATTGCAACCTGTATTTTTGATGAATATACAGTTTTGAGGGTCTATAATCATCTGAAGATGTATTTGTTGTTAAATTAAAACAAAGTTAATAAATGAATTGGTAAATTTAAAAAAGGGAATAAATTCTGATAAATTTCATTATTTCAATTTTTTTCCTGATAATGTGGGAAATGATGAAACGCTCTTAACATTGTCATACATTGATTCAATTCAGCATGTTTCTTTTTGTTAGCATTTTTTTTTTTTTTGATATATTGTGATAATGATAAAAATTTAGGACCTTCCTGTCACTGAATGTAATGCAGTGGACTATTTTCAAAGATACAGGATCCTGAAGTGTGTGTTAATGGTCATGATATGATTGCATGCCGTGACATGAATAAAATATAAATATTATATTTATTTATTTTTCATTTTTTGTTAATAAATTAACCCCCTCCCTAAAAAAAAAACTAAATATTGCAATTAATTTTTCTGCAATGATTTCTTTTTTAAAAATAACTAACAAAAAAATAAAATGTAAATATTAAATGCAATGTTTCCTAGCAGGCATATGTTTGTAAACATTTTTTGGGATGTCCTGAAATTGTAGATTTATCAAAAATATGGGTTGCCATCTTAGTTTACTTGAAAACTTATTAAGTACCTAAATATATAAAGTAGACAGATGATCAAATTTAAATCTTAATTAACAGATATTAAAAAATGAAAATACATGTAATTGAAGTTAAATAGTAAAATCCAATAAAATTATAACTACACCTGGGTCTCTTTTTATGTGGTAGATAGATTTCACAGAAAACCCGCATTAAAAAAATCACATAAAACCAAAGCAACAAGTTAAAATTACTTTAAAATTCACATAAAAAAAAAAAATAAGTAAATAAAATATGACTAATAAAAAATTTCAAATATTTAAAAACAATTGATACAAGACAAACTTTTTTTTATTAACTATTTAACTTTATTCAAAACAATATGTTATGCGTAATTTATTTTACATTTTTTTCATACATATTTTAATCATTATAGCTATTTGACAGTATGTGGGTTCATTTGTGAACTAGTAAGAAATCAGATTCATCACAAGAGGAAATACAATTAGCACCAACTTCAGTCTCGTGCTGTGTTAATGGTTGTCTGTCAACAATGTAATCGGTAATTAAACTTTGAGATGATTTTACTAATTGATTATGAAGCTCATGATATCCAGACTGCTATGTCTAGCTGTTAGAGAATGCACTTCCACTAGTGCAACTACATATATATAACATGCTTCCACAAGTGTGTTAATAATGACTAATGGTTAAATTTTCTTTTATACACATATATACATGGAGAAACTTTTAGACAGAAAAAAGTTACAAGTAAAAGTATTTAAAAACTTTTAAAGATTCATTCTTTTTAAGTAGAAATTAAAAGTTCTTAAATATTTTTACTTGTAACTTTTTTCTGTCTAAAAGTTTCTCCATGTATATATGTGTATAAAAGAAAATATAAACATACTCCTACATAACACAGATATACAACTATTTAGCTCTCATTGGAATTTAAGAATATGTTCATAATTCATGTTATTAACAAGAAAATGATTTTCCAGTTGATTAGAAAGTTGAAGACTTTCTCGAATCATTTTTGCTGTGAAACGAACAGATTCCACTTCTGTTTCATTATCTTTTTTTAAATCTTCTACGGTATCTAAATTTATTGCCAAATCTTTTTCAGATAGGCATTTAAAGTATGTAAAATTTAATGTGTATATAAAACTGGGAAATCCCGATTTTAAGTGAAATATGAACTTTATCACATAAAAAGATATTAAGAAGAAACATGAGTAGCATGACTTCAAAATCGCATTAAAAAAATCCACACAAAAAGAGACTCAGGTGTATATGTAATAAACTTAACTGTTACACATTCTCAGTCTACTTTTATTAATAAGCCATCTAGAGTCTACACTAAATTAAATGATTATTGGAGAAAAATATTCATTATCTATATGTCTCCATCTATCTTGATATATCATTGACTAATTTGAAAGTATATTCATATGTTATATTATTTAAACTGACTTAGTATTATATTTAGTTATACTGGTTTTTCTACATCTCATTAAGTTGTTATGTTACAAGGCTTATCTTTCTACTTGTTCTTTTTCTCTTTGAATATTATATAAAAATGAGTATTTCAGTTGATTCAACTTCCTTCTTCTTAACTATCTGCTGATTTGTTTTGATGACTTACTAATCTTCTGGTTTTACATCACTAAGCTTTTTGTATAAAAGTACATACAATGTTCGGGGGGGGGTATAATTGTTTCAGGCTTATTATTATGAAGTTTTGTAAGATAAACAAATTGATTAATTTTATTCATGTTTGCTCAAAATCAAAGGCCTTTTGTAATTTTCAAAACTTCACTTTTTGACTTCAGTCAAATATTTTTTAACAAAGAAATCTGATCATGTTAGCAGCATCAAATTTGTCTTGCAATTAAAATGATTGACACTATTTTTTCATCAGCTGAATTTCTTATCCTTGAAAGTTCAGAGAAATTTGATCACCTTTGACAGGAACATAGAGTGCAAGAACTTCTTTGTCATATCTTGCATATTCAGTAAAATTAATTGATAATAAAATGTATGCAATAAAAGAAGCTAATACTTTAATTTATGGCTAAATTTTAAAAAATTCTGAAAAGTATGACAAAAAAATTATAGTCAATTTCTTTATTTAGAGAATTAACTTAACATTGACAAAAATCCTTTAATCAACTGTCTCATCTAAGGAAAATGTCATATGTTACTATTGAAATGAAAAAAAAAAACATTATTTTCAATGAGGAATATGGGGCTTATAGCAGCTGTCAAACTGCAACAAAATGGCTGTAGTTTAATAAACAAGAATAAATTGCTTTGAAGAGTGCAAATAGTAAACTAATGATTTAAATACACATGAAGAGAAGCTAGAAGTTGTTTACTGAAGTCCATAAAGACACTGAGCCAACAGTAACTAACCACCAGCATAATTTATTGATACAAAATGATATTATGTGTGTTCTAATAAAAGAAAATTCATGTAATATTAAAAATCAGTTCTATTTTTATAATAATACAAAATCTGCAACATAAGAAGACTTGAATAAATTATAATTAAAAAAAGGGAAAATCCTTCAAATGCTGAACTTTTAATTGATGATAATGCATTATATGATGAAGCTATGGAATAAATATGTGAGTAGATAGCACGGAAGGAGAGATGAATGTAAATCAATCAACAAAATAGCATGACTTCTTTTTGATTTCATACACTATATGATTTTAAGAATAGTTATTCCCCACTTTAGTTTGGACATTTATTTATAAGGTTGAATAAACAATGGAGCCTAAATAATGGTGATAGAATCCACATTTTCAGACTAGTTTCTGACTAAGGTCTTCATTAATGAAAAACTTGAAATTTAGTTATAATTACACATCCAACTGTTCTCTTTAACTTTCTTATATTATTAAGCTAGTAGCAGAAATTCAAAAATGCACTATGGTTTTAAAAGAAAATCATCTTTCATAGTTATATAGATCTAGCCCTATGCCAGATATTTTATATTTTAGTGATAGCAGTTTTATGTTAACTGTATGTATCTATCATGCTTAGGATGGAATATATTATCAAATTGTCACTTTGTTTTCTCTGATTAGATTTACTATCCACTGATTACTGAAGCATATAGTAGTTGGCTCTGGAATATAGTGAATTATTGTTCCTAAAAGCATTTGCTGTACTTATTAAATTTTTATTTAAAAAAAAATAAATTAAATTTTTCTAAATAATTTTAAAATACATTTATAATTAGATATATTTTATCTTACATACATCTACTTGAAATTATGGCATCTATCTATTTTCAGTTGCCATCCAAATTGAAAGAATTGAAAACGGAATATTTATAGATATTATCACAACTAAGCTTTAAAAAATATGAAAAATATAAAATATAATTGAAAACTGAAATAAAAAAAAATATGTTTTCCATCAACTGAAATAAAAAGATTTTATTTTTTCTGCTTGTTATATTTTTATTATTTATTTATATCTTTATCAATTTCAAATTGCATTTCTGAAATCTTTATAAAGAGTTGTTCACTTACTTCATTTATAAATTATTTTAATTATGTTTATTTCCGAATTTTACTTTTTAATATAATAGTAAGCTTATTTTAGATCAGTTTTGAATCTTTCAGAAATATAAATTTTAGAATAAATAAATCATTTATTTTTTATAAATAAGTGTTACTAGAGACATTTTGAAATTTGACTTATACAAAAGTTAGCAAGATATCTTATTATAGTTTGTGTATGCACTTTTAATTAAGCTTTTATTATGAATTTGGGTGAATAGTGCCAATGATAAATAGGATCTTAGTTTTAATAAAATAATTAACTCATTTTGATATCTGAAAAGTTTAGTTGAATCCTTTGTGGAAGTCATTATTGTAACTGAAATTATAACTTTTTTATATATATTATAAATATTTTTAAGAACAAATCTATTTAGAGAATATAAGAATGCAGCCCTTATGATAATTATACATAAATTGTTTAATATTAAGATAGATTTATTTATAAAATCAAGTAAAGCTAAAATAAAATTGATAAACATTTTAGTGCTAGTTTAGTCTGCAAGTGATTGATCAAACAATATGATCAGATGGACAATCATATTTATATAATAGAGAAAAAAAATCAACATTTGATACAGATTGTTTTTAAAATCGTAACTTTGATGCAAAAAGAAGTGGATATATAATATAAAGTTTATATATATATTGTAATGGGAGAAAGATCTTTGAGATTCGCATATACTGACCACTAGGGCGCCACTAGTCCGAAAATAGGAACTAGACATTTATTTTAAGGGTGGACAGGATATGCGAACCTGAAGGCACCGGACTAAACTCAAGGAGAAACAAGATATCCTAAATACTGTTTAGACAGCTGAGAAATCAAAGCACAAAGACAAACGTCAGCCAAATAAATTTAAACAATTTATTAATTTTATAAGTTGGACAATATA
The DNA here is from genome assembly GCA_028023455.1 of Epiperipatus broadwayi. Classification (NCBI taxonomy): domain Eukaryota; kingdom Metazoa; phylum Onychophora; class Udeonychophora; order Euonychophora; family Peripatidae; genus Epiperipatus; species Epiperipatus broadwayi. Next base: position 13,116,148 of record JAQFVV010006209.1, on the reverse strand, counting down.
GTAATGACATCTAGCCACGAATATAAAAGTGACTTATGTTAACATACGCATATTTACCAGAGAGTGCACAAGAGTACGACAAACATGAAGGCATTAAACATTTTGGCAATAAAATTCTCTCACTTAAAATATAAGAAATGGTTAGGATAATATCTTCTTGCTGGCCAGTTGTAAAATTACAAAAACAAACAACAACTCTAGCTTCCTGAATCAGGGATAATAAAACAGTTACTGTCCCGCCGGAAATCAACGAAACCAGCGCGGACGTCCGAGCAGTAATATTCTAATTACTGTCATTAAAACGCCGCAGGACTGCTGCGCGTAATACTACATTCAAAGTAAACATGGTTGATCTCACCTACAAGACAGCAACAGATATTTGATTATGATCTTACGTAATCCAGAAAGAAATAGACTATTTTCAGACAACCCGAAGAAATAACTTGACAAATAGCCAGCAAAAAGATTTTGTTGTTTGCACAAACAGCGCAAACGAAACATGCTTAAAGATTCTTTATTTTACAACTAAGGGCAGGTGAATAAATAAAGACTACGAAAACTGCCAATGCGTTTTGTAATAGTTATCGAAATAATCAGGTATATATTAAACATATAAAATACAATCTCCTAATGCACCCTCTGATAAACGAAAATTGCAAACAAACTTGTAATCTTAAAACTAAGATTCCAAGACACACTTTAAATACTAGAAAAGATAAATACTGATAATAAATAATTAATACAACCTTATAACATACTTATCATTAGATTGAGCGGAGATTTAATTAAACGCAATTTATTTACCCTGGCTAGAATAGGAAAAAGTTTAGCTTACGGTAAGGCAGAGTTCTAGTGATTTAGTGACGAGTGCGCACTTTTGATAATAGTTCATCTTTCAGGTCCTTTGACAGTGGCAAGGTAGAGGCAGTGTTTATTTTAGAGGTTCATGGCATGACTGAAGGAGAGCTGGTAGGCATGGGTCCGTCCTTTGTTTAAATTAGCAAGACATTCTAATGATGGCAAAACTCATAGCGGCAGATTTTGACATCTTGCACAGCAACGAAGCTTGTCAATAATTATTAAAGTTTTTAACAGGAATTAAACGTCCGAACAGCTACTCAAAACCATATGACTCTTAGCAGGCAATAATCCAAGTGTCTATTTCTATACTGAATCTCCTCTCTCTCTGAAAATTGGCGGGCTATCCTTGCCTCACTACATTTCCCACGAAAAACTTTCATTAGTGTCCATTCTATATTTCAGGCAGGGCAAATATTAATTTCCCGCTCAATCTAATTTAAGACTTCCAACCAGGGATAATTGAAACAAAAACGACAAATACAAAACTAAATCTCCGCTTTTTAGAATTAACTTTAAAAATAATTACAATAAAAGCAACAGGAATATATAATTAGCAAGCTTGCCTGTTTTTAATCAAATTGATTAAAACAGACGGTGAAAGTAAACTATTTTACAATCAATTTTATAAACATTAAATAATCTATTTTAAAATATAAATGCGTATGTGTTTTAAATAATAATAAAAAAAATTGAGCCTTAGACATTTAATGAAAATGAAGTTGTTTTCCCTTTTTAATTTTAGTAATAAAACCATTGAATCGGAAATCAATCCGGCTCAACTGCCTCAACACGTGATCAAAAAAAAAAAAAAACATTCCTGCAACTTTTTTTTTTTAAACTAAAAACATTTCAAAAACTACCCCTAGGAATTTGGCTGAACGCACTCATGAAAAACCAAAACAATATTTCATTTCTTACATTTATCCATTCTCATAAATCATTAACAATTTTTTTTTGTCTGTTTTAAAACAATCCGTCCGATTGCTAAAAGCCGAACCTTTAACTTTTGTCCGGCGGTTCTTTTACTCTTTTTATTAATTTTCTGAAATAAGTTCCTTTCCCTCTCTTATATTTTACCTGCCTAGAATTTATGATTTTGTCTCTTTCCCGTTCTGTTTTGCTTTCTAGCGTATATACCTGAATCTTTTTCTTAACGAAACTTCCCAATTCTTCATCTTTTCCTACTTTATTTTTAGTCATATCAACACTAGTAAATGGCAACACTTCATTTCCCACAGACTTTTTACGTGCCTTGAATAAGATTGCTTTATAAATGGCTTTTATTTCTGTTTTAAAATCATATTCCGAAAACTTTTCCTTAGTTTTAAACCCCTGTTCACAACTAACAGTTATTTTACTCAACTCATTTTTAACCTCTTGAGGTAACTTATAACTGTCTCCAAGATTTTCTTTCTCCACCATACTATCTATCTCTCTCCACTCTCTACTTATTTCAAACTTTATTTCCACCCTCTCTGTCCTAGTACTCTCCTGTGCTACTTCAATTTCTATATCTTTTACGACTACTTTTTCTACTTCCTGACTCTCTTTACTCATCTCATTTTTCAAATCCTTTTCCATCTCCACTTCTTTTTGTTGAGTTTCTTCTACTTCCTGTCATTTCTCTTCTCATTTCTGTTCTCAGCTCCTCCAGTATTGTTTGTTGACTCTGTTTTATTTCTAGCAACTCTTGTCATATTTCTTTCATCAACTTTATCATCATCTGTGTCTCGCTCTCTTCTTCTACTATCTGGGGGTATTTAAATGAAACAGGGCTCTCTTCCAAACCTGCCGCCCTGTCACCTTCTTCTTTACCTTCCATTTTTACACAAGGCTAACTCGCTATACTAACTTTTTTTTTTTTAAACAAAAATCTCAAAGCAAATAAAACGCTATTTATTTATATGCAAGAAGACAACGAACTATTTTTACTACTTTTAAATTCAAAAATTTACTCTGAACGATTTTTTTTTTGTTTAAACAACAACAACAAAAAAACTATTTATTATTTATGTCATATCAAAAAGACGAACTATATATATTTAACTCTTCAAAAAAAATTAACTCCGACAGACTTTTTTTAGAAAATACACTATTTATTGTTTATTTATTTATGTCATATGAAAAAGACGAAACCCCGTTCTACCAAACTGCTCCAACAATACATGCAATAATTAACAAAAATCGAACCTCTACCGACTAGATCTTGCCACTTACACCTGAAATCTTTCTCAACAGTCTAAACAAAATCTCACATGGGTTTGAAAACTCGGAAGCTCCACGTTGATGCGCTAAAAATTACTATATATGTAACAGGAGAAAGATCTTTGAGATTCGCATATACTGACCACTAGGGCGCCACTAGTCCGAAAATAGGAACTAGACATTTATTTTAAGGGTGGACAGGATATGCGAACCTGAAGGCACCGGACTAAACTCAAGGAGAAACAAGATATCCTAAATACTGTTTAGACAGCTGAGAAATCAAAGCACAAAGACAAACGTCAGCCAAATAAATTTAAACAATTTATTAATTTTATAAGTTGGACAATATAGTAAAGACATCTAGCCATGAATATAAAAGTGACTTATGTTAACATACGCATATTTACCAGAGAGTGCACAAGAGTACGACAAACATGAAGGCATTAAACATTTTGGCAATAAAATTCTCTCACTTAAAATATAAGAAATGGTTAGGATAATATCTTCTTGCTGGCCAGTTGTAAAATTACAAAAACAAACAACAACTCTAGCTTCCTGAATCAGGGTTAATAAAACAGTTACTGTCCCGCCGGAAATCAACAAAACCAGCGCAGACGTCCGAGCAGTAATATTTTAATTACTGTCATTAAAACGCCACAGGACTGCTGCGTGTAATACTACATTCAAAGTAAACATGGTTGATCTCACCTACAAGACAGCAACAGATATTTGATTACGATCTTACGTAATCCAGAAAGAAATAGACTATTTTCAGACAACCCGAAGAAATAACTTGACAAATAGCCAGCAAAAAGATTTTGTTGTTTGCACAAACAGCGCAAATGAAACATGCTTAAAGATTCTTTATTTTACAACTAAGGGCAGGTGAATAAATAAAGACTACGAAAACTGCCAATGCGTTTTGTAATAGTTATCGAAATAATCAGATATATATTAAACATATAAAATACAATCTCCTAATGCACCCTCTGATAAACGAAAATTGCAAACAAACTTGTAATCTTAAAACTAAGATTCCAAGACACACTTTAAATACTAGAAAAGATAAATACTGATAATAAATAATTAATACAACCTTATAACATACTTATCATTAGATTGAGCGGAGATTTAATTAAACGCAATTTATTTACCCTGGCTAGAATAGGAAAAAGTTTAGCTTACGGTAAGGCAGAGTTCTAGTGATTTAGTGACGAGTGCGCACTTTTGATAATAGTTCATCTTTCAGGTCCTTTGACAGTGGCAAGGTAGAGGCAGTGTTTATTTTAGAGGTTCATGGCATGACTGAAGGAGAGCTGGTAGGCATGGGTCCATCCTTTGTTTAAATTAGCAAGACATTCTAATGATGGCAAAACTCATAGCAGCAGATTTTGACATCTTGCACAGCAACGAAGCTTGTCAATAATTATTAAAGTTTTTAACAGGAATTAAACGTCCGAACAGCTACTCAAAACCATATGACTCTTAGCAGGCAATAATCCAAGTGTCTATTTCTATACTGAATCTCCTCTCTCTCTCTGAAAATTGGCGGGCTATCCTTGCCTCGCTACATTTCCCGCGAAAAACTTTCATTAGTGTCCATTCTATATTTCAGGCAGGGCAAATATTAATTTCCCGCTCAATCTAATTTAAGACTTCCAACCAGGGATAATTGAAACAAAAACGACAAATACAAAACTAAATCTCCGCTTTTTAGAATTAACTTTAAAAATAATTACAATAAAAGCAACAGGAATATATAATTAGCAAGCTTGCCTGTTTTTAATCAAATTGATTAAAACAGACAGTGAAAGTAAACTATTTTACAATCAATTTTATAAACATTAAATAATCTATTTTAAAATATAAATGCGTATGTGTTTTAAATAATAATAAAAAAAAATTGAGCCTTAGTCATTTAATGAAAATGAAGTTGTTTTCCCTTTTTAATTTTAGTAATAAAACCATTCAATCCAGTTCAATATATTGATTATAACACTTCTTTCATATACACTTCAATGCAAACATTTTTTTAAAAACTTCTTTATTTTCATTACAGTTTTGACTGTCCAGCAGTCTTCATCAGAGCTACAATATTTGAATAATATAAATACATAACCATCATTTCATATATATATATAAATGCATATATATATATATATCAAAATATACACATATATTTCCTTCATACATATATAGATCCACATCACCCCTAGACATATATATAAATTCCATACCTACATCTATATATGCATATCCAAATATATACACATATATCTTTTAAATATATATATATACACACAGATACACATACTCCCATAGTCATATATATTCAAATCCACATATACATTTATAAATACACATCCATATATATATACACCTGGGTCTCTTTTTACGCGGACTTATTTAACACGATTTTGAAGTTACGCGATTCGTGTTTCATCGGAAGTCGATTTTCGATAATGCGCTATTGCTTTAAATAATAAATTCCGCGCACTTACATTATATTGAAAGTAATAGCATATTATTGGAATTCGACTTTCATCTTAGTAATTTCAATATTTTCAGTGCTTTATAATAGTAAGATTTTATGCAATGATGAAATTAAAATCATGATTTCCACATTTTATGTATACACATATTAAATTTTACAAGATTATAATGTAAATTTGTTCAAACATTATGCGTGTTAATTTTGCATTTTAAATCACATTCTGTTTTTGCTTTTTAAAAAAGAACGTAATCAATTATTATTTTCTTATTAATGACACTAATCATTAATGTGCTCTTAAACTCCAACGAGAGCTAAATGGTTGTATGTCTGGAAATCGAGAGCTTCGTAAACAGTTAATAAAATCATCGTCTCAAAGATTAATTACATTGTCACCAGAAAATCATAATAATTAAAACATGTATAAAAAAAATATAAATTACTGTACTGTAAATTATGCATAAAAATATATTATTTTGAATAAAATTAAATATTATAGTTAAAAAAAGTTTGTCTTGTATCAATTTTTTTCAAATTTGAAATTTTTTATTAGTCATATTTTATTTCCTTATTTTTTTTTTGTGCGAATTTTAAAGTAATTTTACGTTGGTGCTTTGGTTTTACGCGAATTTTGAAAAATCACAGACTGCATCCCCCCTTTTCAATGTAAGTTACGTCTATTTTTGCGCGATTTCGTTTGCGCATGTTTTCTGAGGAACCTATCTATCGCGTAAAACGAGATCCAGGTGTACTCAACTTATATATGTATATGTAAAAATATACAAAATATATCCAATACACCGTTTTTTTAAAAATACCTTTTAAATATTAATTTTTATTAATATTATTTTATAATTTTTCTTTCATCGTTTCTTATTATCTATCTTGTTTAATTATTATCTAATATATAATATCTTTTTTACTTTAATATCTCTAATTTTAATTTTTAAAAACTTTTATCTCTATATTACTAATTTATATTTTTCTCTTTAATACTACTACCTCTATGCTTCTTTACTGCTTTAATTAAAGTGACGTTTTTTTTTTCAAATTTTCTATTGTTATTACACTATTTTAGTCAGTTTTTGAAGAGCCTAACAAGGTAAGTGTAGCAGTTGCATCTGAAAGGCAGACTAATAAAGAAATGTGAATTTTAAAATAATAATCAGAAGATAGTAAAGGAGCAAGTATGGTAAAAATATAAATATTATATTCTTTCTGTAAGTCAAAAAAAACTAGCAAGCTCCTTGTGGATTGTTCATCTATCCATTTCTCCTGCATCTAACTAATTAGACCTAAAAAACTCCCTATCTGGAATAAGAATCAACAATCTGAAAGGAAATATTCCCTTAGAAGGAATAGGTAATTAAACCTATCCCTTCAGAAAATTGTCCCAGAAACCAAAGAAATTAGCAACCATAAAATTTCAAGATGGCAATAAAATGCATCTTTCCGGTCATTCTATGGCATGTGAACAATTTTTTTTAAAAAAACTTACTTTCAAAGAAACTTATCTACATATAGCTATATATAATTGATTAGTATACAAAAACCTAGTTACACTTAGAAAAGCTATCTTTCTTCTTTTTTTTTTTAAGATTTATTGTTATCAGAATAAAATTTTATGCAGGTGTATTCAATATGTATCCATATTTTCTTTTATTAATGGATATAACAAGTTTGATATGTTTGTGCAAAATGAGCCTATTATTATTGTTAACCTTATACAATATTTCCTTTTCTCTCTCTATTATATTGTTTCTCTGTAAAAGCATTATATATGTTTGTGATCATTATGAATCCGCATTTCATTAGCAAAGACTGAGATTAGTACCCTGGAAAAAATTAAATAGGGAATTGGATTGAGAATGTTAAATCTTGTGTAAAATTAGATTGTGGCATAGTCATTAGATAATCAATGTTAACCTAAAAATAATCAAAACTGGATTTTAATGAATATAAATTCCTAGGGAATAATGATAATCCAGCCTCATAATAAAATGCAAAGTTTATGGTATATATAAGTATATGGTTTATTTAAGAATAAAGTAAACATTAACATACAAAAACCTCATGGATTTAATAATATTCACTCTGCAACCAGATTTCAAATGATTAAAAGAAATTTTTATTAGGCTTTTTATTTTAATTCAGAATTGTATATATATATTTGAATTCCACATATCATCAATGTGAGGCTATTTGGATATTAACTCATAATTTTAAAGTTTGGTAACCATTTTTTTTATCTCTTCACTCTGTGTACCATTACAATGTATATTTATTAATATCACAGTAATTATCTTTAATCTTTAAAAAACCGGAATTAATTTAAAAGGTAGTGGCTAAATGTTTACAGATCAATAACATCATGGTTTATGATTTTATATACCATAAGAAGACTATTAAGGTACTACTTACTGAAAAAAATATTTTGATATTTGTTTATGCAAGCTTTATAAGTCACTTCAAAATATAATATTCCAAGATGCAGAATCATTGGCCTTTATGCATATATGAAGCAATATAATATAATTGTTTCATGAAAACTTTTACTTTGATCAACACTTTATGACTCTCAGCAAAGCTTAGCACAACATCAAATTTATCATCGTGTTCTCTTTTTATTTAATAAAACAAATGTATCAGAAGTAAAATAATAACTTCAATAAAATATACCAAATTTAACATATTGAACTGATACACACCAATACAACCCAAGCACTTAAATGAATAAAAAAAAAATTAAAAATTACTCATTATCTGTCAATAAGAATTTCAAGTCTGCACTTAGTCAAAAGTACAGAATGGAGAACAAAACTTATTCCATTGTTGTTGTTTTTTTTTAATCTAACAGTACTAAAAGTGTTACATCAGGATCATGATTTGTCAGGGGTTGATGCCATGAAAAATATTATTTATGCAATGCTAATTTTGGAATCAAAAAGAACAGTCAAAATAATGCAGTGAGGTTTTATTATATATTACCATAGAATATTTTATCTGAATTGATTTAAGAAATAACTTATTATTTTGGTGGAGATAGAAAGAGGTGTAGTTGAATGTATACGGTGATCTGGAAAACAAAAGAATATTCTTATACATTTCTCAATTCATATAATACTATTACTTAGCACACATTAAAAGTGTTCAGTGATGATTTTATTCACTTCAGCAAGTGATGACTTTACTATTTACATTAATTTGTTTATTTATTTGAACTCATATGTTAAATTTCCATTCAGTTTGGCAATCTTTGCAATCATTATGTAGAATAACTTGCAATTTAGTTGGGTTTTTTTTTTACTAATATTACTTCTGCTATATCTTTTTCTAATTCCAGTGTCAAATTTTCGTTAATAATGTGTTAATTATGGGTACGCAAATGTATAAACGTCCATTAATAAGAATTTAAAGTATTTATAACTTTTTCTTTTTTTTTTTTTTTGCAAGTAAAAATGCTGTCTGGTATTAGATGTAAAACAATAAGTATTTGTTAAAAGAAACTGCATTACCTAATTATGTTTATAGATGTATTTTTTACAAATTTATTTGTAAGCCCTTTTTTTTACCTAGAAAAATGTATATACGTATATATATTAATATTTAAAATTAAGAGAAAATTAAAATAATGCTTAAAATAAGCTATGATACTCATCGTCAGAGGTGAGTTTGACTTTTTCTCCTATTTTTTCTGAGATAGCTTTATATTGAACCACGGAAAGTCGAAAGAAAATAATTAAAGGCTTTTGAAATGCAAGTTTGAGAAAAGTAAATGGCTAAATGGGATTTAATGAATATTTGTATTGATATTAAAGGAGTTTGCTATTAACTGAAAGGAGACCCTTTGATTCCTTTTGGAGGCCTTAAAGGAATGAGCAGGGTAAATTCCTAATGTCCACTCCATATGTTCTTGTTGTTGCAGCTGTTATTACTGTGATTATTCATATAGCATACGAACATAGATGGGCTGCTCACCAACACGCATTAGCCAGCGTGGTGAGTTTATTGGCTTTTTACTTCCGAGTTTAAGAATATTTTTTCCAATATATACAATCATGACAGACAAAAATAATTCATGGCCCTTATTCCCAGGAGGCTGTAAAGTCACCAACCAAGGCAGCGGTTGGTGGCCGAAGGCGGAGGGTGCTAAGAATCCTCTGATTGCGAACTCAAGCTGCCATTTGATGACGGCTTTTTATTTAGGTACTTACAACTGCAGATCACTTTCAAGTGAAAAAAGATTGCAAGAGTTAGAAGAACTGTCTTATATTAAATGGGACATTATTGGACTTTGTGAAGTTAGAAGGAAAGGTGAAGAAACAATTGATTTAAAAAGTGGATATATACTCTACTATAAAGGCACAAATATTGGAAATACAAGTGGAGTAGAATTCATTATAAATAAAAAATGGAAGGAAAACATTGTTGAGATTCATGGTGTATCGGACAGAGTGTCAAGATTAGTTTACAACTTAATAGCAGATACCAAGTGCAGATAATTCAGGTTTTATGTCCCAACAAGTTCTCATAGTGATGAAGTTATAGATTTTTATATGGATGTACAAAAGGCTTTGATCGGAGTAAACAATATTTTAAAATTGTTATTGGAGACTTTAATGCTAGAATTGGTAAACAAATGAAAGATGAAAATGCTGTAGGTAATTTTGGTTGTGGTAATAGAAATGAGAGAGGACATAGACTTGTGGAGTTTGCAGAAAAAGAAAAGCTTTATATTATGTATTCTTTTTTTGAGAAAAATGTTAAAAAAAAATGGACATGGAAGCGTCAAAATGAAGGTACAACAGAATTGGATTATATTTTGACTAACAGAAAATACATATTTCAAGATTGTAAGGTTCTTAATAAATTTAACACAGGAAGTGATCATCGATTAGTAAGATACATGTTAATGCAAAACTAGAGAGACAAAAATTATTAAGGAAAACAATATTTACAGTTGATATTCATAAATTTTCAGAAACTTTCTAATGAATTTAAATTAGAACTTACAAATCGGTTTCAAGTATTAATAGATTTTGAACATGATTCAGATTTGAATGACATTAATAGGAAAATAACTGATACACTTTTAAAAACTGCAACAAAGATAGCTGATAGAAAAAAGCAGCAATTAGTCATTAAAATTTTTACTGAGACTAGAGAATTTATGAAGAAAAGAAGGAATATGAGGATATACAACAATGATGCATTAAAAAAGATTGAATATCTCGAATTTTGTAAAATGGTGCGGAAAAGAGTTGAAAATGATATAAGAAAGTATAATTGTGAACTAGCAAGGAAAGCTGTAGAAGAGAATAAAAGTCTAAAGAGTGTAAAACAACATTTTGGTATTGGTAGGAAATTTATATCTGCAATAAGAAAAAAAAATGACATTATTACTAAAAAGAGAGATGACATGAAGTGTGTAGAAGACTTCTATCAAGAATTGTATAGTAATAAAGAACAAGTGCCTCGTATGCCTATTATATTTTCCGAATTGCCCAGAATTTTGAATGAGGAAGTGAGACATACAATTAAATTTATGAAGAAAAGGAAGGCTCCGGGTAATGATGGAATTATAATTGATATATTAAAAGAAGCAGGTGAAGAAATAGAACATTTTTTAGCAAAGTTATATACCAAATGTCTAAATAATAAAGATGTACCAGATGATTGGAAAAATGCAGTATTATTATTTTAAAAAGGTGATAAAAAAGATATTAGAAATTACAGACCTATCAATCTTTTATCAGTTTTATACTTACAGAAAACACTGGATTTCCACCAACCAAGAGAACAGGCTGGATTTAAAAGTGGTTTTAGTATAGTAGATCATATTCAGGTATTGAGAGAAGTTATAGAAAGAACAAATGAATATGAGTTGCCATTATGTTTAAGATTTGTAGATTATGAAAAGGCATTGGATCATCAAGATGTAGATCCATGATATTGTCATATTTTAAAGAATATTTATAAAATGCAACAGCAACAATTAGATTACATAATGATAGTTGGAAAATCAACATTGAAATGGGTGTAAGACAGGGTGACTCCATATCTCCAAAACTTTTTACAGCAGTGATGCAAGAAGTATTTTGTGGGTTAAAATGGGAAGCTAAAGGAGTGAAAGTAAATGGAGATTATTTAAGTCATTTAGATTTTGCAGAAGATGTAGTTGTTTTTGCAGATAATGCTTTAGAGCTACAGGAAATTTTGCAGGAGTTATCAGATGAAAGTAGGACTAAAGATAAATGTTAAAAAGACTAAAGTAATATTTAATTGATTTGCTTAAAATATTAAAATAAAGATTGATTATGATGAGTTAGAAGAAGTTAAATACCTTGTTCAGATACAGATGGAAATATAATGGATGAAATTAATCATAGAATTAAACTTGGTTGGAGTGCTTTGGGTAGAAATAACTTGATATTAAAAGGAAATATGCCTATGTGTTTTGCCAGTTCTTACTTATGGTTCTGAGACTTGGACACTTAATAGAAGAGCAATACAGAGACTTCAGACCACTCAAAGAAGTATGGAGAGATGCATGTTGGGAGTAACAAGAAGAGATCGAAAATGCAATGTATGGGTAAGAGAACAAGCAGGTGTTTCTGACCTCATTGAAAAAATTAAAAGACCGAAGTGGAGTTGGGCTGGACATATTGCTAGAAGAGATGATAGTAGATGGACAATTGAAATTTTAAACTGGATTCCAAGAGATTGTAAAAGACCCAGAAAGAGACAACAAGTGAGATGGATGGATGAAATAAGAAAGTGTGCAGGGGTGTTGTGGAGAAGAGAAGCTAAAGATAGGAAAAGATAGCTTGAACTTGGGGAGACCTTCGTCCTGCAGTGGATTGATAATGGTTGATGATAATGATTTAAAAAAGCGTTGTTTTCACTGTGTTCCTTGAAAGTAGAGGGATAATGATTTTTTTAAAAAAATATGGTATGAACTAATGACAACACTAGATAATTTTCGAAAAGGTGTTAATTAATTGGGGTTAATGAAAATTTTGTTAAGAGTTATTTGAGAAATAGGGAAATAAACTGATTGATGAATGGAAGATGCAATTTTGACAAAAGGCGCAGATTAAATAAAATAAATTTTAAGTATAAATAAATATAGTTTATATTAATCTGCATTCATCATCATCATTTTCAACTATTATCGATCCACTGCAGTTCAATCCATCTTCTCCACATCACATCAACATGCCTTCTTATTTCATCTATCCATCTATTTTATATGATTTTAATTATATTGCAAAGTTAATTTTTATTATAACATCATGTTTTCTAATTGTTATTTGTCTATGAAAAGTAACAATAGCAATTTTTTAAGTTTGATTTCGGCTGTAAAACGTTAGGTGGCAGCACATATTAAACGTGATTTTTTTTTTTTTTAACGCAGATTCATTCCATGGAAATCCTTTTATTTCTCTGCATTTGTGTTTAAATAAAGTGGTTAGGTCTTTCTGTCATGGGGAAGTTGATTCTACGCTTCTAGCAGGAACTACCTTAACTGTATTGTCCGTGTGTGTATTCATATAGCGAATTTTATTTTTCTATAAAGCAAAATAAAAATTGTCAAATTAAAAAGTAGAGTTGGTATCTTTTTTTTTTATGTTTAGTTTCTAGCCGGTAGATTAAATAAAATTCATTCTTCAAGTAGTTAAGTGATTCATGCTGAAATTGTATGGTCTTAGACCAAGAATGGGAAAAAATTAAGAATAAAATTCCTATTTTTTTTTAAAAAAAAAAAAACAAGGCGAAAAAATGGAACATTCTACCATTTATCGGGGGGGGGGGGTATTTTATTTTTAAAGTGCATGATGATTTTTCTAAAAAAAAATAGTATATTTTAATTAAAGCTACAAATTGATTGTTGTAATTTCTTGTCCATTTTTATTATGATTAGTTGATTTCATTGCTAATATACATATTCTTAATCCATAGACTTACGGGATGCATATTTTTCTATCGTCATATCTTTTATTTTCCCTCATTTCTTCCAAGATCTTTTCTCCAGCAACAAATGTACACTATTTTGAATGTTTCTAAAGTAACAACTCCACGATATTTAGTTCCTCCAATCAAATTCAGCATCTCATTTTTTATCTTAGTTTTTTTATATCATTGATATATCATAATAATCATTGAAGACTAGACTCCATTTATAGTTTTTGATGAAATTTTTTTAAAAAAGCATGGAGGAATATATTTTTTTAGATGTTAATAAACCTTATTTCTTACTAAAAGCTTCCTTAACCCTTATGCGAGTCCTGGTACACATATGACCACTAAGTTTTATGTCAGAACTAAACGTTTTTAATCGGATTAAATTTAGTTTATGTGCATACATTTAATTTTCTAATATGTCAGTAAAGTGTCCATCCACATCTGCGCAGATGCAAAATGTTATTACACTGTTACATTTGTTCACTTTCCCCGATCATGCTTAGTGACACAGATATTTAGTGAGTGTTTTCATTGAAATTAAGGCGAAAATATTAGTAGTTAGTTTGAAAATTAACAACAAGTAACAGTTATTTGTATGTTTAAGAAGGTAAGTGCAATTAAACTCTATAATTATACTTGCATTCCTCTATCTGATATTTATATCTACCCTTAGTATTACTTGCAGGCATGAATAGAAAAAAAAACGCTTACACAAAAAGAGTTAGTAGAGATTGCAGAAAATATGTTTTATGACTCTAATGGCAATGATGATTCTCATAAACATTTTGATGGCAGTAATAATTCTTATGAACCTTCTGATGAAGTATCTGAAACAAATGATTAATCCTAGACGACAACAAATCTTATAATGAAGAATTAAATATCCAATCCAAAATTGATAAACCAAATTGTAAAAGAAAATAAAGCTCCAGAAGATAATATAAGTCCCTCTGGTTCTTTTATTTTATGGTTAAAACCAAACAAAACTTTTGTCCCCAAAAGGTAATTGTCTAGTAAATGCACTTTTATACTGGACTCCATCATAGAAGCTAATTTGACCATGTATCAATGTTTCAAAAAATTATTTTCACCTTTATATTTATACATTTATCAATGTACAAATAGAAGAATTCAAATATACAAACAATCAAGTAGCAAGACTCGTTTGAAAGAAACTGATATATGTGAACTCCAAGTTGTGCTTATGTGCATGCTGGTTATGTGCTACAATCACATTCCGCAAATTAGTGACTACTGATCGACTCATCCTTCATTGGGCAGTGCATCCATACAAAATGCGATATCTAAGAAAGGAAGACCATCTAGGAAAAGACAGCGGCTCAAAGATTTATCTTCCAGTGGAAAGTACACCGAGAAGAAGATGCAAAAGGTGCGCAGAAAACAAAACCCAAAAACAGACAAAGGCAATTTGTCAAGGGTGTGACATTCTGCTATTTTCTAAATGTTTTGCAATTTAGCATTCTTGAAATATTTTGTATTATATACGATAAAAATATTTAACATTTTTGAAGAAAGTTTTTGTATAGTATTGATGGTATATAAAAGTACCACCAAAAGAGACTAATTGTACTTACATGTACTACAATCCTCATCAATCTCTTTATGTTTTTTTCGACATTTTCTAATATAAGACATCGTTTTGACTTACAAAAATATAAAAAAATTATTCTCATGCCCCTTAGAAAAAAAAATGTCTTGAAAGGGTTAACTTGTGCAATTCTAGTATCCACTTAATTCATCTGACATTGTTAAGCTTCTCGAGTATTTAAAATCTGTGATGTGATCTAACTTTTATAGTCTCATCCATATTGTTGCATTCTGATTTTCTTCTACCACATTTTATTACTTGTCTTTTTTTTGTTAATTTTCATATTGTACTCTTTTTTTGTTTGTCATCTGATCCTTCGTGTCAGCCGCTAGAGGCACGATTTCTAACCAAAAAACACATTAATATAACGTTCCCGGGCTAGCGATTCTCTATTAATATTGACTTTTTTTTGTTTGTTTGTTTATAAAGTTTACTTTCTTTCATTTCTGAATTATTTTTCCCAAATAATATTTTTGACAATGGGATAATAATAGTTGTTTTGTTTTTTTAATTTTTTTTTTTTTTTTACCAAAGGATCTTTTTTGGTGTGTGTTCAAATAGTAATTTGTGTTTTTTTTTTAAATAGTATTACTGTTGTTGTAAAATTGGATTGACAAAATTCAAGAGAGAACGGGTTTTTTTGATGGATCTTTAAATAATAATTTACGTTACTTTGATAGGTTTACATTTGATTGCCGACAACAAATTAGTGGGAGGGTTTTTTTTGTGTACGATTAAATAATAATTTACGTTACTTAGATAGGTTTACATTTGATTGCCGACAACAATTATTGGGAGAAGTGTTGTTGTTTTTTTTCGCACGTGTGTGTATGTGATTGACGACCGATTTGACTTCCTTTCGTTTATAAATTATGGTTTTGGTTCTACAAATAAATATTTTTGACAATGGGACAATAATAGCTGTTGTTTGTTTAATTTTTATTGACAAGAGCGGGTGTTTTTTTTGGTGTAGATTCAAATAGTAATTTGGGTTACGTTTAAATAATAAGTTGCGGTCTTACTTTGATTGGTTTACATTTGATTGCTGACACTAGTTATTGGGAGAAGGGTGTTTTTTGTGTGTACGATTGTAGACAACAATTATTGGGAGAAGGGGTGTAACCGTTTAAAGAATAGTAGTTTACATTACTTTTAGTAGTGGTGTACATTTGATTGCTGACAATAATTAGTGAGAGTGGTGGGTGTTTTTGGGTGATGATTAAATACTAATTTACCTTCCTTTTATTTTACATTTGATTGCTGACAACAATTATTGGGAGCTAAAGAGGTTTTTTTTTTTGTGTATGTTTAAATCAAAATTGAAGTTACTTTTATCGGTTATATTTGATTGACAACAGTTTTGACTTTTTTTTTTTTTCGTTTATAAATTATGGTTTTGGTTTGCCCAAAACCTAATATTTTTGACAATGGGATAATAATAGTTGTGGTTTTCTTTCATTTTTATTGACAAGAGCGGGTCTTTTTTTGGTGTATATTCAAATAGTAATTTGAGTTACGTTTAAAAAATAATCGGTTTACCTTATTTTTAGTGCTTTACATTTGATTGCCAACAACAATTAGTGGGAGGGGTGTTTTTGTTTACGATTAAAGAATAATTGTATGTTTCTTTTATTTTTTACATTTGATTGCCGACAACAATTATTGGGAGAAAGGGTTTTGCATTTTTTTTTTTTGTTTGTGTGTATGTTTAAATCAAAATTTAAGTGACTTTTATCGATTACCATTTGATTGAAAACCGATTTTATTTTTTTTTTTTTTTCATTTATAAATTATTTAGGTTTTCCCAAATAATATTCGATTTGACAATGGGACAATAATAGTCTAGGTTTCTTTAATTTTGATTGACAAGAGCGGGTCTTTTTCGGTGTACGTTCAAATAGTAATTTGGGTTATGTTTAACTAATAATTTACTGTCTTACTTTGATTGGTTTACATTTGATTGCCGATGACAATTAATGGGAGGGGTTTTTTTTCTATACGATTAAAGAATAATTGACATTTCTTTTATTTGACCGTTTGATTGCCGATGACAACAATTATTGGGAGAAGAGGGTTTTTTAGGACTATGTTTAAATAAAAATTTGAGTTACTTCTTTTATTTTACATTTGATTGCCGACGACAACAATTATCGAGAGAAGAAGGGATGTACGTTTAAATAAAAATTGAAGTTACTTCTTTTAGGTTTGACATTTGACGAAGGCCATTTAGAATCCCTCAAACAAGCTTGCCTTTACGAAGTGAACATTTCCGTCGGTAGATGTTTTTGGACCTCAAATCTGCATATATTTGCTGCACAATGCAATCTTTCTTTCAGCAGCAGGATGTTTTCTTTTTTTTCTGCTGAAGAAATATTCCAATGCCGCTTTCGTGTCTGGCAATTCCCATCTTTTCAAGTTTTCTGTTGTGGGAATTAGCCATACTTTTTGTCTCGGAAAATTTCTCGCTAAAACGTGACTTAAAGTGTAAAATATGAGATGCCATTATGCAAGTCCCAAATGTTACTTTAAATACCGCCAAAACAATCACTAAATTGCAAACATTGCTTAAAAAGTATAAAATATACACATACGCTACTTACCATGTGATATATAGAGGAATTGTCCCAATGAATAAATCTAAGTTGTCTATTGTACTTTATTACAAGTCAATGAAATTTTTTGGAGAAAATGGAGACTTCAAGTAAAAAATTTCCCCTCCAAAATGAACACATGGTTGCGCAGTATATCTCCTGAATGGAATTTTGTCGAAAAACAGTAATAAATAAATGGGTTTTTTTAAATAAAATAAAAAATTATTCATAAAATATAACACTTTAATTAATTATTCATATCGGTGGCCAATTGAATGCATTGTCGACATTATGCCACATAAATTTGGCAAATATGAATTCAAGTGTTACCATCACATTTCTTGCTGTTGCTTATTACCTCATTTTGCTGAACCCCAGAGTCTTTTGATGTTTTGGGAAAGTAGTTATTTACTCACTTAAAATCAAATGAATTAAGCAACAATGAAATTGAAATGGACAATAACTACAAAGAAAAAATGTAGTACAATTGAAATCAAGCTGCTCTCAGAATGAAATCTTGACAAAAACTGGACAAGAAAAAATTGTTTTTAGAATAAAAAAAAACTTTTGTTGAGATCGGAAATCGGATAAAAAACAAGTTTTGATATGAGATCAGATTTATTTGACCTAATTGCAATGTTACACATTTATCATGGATGTGAAAAGGTGCAACAGGTCTAATATGTGTTTTGTGTTACAGGACTAATACGTAAATGCCAAATATTGTACTGCACATATAGCACAATAAGCAATACTTATTGTATTATAATTTAAACTTATCAACAAAACAAGCTATTATAGGTTATATACATTGTATGGGAGGGGACTTGAAGCAAAATAATTTAGCAGCTTCACTGGAATCATCTCTGCTTGAAATCATATGACGATAATTAAACAATAGTGAACCACTATAAAGTAACAATAATCAATTGATCATTGGTGATATTAGTTTGACCATAGGTTGCAACCCACCTTTTTAAGACAATTTATTATAGAAATTTAATATTTAAAGGTAGTCATCTAATTATTTAATTTATTTAGTAACAAGGATAACAAATTCTAAATTTAAAAAAAAAAAATGATAGTAGGGAGTTTGTAACCATAATTATATCTTTTTCTTACATTTAAATTTTTTGGGAGGGTTGTGGATTTAAGTCAACCAAAATATTCTCTTTATTTTTAGAGAAATATAAGAAAGCAGATAAATATTTCCGTTTACCTTTCTTATTATTATCAGAAACAATAGTAAAAAATAATTGCATTGTAGCTAATATTGAATGTTGCAATGATTGTGAATTCTATTTATTTGATTTGTAAAACATTTAATCCAATAGCTTTCGAACTCATTTTTTATTCTGAGTTGTACATTTACTAATTCTGTCAGTTTGTGATAAAGAAATATTCAACGCCCTTTGACTGACTCGAACGGAAATTACTAGACATTTGAACCTCGTCTGAAAGTTTTCAGCATTTGTAAGGTTGGGTTAAGAGAAAGATTAAAAACACTATTTAGAGAAGTTCGTTTTTATCCTTTTTTGTTAAATGAGAAATATTTGTTTGAAATTTATAAGCATACCAATTAAAACAGATGGCCACAAATCTGATTCAAATTAGTAAAAAATTAACATATATATTCAATTTTTTATAAATATATATTCTATTTGTTGGAAAGTAAGTTTTATATTTCAAAAAATAACTTGACAGAGATCATTGTGATCAGATAATTAAGTTTTGAAAAAAAAATCGCATATAATAATTGAAATGTATTAAATTTACTTCAGTGTTATTAGATTTTAACATTCTATTTATTCACTGTAAAATACGTTTATTGTTTTTTTTGTTTTTTTTTTAGTTACCATTGTTTTATTTTTTTCAGTCTTATTATAATTTTGTTTTTCTGCCTATTTATAATTATCTATTTTTATGAAGATGAAAGTGGCATCCATTTAGGACAATTCTATGACAATCTGACTGAATTAAAATAATTTAATTCCATTTATGGCTCATTTTTTTATAAAGTCTATTAGAAACCAGATATGGCATGTGAATATGAATTACAAGTCATATATCATAAGTTGCAAAAAAAAAATAACATGAAAAGAATAAACAGCTGATATAAAATTAATGAATAATATTTAATCTTGCATAACTGATTTTTGGAGTAGTACTATTTCAAATTGTGCTATTAATAACGTAATCTTTTCTCAAGTTTGTGGATAGTTGGCAACAAAAAACAATTTATATTAACTACCTACATTAAAAGCTGGCTTAAATTTGATTGCTTAATCTCAAATCCTTAATCTGTTTAAACTGTATTTATTTATTTGTGTGGTCAAACAGGTTTATTTATACTAATTACTGAAGCTTGTATATATCTTTTTTTTATAGTTTCAATCTGTTTTTAAATAGTTAAACTTTCAATATCCACTTGCAGTTTTCTTTTTCATTAAATGATAACTTATTTTAAATAATATAAAATCCTAAAAATTTGTAACAAAAACAAATATTTATTAAATTACAGATTAAAATTGATTATATTATTGCTTGCTGGTGTGGCCTTTTAAAGATATTCAATAAAAACTTAATTATTTAATATATTAATTAGATCAAATTATGCACATTAATTTAAATCATTGTATCACTTATATTACTCTGAATTTTTTTTTTGGTTGTTCACTTAATAATTATCCAATTATAATTTAATTTTTTCATAAATAATTTGAAAAGTCATCTTAAGAAATAAGACTTTAATAATATATATGCTACTTTTTATATCTATTCAAACAACCACCTTAAAAATTTACTGTGTATAATTGTTCAGAGCATAATAATAAAAATACCATTAAATGATTCTCAATATTTGTATTAGAACCACTTGAATTAAAAGTAAATAAATATCTAATCAATTTCAGTTTTTTGCCTGATATTACATTCAAAATATCTCATGACAGTGATGTAGTTTATTGAAGGCATGAAGTGGTAACAATCTTCAAAAGTTAAGGGATTCAGCACTTCAAAATTCAACTTAATAACACTATGTCCTTAATAAGTCCCACCAAATTATTTTCATAGTAAGAGATTATTTTTGTATTATTTAGGATTCACTTGCTAATTGTAAAACTTTGCAATAAATAGATCAGAAGTTTTTTTTTGGGTTCTATCAGTAATAGTTCCAATATTTTACAGTTATATGTTAAGGTCATTGATTGTTCATAAATGAATTTATTTTACTATATCGGAGAACTCAACTTCATTTTATCAAGCTCTATTTATTTAGGAAATGGAATTCAGTGAAACTGGACTTGGGGTTGTATAGAGAATATAATAGCATCTCAAACTTAAAATTATAGCTCTTCTAATAATATTGCTGTTGTTATTAATTGAAATTTTCACCTTATCTTCAAATTCCTTGAATATGATTTAGTATTAATTTGTTTTTTTGTTTTTTTTAATTTAAAAAAACTGCATTTCACTGAAGATTATTATTATAATAAATATTTCAGTGCCATTAATAGAAGAGAGGCATGCTTTGCTCTCTCCAAACAATAGACTAACTAATTAAAAATTCAAACTCATTTGCATATGTGTACAATAAATCACAAGTCTTCATTCACAAAGCTATGAGTATGAGATTCGAACATTAAATCTCGAAAGCGCTAAGCAGACCTATTACACATTATAATATAATTATAGCTCACTAACGCATGCGAAAAAAAGTCACATATTTATAATTATAATAAATATAGATATTAGTCTACAAGTACTTCTCAGGAATAGTTAAAATGAATTTCTAAAACAACAAGTGTAAAATCTAAACATATTGTTTTCACTCATATAATGCTTATTGTATCATAGTTATAAAAAATTAAAACTTTTTCATTTTCTCATTGATATATATATAAGAAAAGAGAACATACTAAGTATATAGAATTGTTAATAAGATATAAATAACTAAAAGATCTTAGATATTTCAGAAAACTCTTAGTTTATAATCAATAATTCTATCAAAATATATGGACTTTCATAAATATGACTAATATTCCCAACATATATATATATAAGACAGTCTATAAGATGTAGTATATATTAAATTGTTTTTTTTATGTTGAGAGTGGGGAGAGGTGCAAATTTAAAAATATATTTATTTATTTTTTTCAGGAGTTATTAAATGCTTTTATTTATATTTATTTTGGTTATTATTCCTTCAGTATTTTACATGAGTTTAAGTTGCAGGAGTAGAGAGAGCACAAGGAATTCAAGTAGGCGAAGTAGTCAAGAGGATTTGAGTGCAACCCGATGGGTGAGCGAGCCAAGGCCATGGAGCAGCACTGATTCAGACAGCTCCAATCGACCGATAAAGCCAGCTGTAACCAAAGCCAGCAGTTTTGGAGGAATCTCTGTTTTAATGCGTGGAGACAGCAGTAGTAGTAGTAAAAGTGGACGACTTTCCAAAGCAGGTAACTTTAAACAATTACATTATATTTATTAAATTTGCCACTTAACTAATTTATGTTTTAAAAAGTTTAAGCTTATTGATTTGCCTAATATCTTCTCTTAGATGTGAACTACAAAATGATTTACGAATTTTATTTCAATCTTTTTATCTGACTTGTTTCATTAATATTTTGATGTACTTCATCTGTTCTTTACAGTCATTATATGAAACCACATATCTTACTTATAATGTGCTTTATGTAATAATGTGAATTTTAATAAATTATTTCTTTTACAAATATGATTATAATCGAATTAAAAGATATATAGCATAAATCCTCTTTCTAAAAATAAATATTTCCAAAAATTAATTGCATATCAAAAGACATTTTTTCATAGTTTTCACTTGGAAAATATTTTAATTTATTGCATTTTATAAGCAATTGTAATACTGTATATTTAAAATTTTAAATAAATAAAAAAAATGCTTAAAAAATAGTATCATTTTAATTAAATTTTAAAACACTCCTGATATTCTTGTAATTACGTTTTTTTCAAACTTACCTTTTTCTTCCCAGATCCTTATTTAAAAACAAAATGATGGCAATTGTATTTCTTTAAAGCATGTTAATGACTATAAATGAAAATTTTAATATATCTATTTTTTAAAAAAAACTGCCTCCCCTTTTGCTCAAGTTCTACAAAATTAAAATGCTGAATTAAGTAATACACATTAATCTTCACTAAAGAATTTCATTTAAATTCTTCTTATGTTAGAAAATATATACGGCCAACGCTTTGACACATAAAAAAAAAAAATATTCATAAATCAATCACAGTTTTTTAAAACAGAATATTCTGAAATTTTTTTATAAAATGAAAAAAATTTTTATAAAAGTTTTATAAAAACATAATTTAGTATGGAATCTAATTTTCGAGGACACAGACAACACAGCAGCTCTTAAGGTATTATGGCCCTAGTCTGCTTATTGAACTTTAGGAGCGGAGATCTGGGGAATAAGACGTCCCCCACTGTTTTCCACTTGTTTGTAACAATTGCCTCGAAGACGATGAAGAAGAGCATGTGTTCCTTTTCCCGCCAGCTTTTGTGCTTTTTACCCTTTTGTTTTTCTGGAATAGTTGGGGAAAATTCGGATGGGTATATTGTCGGTTTAATTTTGCCTCTGTAAATTTAATTAGTATTTTAACTCTTACTACTTAAATTTCTTTCATTATCGGATTTTTTTTTTTTTCTGATAAATATTTTTTATTTCAGCAATTCAGTTATTCTTATTCTGGCTATTTATTATATGTCTATTTTATTTATCATTTTTCTTCTCTGTGAATCAAAATCTTATTACTTATTTTATTAAAATACTTATATTTCAGTTGATACATCTGCCTATCAAATCCCAGTGTGGGATTCAAGTTCCAACTGATGTATGTAGATTTTTTTCTAATAATGAAGATCTTAGAATTTTTCTTTCAAATAAATGGCCTTTAACTTTAATCAATTCAAATATCTATTCAATAGTGGCTGGTAAATGAACATCTGGCTACTCTTAAATAGAGAGTTATAGTTTTAGCTTGATCTGGATTAGTCAGAAGAAAACCAATAAGTTGACCAAAAAATTATGTAATATAATACAAACTTCAGGGAGAATGTGCTATATTTCTACAGTCATGGTTCCCTTTACTTTTAGTACTATAAGTAACATGACCAAAAAACAATTGGTTCATGAATAAAAGTAATTTTTCTTATTAATTTTTTTCAGATGAAATATTATTTGAATTTTTTAACTTTAAATTGTTGCTTTATTGTATTCATTTTATGTTGTTTTCAATTTTCTATGGCTACCATGGCAAAACTATATTTTTAATTAAAAGGCAAGTAAATATAGACTAATGCTTTTGTGATGTCTAGTTTTCTTTGTCTAGGAGTTTATACCCCCCCCCCATAAGAAATGTTAATAACAATAGTATTATATCTAAGTTGACTCATAAATGTGCTTTCAGTAATATGTGTAATTTCATTATTTTGTTTGTAATACATTAAATTTATAGTTTTGTTATGGCTGTTTTATTCTGCTAATGAATTTATTTTCAGTTGTTTGCTTTATTTCCATCAAAATTAACTGGATTATTGTACCTTGATACTCAAGAATAATATTTGTTTTTTTATTTCTTAAGTATTCTGTAATTGGTTTTTAATTAATGACAAAGATATAATGGTTTATACATTTCATAAAATAATAGCCTCCATTTTGATTGGTTTATTAAAATAGCTAAAGAGATAATTGCTTGCTGATCAAACTCTTATTAAGTCAGTAGTTGCCTCTTTTATATTATAATAATATTATTTTAAGCTGATTGAGAAAGAAATCCATCAATAATGATAGAATGCAGATGACTGCTTTTAATGTTATATTAAACTTACAGATTTATTTATATTTGGAGAGAGATGTCCAACTTAATATAGACTGTTCTGTGTAATCTTCAAAATGAAAACTATGATGGTGATATATTGACTTCAAAACTTGATATTTTTCAAAAATGTATGGATTTCTCAAATTGTATCATCTGATATTAATGATATTTTTGTTAAAGATTTTTAGTAAATAATTGTTTCAAATTATAAGTGGTTACCAGAAATCAGTGTAATCTTAGAAAATTAAAGAACATTATAAACATGGTTTTTATTGCTAGAAAAAAGTGCAAAGAATGCTTAGTGAGAAAAGGCATAATTATATATTGCTTTTATCAATTTAGTCCAAAAATTATAGTTAATTGAAAAAAATTATCATCTCAAACTTATTGATAATATTGGTGGAGAATTTTTTTAGTGATGATGGATAATCCAAGCATTTTAAAATCTACAATAACATAAGGATTTTCAAATATTATATATCACATATAAATTCTTGAAGTATCTGATAGCTAATCATTTGACATCTTTCTCTGACTCATTACCTATTGAGTGTATAGACCTTCAACAGGCAAATATTATTTATGATAGTAAATAATCATAATTCCATAAATCCACTTATGATTCAATTAAGGTCTATAATTGTTGAAGATAAACATGCTAAAATGTTATTAGATAAATTTCGACACTTTTTAACAAATAAATTACTCGCTGTCCATATATTCTCTCTCTGGAAGACATGGTCTTCATGCAGCACTGGCATATCGTATTGTTGTAACGTGTGAAACAAAATTGCCTATCAGATATGATCACAGAAAAGATTAATTTTATGAATACTTTTTGCCTTGTTAACCTTATTATTTAGCTAAACTGATATATCTAGTATTATCCGGAAAACCAAACATTCATATATGGATTTATAAATTATATAAAAAATAGATCAGTAGC
Source organism: Epiperipatus broadwayi (assembly GCA_028023455.1). NCBI lineage: Eukaryota > Metazoa > Onychophora > Udeonychophora > Euonychophora > Peripatidae > Epiperipatus > Epiperipatus broadwayi. Next base: position 13,090,619 of record JAQFVV010006209.1, on the reverse strand, counting down.
AATAAAAAACTTTATAAGACTTAACACTATTTCAGATTACAAAAAAACATTGTCCATTGATTTACTCCTAAGGGAAGTCACTAATCTTATTCCTGGAGTATTTGTCCCACACTTAGGATTCTTAACATTTTTATTATTGAGAAATGCTAAAAAAAACTTTCAACAATAACTGGATCAAACATATCAGAAGACAAGTGTTCAACATGGTAAATATTAATAGGAAGAAGTATTAAATCAATGTTTACTACTACTCTAACCAATGTTCTCTCTAAAAATAGACCGTCTCTGAGCTAAAAATGAAAGAGCTTAGCACATCAATGTGCAACAATATATATATAAACAATAAAAATAATAAATATAGTAGTAATTAATTATTATATACAGTCTTTCAATCCGCAGAAGTACTTTTGGTTAATTCCTTAACTCTTCTCAACTGCCATTAAATTCAAAAAACATAACGGAAGCAAATGTCATCAACTCAAATCTCATGAATCCTGAATTTTAATGTTAGCAGCTTGTCTATTAATTATATTTATTTTATTTCTATTTAGTAAAATTGCCTCCTTAATTATTATTTTTATTATGGTTTCTCTCTTCATGAAGAATCTTATTACTTTCAAACTTAAATTTATATCTACATGACCATTTATGATCAAATAAAACTGAAACAGTCATTAAATCATTATTGTTTTTACTTTTCACATGCTTATATAACAATTCATGCTCCTTTGATCTTTTTTTCAATACTGCACCTCGATTCACCTATCTATGATAACATATATTCACAAAAAATTTGATACACAACATTATTTTTTTGCTTGACTGGTATGATATTTTTAGAATTATTCACTAACTTAACGTTATTTATAACACAAAATGAAACATTAAACACATCCTTATATATAACCTCAAAAAATTTCACTTGAGCATTTGAAATATATCCAATTTTTATTATCAATCTATAACTCCTCTCAATCATTATAACTTTTTTTAAATTGACATAAAGTACTGTTAATCTGTTCAATCTTATAACCAACTTCAAGCAATTCCTTGGCAAATACCTCTGTATTTTTTTAATTTATCACACTGGTAACGACATAATTTTTCATTACGAAACAAAAAAGATCTAAAACTTGCTGTCTTATGCATAATTGGTACTTGTTAAATTATAAATTAATAATCAAACCATTATAAAATACTATTATTTCTTATAATAATTAAATCTAAATACTTAATATTTTTGTCCTGTTGCTTTTCAATAGTTCACTTCAAGTTATTCAAATTATTTAATTTCTCTACAAGCAAATTTATAGTATTGGTATTTTCACAAACAAAAACATCCACATACCTTTTGTAAATTTTAATATCGTTAAAAGTACACATATCTAAAATACTACTCTCATATGTAGGCTGTATATAATAGTTAATTACTATTATATTGTTATTACAAAATAGAATTTAATTAACAGACATTTTATTTGTATTATATATATATAAACATCAAAATATAACTTAAAAATAATAACAAACTTAATAATAATGATGATCATCCTTTATTTTTTTACATCATTCTTTACAATTTATCAGAATTTTATAAACATTGTCTGGATTTATCTACTTTTCTGATAAAATATAAAGCTAATTTTTATTAAATTATCCAAATGTTTATATCTAGTTTATTATAGGATTTTGATTTTATCGGAAGCTTGAGAAGTATCAAAAATACCTAAGGTTTTTTATATTCTTGATTTTTAAGACATATGTAACTAAATCATTAATTCATTTACTTAAATTTTACATTTTTCATTTACTAAAAATTTCAAGTTACCATATTGTTCTAAAATTGTATCTAAGCTTATATGGTTTTTATCATTACTATTTGTTGTAGATTCATATTTTACAAATATACATTTTAGACTATTTTTTCCATGCTCTATGTTTAAATTATTTTTCTTTACAAAAGTATCCAAGGCATTCTAGTCATTTATATCTCCTCTGGAAATTTAATATCTGTATAATCATTGAAATTTAAAATTGTTTGAAAATCCACATTCCCGTAGACATTGTCTAGATATTGTGCTCTTAGTTTATTTACTTTTTGCCTTTGCAAATTAGTGCACTTCCATTGAAGATAAATTAGTCTTTAGCAAAGTTTCATTTAAATGCTGATATGATGATAATTCTGCAAATACATTTTGAAGAATCACATTTGTTACTCAATATTGTGGGGTTTTGAAGAGTTTTTAAACAATGTTCACTTATTGGGTTATTGAATTCTTCAACTTGTTCTGTGCGGGAACTTATTAAAATATCATAATTTTTTACCAGAACATTTAATACAAAATATCTAAATACTTATCTTACTTTATTTTTAGAGGTCTGAATGATTTAACATCAAATTCTGAAATGTTGGTCAAGTTTTTTTTCACTTCTTGTAGATGATCTACTAAAGATTGTATATGGGTTTCAGTACTTTTCCTTAATAAATGGAACCTGCTTCTATGCATCATATATACAGTGCTGTTGAACTAAATGTGAAATACCTCGTAGATAAGCAGCCACATCATTTGTTTTTTTCTTAACAATATAGAGGTAAACATAACCATTTTTTGAAATCAAGGTTATTCTCTATAAAAAAAAATTATTTTTATGACTGTCACATGCAATAAGCTTAATAGTGCTGACAAATATTGTCCAATAGCTGGATTCAAATTTTCATCAGTATTTTATATACATCTAATTTTCTTTATACATGATAGATTGGTTCCAGAAAATTATGTATTAAAAAAAATTGTGTAAAATAATACATTATATATGGAAAATAAGGAGATGGGTTCCAAATGTAAAAAATCAACAAAAATAATTAAATAAATCATGAAAAAATTTTGTTAGAATGTTATATTTTTGCATGCTGTCAAATTTTACTTCATAAACATTGCACATAAATAAAAATGAATTATAAACATAAATTCCAATTGAAAAATAAAAAAATGTAAGCAGCAATGAAATGAAAATTAGGCATTTTAATTTGTAATTTGAGTTATACATAGCAAAAACACATACATTTTCACATGATTGGAATACTGGTACTATCACTAACAATGATTTGGTCATTGGATTCTTCTAAATTCTCTCTCTAAACTCCTGAACAACACTAGCAGTAAGGTCATGTGGTGCTGATGTTATATTTTTATGAATGACTTCACTAATTAATGGCTGGGTTTGTATAATGTCTAGGTTTTTATATAGTTCTGTAAGATGACATTAGTAATTTCAGATCTCGTTGAAACTTTAAAACCCGTTTCTCATTAGGGTCATACTTGACTAAATAATTGCCTAATTGATTAGCAAGATCAAGACATTCTTTAATTAAATAATCTCTACAATTTCTTTTTCACTTAAAAGCTTTATCAACTAACAATTCATCGATATTCTCAGATGATGTATCATCAAATCCTTCTTCGCCAATTAAATTGGCCATTATTATGATGTTGGAAAATTCATATTAAAGACAACAGGATCTTTGCTTTTCACAAATTCTCGCCAAATAGCTTTCCAACATTCATTCAAAGTTGAAGACCTTTAATTCAGATAATGTTAATCCAACTTGATTCACTTAATCCAGATTCGAAAATTTCTTCCACACATCTATGACATTTGATGTTTTATCATTCAGTTTGTCCAAAATGTATTGAAATGTTCATTCTACATAATAAGTTTTAAATGTTGCAATAATTCTTGGTCTAATGATTGAATCAAGAATGTGGTATTAGGCAGCAGAAAACAAATTCTTTGACATCTGTTTTAGATGCAGTTTCACCTTTTATTTTAATATTGTGAAGTGCATATCTTTCAAGAAACTTAATCATCTATCCTGTTCTTGCAGAAAATTTGTATTCCTTGTTTAACTCAGATTAAGTGCCTTGCTCAATTTCTTTAATTTATTTGTAAATTTTAAGTACTGTTTGCTTGATGGCATTTCCTTCTACTGGTATTCTTTTTTCTGACATTTATTCTATCCACATTATTAAGGTTTTTTCCATTTTCTTCTTAACAATATATCTTATGTAAAATGATTGAGCACTCAATTTTGTTTCAGAACAATACCAACTCTCTAATAGCAGCTTCATTAACTAATAATTTTTATAGTAGTTTCATGTAAACCAAAATGCTTTCCTACAGATGTTGCTTCTTCTCTGGTTGCAAGACGATCTAAAATTTGAATTTTAGTGTCCAAAGAAGTCTCTTTCCTCATTTTTTTTATAGGTGGATTATTTGACATTGTATGAGGCTACAGAAAAATATTTCCTATTTAATTAACAAAAATTCAAAAATATGCACTCAATATATAACTTACTATCTATTGATTTTTTGGCAAAATTAATCAACTAAATTTAAACAAAATTAATTTTTTTTAAATGAACACCACCAAGGACCACTTTTTTTGTTTTAAATCAAAATGCAAACAAAGCATCAATACCAAAAAGGTACTTCCCCTTTTCAAAACAAAACATCAAAAATATTACAATGCGACAAGCAAGTTTCCCCATTTCCAAGAATTTTGCCAAAAAAGGGAATTTTGTTTTTAAAATAATGGAAAGCATTTTTTTTTAATTAGATGATAATGACAGACGTAATTTTTATTTTTTTTACCGATAAAGCATCTCGTATAGGAAGAGGATTTTTTTTTAACTCTTGTTATTTCATATTCGTATAAAAAGAGAATTAGCTGTATAATATTTTTTCCCCCTAAAAAATACCCAAACAATGAAATAAAAACTGTTCGAACTACACAATAATTTCCTTGTGCATGATAAATTTATACATTCTATAAATTTGAAGAAATAATTTTTACTACTCCATGATTTGAGAATATTAACAAATTTTCTTACATGATCATGTATAATTTGCATAGAGAGCATTGACGAATTGATGGTAATTGCTAGGATAACATTGTCTTGTGTTCAGCATTTCTAATTTGAGAATACAATGTTATGAATTTACATTTAAAATTCTCAAAATTCCTCCATTGATTTTATTTTGGATGATAATAACTGAATCAGGATGAACTTTTTCACTTAAATGTCACTTTAAATAGTCTTTTCCATTTGGCCTATATTTTAATGGAAATTCACATTTTGAATTTGATTGACAGCAGATTTTGCAAATGATCTCATGTGTATTGCTTTGATCACTAAAAACATACCAAGTTTAATACAGTTTGATAACAAAATATTCCCAAATGTAATACAGTAGTTATAATTTTTGTTGACTATAACATTTCAATTTTAACTGATTAGGAAAGCCATTCATATTTAAATTTGTTTTTCATATTCTTATATTGATGAAACAAAGATTAAATTGACTTGCTGAATGTTTCGAAATTTGTAAGGTCTAAAAAAATTTTGTATATATTGGATAATTTTTATATTTCAATTACAATTGTAAAAAAAAGTCTTGTCACACTCATGCTGCAGTTGTGTCAAACATTCTACCATGACAACAGCCAGCAGAGAAAAGGCAATGCTCTATCATTACTATTACATATAGGCCGAAATGTAATATTATTGAAATCTATTTTTAGTTGTTTTGGGTAGGATATAATGCTATTAAACTGCAGTCCCTATAGTAATGTCCCTCCTCCCACTATATACAGATGAATTCTTTTTATCAAAATTATTCACCTGGATTCAATTTGATGTGTTTAAACATAAAAATAAATGAATGAATACTTTGAATATTGAAATGTCTGGAATGTGTTGTAATTACTGTTCAGAGTACAGGCTTTCAAAATCACTGTGCAATTGCACACTGCACAACTTAAAGGGAACATTGATTTCAATTAAATTCCTTGTCCAATATATAATCTAATGATCAAAAGCAATGTAATTAATAAATTAAACACCAATACATTTTCAATTAAATTATTAACTTTCATTCCGATTGAATAATGCTTGAGAATGAAAATTAAAATATTTAATTCTATTCACAAAGATCTCTTAGTATACTGTGCATCTTGAAGTGGTATAACCAATACAATAATAGCCCATATTACTAGTACATAAATAACTATGTATGGGGAACAGTATTATAACTTTTAATCATATAATATACTAAGAATACTAATTAAAAAAATGGTCTTGGATTAGGTAAGTCATTTTGTCAATTCGTAAAAGTTATGTCATTTGGAAGAATATGTAGTGACCCTCTATTTGACATCTACTTTCCTAAATGTCAGCCATCTATTATAGTAAAAATAGCAAAAACATGATACTTAGTGAGATAGGGACTTGCCTACTTAGATATAAGAAATCAAGATGAAAAGACATAACTCAAATATCTTACAAATCTCTGTCATTGGTGATTCATTCCAAAATTTTATCATTTTGCCAGTCAATATTTGGGAATCTATTTATCCATAAAAATGTTAGAAAATATATTATTGGGTGAATTATTGACTCATATAAGCATTAAATTTCTATATAATGTTACCATCTACAACATTTCTCAGAAAGACTCATGGATGATTCTATGATACAACTTGTAAATTATGTGAATCAGATGAAGAAACTTTTTTACATATTATTGATCCTTGTATTTGTTTAATAATTTAAGATCAAATTTAATCATTTCCAATAACCCATTAAGCAAAATTGTGGGCCTCAAATTTTTTGATGGGTGATAAAAAGATGATAAGAGTTGCATTAACACTTTTGAGTTTTATATTTATAATAAAATGCAAAACATGAATCTTCAAATACTTATCAAAGCAAGATAATGTAATATGGCCCCACAGATTTTTTTAAATTGTGAAATTCATTATGACTTAAATGAAGTGCCGTTTCACTACCACATCATCATCAATAAAGATCTATTTTCCATGTTAGAATGCATGTAAGTACCTATATTGAGAGTAATATATGAAGAATAATAACCAATAAAACTATATCAATCTTTTTTCTAAATGTAACATGGTAAGTTTTGATTTTAAATATATAATTATTTTTATTTGATATGTATAAATTATTATATATAATTAAAAAAATGCAATGGATATATTTCCATTATGTTTAGTTCTTGTGTATGTCATATTTGCTATCATATAAACTCCCCCGTACACAATAAGTTTTCACAGTTTTGTCTAAACATTAAATATTTTGCAACTACACAATAATGTAAAACTCCAAACTGATGTGTCCAAATCATAGTACTTTGTATAAAATAGTAAAAAAATAGGAAAATAAGTTAATTTAATAATATGGTATCATAACTACCAAAAAAAGTCACTTCTCTTTAACAAATGCTGTTAGTTAAGATTAATTCAAAGTATTAATACAAATTTCTCTATTAATAGAATGCAGTTCTTTTTTTTTTTTGTACTTTTAAACGTCTTTATTATTATTTACCGTTCTTTAGCTTTCTTTAACTAGCAGTCTTCAAATTTTTAAACAGGTTTTTAACTAGATAAATAGCTTATTTGAAGTCTGCTAGATAGTCTAAACTGCAAAGAGCATATTAAAACTGCATTGTGAATTTTAAAGTGCAAAAAGAACATATAAATAGTAAAATAATATTTTAAAGGAGCTTTCAAACAAGAAACCACTCAAGATCTGTATAAAGAAACTGACATTCTTGTCCCTTGGCAGGCAGTTTCTTATGAATTTTATGGGTCTAATAATATGAAAGAAAGAAAAAAAATCCTTATCTATTTTCTTATCATTTTTTTTTTCACTTTTCAACTCTGTGCATGGTTATAATTTAGACTTTTTTTAAATCTATAATACAAGTACAAATCAGCATTCAGTTTAATAGTTTACTGCAAGTTATTAAGAAATATTTTATGCATCATTCCTTTTTTTTTTTTTTTCAAAATTTATCTGTAAATATATAAACACTTACCAATGTTCTGAAAATTTATGATGATAGGTATTTTACTTATATGTTGGATTATTTCCATTGTCTAGAACTAATTATTAAATTTATCTCTAAAAAAAGTCAACATTTTTTCAAATATATTCAACTATTAATGGCAGCAAACAGGTTTTGAGTGGTATTTCCCTCTTCTTCAGCTATTGCTGATCTGACCAGTGGCAAATAAGAATCAACTTTAGATTCATGAATTTATGGTAATACTTTTATCTTAAATTCAGTATTATGAATATTAAGATCCCAGATTGGATTTCCATGCTAAAACTATCACTAGTCAAGCCACTGACAGAATAGTCTAGTTGTTTAGAAAGTCAACTCAAATATAGTCGCTGGTCAGGCCAGCAATATCTAAAGAAGAGAGGAGAATAATATTGAAAAGTTGTATGTATTTGAAATGTATGTATTTGAAAAATTTATATGTTTGAATTTTCATAAACCTTTAATAATTCTAGATGATGAAAATAGTCCATCATATAATTACAAATAAAATGTCATCACCACATATTGTCAAAATAATTGTGTATATGTATACAGGTATAAATATACACACACGTGTTATTTCCTTTATCCTCCCCCATCTTTGTCATTATTAATATTGTTTTTGTTTTTTTAGATTCATTAGGCAGTAATCCAGGCTCAGGAAATATTGTCTCCATCCCTTCTATAACCAAAACTCAACCAACTCCCCCTTCTTCCTTACCTTCTATAACTACACCCCAAACCACTACCCAAACAACAACCACTGCCTCATCTAATCCATTCCCGAGTTATCAAGTCTTTCCTGGTCAAGTGACCTCAACTAGCCAGGTTACATGGGCTGTTCCAAATGAGGTTGTGACCCCCGGTATAGCACCACCTACCATTCCTGCTACAACAGGAGGAACACAGGGCCATCAGGTCATGTGGGCTGTTTCAAATATGGACCAGGTTCCGCCTGGTAGTATTCTCATTAATCCACAAACAGGTAAAACATTTATTTTTTTTTAGTATATTTTTGCTCGTACTTAAAATGTGATTTATACATACACATGTTTGTATTCATTTATATGTAATTAATTAATTATTTTATGTAGGATTTGACAGCAGATTGCACATATGACTAAAATAAAAATTAACCATGAATATGGGTTTCTATGTGTATTTTTACAGCATTCTAATTAATACGAAGGAATTAATAAACATTATAGAACTATCTCTTAACAATGAAAAACATCAGTTGTAGTATGAAAAATTTGAAATGTATTAAAAAATATTGATGGAATCACTATTGCTACCTATAAATGCACATTTAGAATATATCAATGATTACCAATGAAATTACTGGCTTACACTTTGTCATATTATGCATAAATAATTATTTGTGAATTTAGCTATAATGCTATTAAAGTATACAAGAGATATATGAATAATATATTAAATCTTTGGCTAAGAAAAACTATAATCTGCTAGTGTAATTAAATTAGCTTAAATTGCAGGTGAAAAAATGTTACCGCTGATATATAATATTTTAATATTGTATCCTGAAAGAAAACTCATGAAATGTGTGTAAAACTAATTGAAGAAAGTTTTTTCACTTTGCACAATAAAATAGCAAGATTGAGAAGATTCTTAAATAGAAAAAAATTATGCAAATATAGTAATAATAGAAATAACATTATGAAAAAGTATATAGTATGCATGATATGCAGTCAGTATACATAAAATTATTTGTTATAAAAAAAATTAGCTAAATTTAAAATCTATAAATAAAGATAATAATTATTAGCATATATCTGTGTCATATAATATAGAAGGGAATGATCAAAAAATAAAGCAAAATTTGCTTCAAATATATTAGTATAAGATATAGTGTAAAATTAAACTTCAACAGAATATTAAATAACTCAAAAAATAATAATAATAAAGAACCAGAATATTATTATATACAAAATATTTGCCAATGTAGACATTCATATGTAGACATTCATATATTGGAAAATTGATGCCTATTTTACAAAAGATTTAATGGGCATAAATCCTTTATGAATAAAATATTAATGTTATTTAAAAAGTATGACATCAATTGCAATAAAGAATTTTAATTGTAATTTTAGCAATGTAAACATTCAATATAAAAAAAAATTGACATGAAAATAAAAATTAAAAAACATTTGTTCTTAGTAAGAGAAATATTCTCTTTACTATGTCAACAAAATACTAATGTAAAAACACATTTTTCAGAAATATCTTTTAAGTTTCAAAATACTGTTTTTTAAAATGTGTTTAGTTTATAAATATTTATTGTTTAGTATTATTTCTATAATCGATATAATTTGGCATGATCATAATATCTGTGCACATTAATTACTATTAACACTTAAAGAATTTTAGTTCATATGATACATATTTATTTTTATATCCACTATGAAAACTAGACTTAGATCTTGCCCATTATTTCATTCTCAAAATTCCAGACTCATGGTTTTTCACTCATTATAAAATTGAGAAATTAATTAGCAACTACACACATAGTAATGTAATATATATATAGAAATCATTATGGGTTTTATAATAGTGTGTATACATATATATAAAGTTGAAAGGAAAAGTAGAAATAACATTTTTTTGTAGATTTTTTTTTACATTATACTGGAATAACAGTAAAGATTAAATAATTTTCAATTTAAATTTTTTTTTATTATAAATTAAACATTTAAAAAGGGTCTAATTAATATTTTATTAATTCTGATTTTGAAATTAAAACAAGCATGTTTTTATGTTAAAGTAGATATACTGATAATTATAAAATTTCATTAAGGGTTTTTTCAAGGGATTAAAGTGAATTGAAAAGTCATTAGCTTTTTTCAATAATGATAGGAAAACATTTTTAACTAGTATATTTTTTCCCACACCCTAACTATAAAAGGTTTGACAAAAATGATTAGAAAGTGTTTCTGGGTGGTTCTTAAGAGTTTGTAGAGTTGTCCAGATTAGGACAGAACTTCCATGAAGAAATAACTGAAGTCAAAACAGTGGATCCAGCAGCTGCTATTAGTTCACACTGTTGGAGTTTCAATTCACCTAGAAGCAAGACCCAGCTTTTTTATGTTCTTTATGTCTGACATTGTACTAGATAGCTTGCCTAATGTCTATCCAATCCTAGACTAAAAATGGAGCATATTGAATGGAAACAGTTACCTGAATTATACCTTTCCTGAAAATGACAATGAACCAATCTAGTGTTTAGAAGGGATCAGCTTACTCAAAGAGTTTATTAGCTTTCTGAAGAATTAGTTCATATGTATGCTGGTTTATCTATATGCAGAGAGAGTCACAAAAATATATATATATATGCACAGCTGGTGAGTAGTGATATATATAGAGAGAATATTTTAAATCATTCAGTGAAAAAAATTACATTTAAAATTTAGTTTAAAGATAAAAGTTAAAGATCTAATAATAAAGAATTAATTCATGGACAATTTTATATTTTGTAAAAGAAAAAGTGAACTCCTAAAGTATTTTTAGATTGGAAAACAAAGGAACTTTCTGGAGTGTTTTTTAAGATGTTTATAATTAATCAATAGTAACCAGTTAAAGATGTGATGTTACTTTTTTTTAAAAAAAAAAGGAAAAGAAAACTTTTATGAACAGTCATCAAAGATGTTAATAACTGATTTATCTTATTTTTTTAATATATTTTCATCAGGGAATTAAATGTGAAAATATATTTGTAATAATTTTATTATTTTGACAAATTAAAATATAATATAAATGTCAGTGTCTGCACACATTTCCATGTGCACACGTATATGTTAAATTAGTCATTAATTACATATAAAAAATAAATTTCATTTGTATGTTTATAACACTTCAAATATGTTAATAAATTGTTATACCACATATCTGTGCACTAATATATAGGCATTTATGTAAACCTATTGGTACATATATGTAAATCACAATGTGGTAGCATATTTTTTGTATATTAATCAAATCAGAAGACTTAATTTATATATGTGTAGCCATATTCTGCAGACCTTAATTTCATTTTTTTGTCTATTGTCAATAAACTGATATTACATTGTTAACATTATTCCAGTGAACTTATTCAATCCTAAATAGTTTTTAGAATATTATGTGTTGCATCATCTCAGTAACATTTATAAAGCTGTGTTCTCTGCGCTAGATTTATGCATAAAGGTCTAGTATATAAAAAGGGATTATATTAGTGTTTATGGGCATCCAGTTGATGATGATCCTGGAATGGCACAAAGGGAATATCTTTTAAAGTCCATGCGCCACATTTTATTTAGTTAGTATTTATTAGAAATTAAGTCTTTAATTGGCCAGTACATTAATGGTACTAAGTAGCCAAAGTATTGATGAAGATCAGCATGTTTTAATATCCCAGTATTATTGTCTTTATTGTTATATATTCTGATGGGTTATTATTTAAGTTTGTGATCCAAATTAATGTTTAAATAATCTGCCTTAAGCTGGCAATGGCTAAATAGTTAGCCTTGTCTATAGTAGACCCATGATGAATGAGTATTACTTTTGGATAATGCTGGTGAACTTATGGTTAGCATATTTATACTTAATATTGTTAGTTGTGCTATTCTCACAGAGTGATCTCTCATGCTCATTACTTTTATATTAAATTTTATATTTAAAATCCAGTTGACTTGGGTTTAATATGGTGATGTTGTGTCATTACCCTAGGTTCACCCCATATTTTTTTTACCATTACAATATATATATATATTAAAAATTCAGAATATTTTTTATTATCCTAGGTTCACCCCATATTTTTCTTACCATTACAATATATATATATATATTAAAAATTCAGAATATAATGTTATCAAAAGTAAAATAAGATATGAAATTATTTTTTGGTATGATCTGCATTGATATTGATTTTTTTATGTCCACTGCAATTTTTGATCTTGAAAACTAATAACAGAAGTTGTTTGTCTATTTTCCGAGTCATTTGCATATCTTTTTTCAGACTCTTCATTGTCTGTATTCAATTATGAATAACTTAATGTGGACATCGTTTTGCCCTATGCTACAATTGACTAAAGCACATGATTATTGCATGTACTCTGAAGCCTTATTAATTTAAAATAACTTGCCTTCTATCAATAATATGGAAATCCTGTTGCAACTATTTTGCTTTCATTTTCTTCATATTTTCTACGTTTTTATATATAAGTAGATCTTTTACGTTCTTAATCTCAATCAATATAAGTAATTCTACTTATATATATATATAATTGAGGCACAAATTTTTAAGAAACTTCAATTTTCATTACGCATTATCTATGTTATATAATAAATATACTTCTAAAGTATTATTTTTATAGTTACAATATCTAGTATATAGAGTACATAAATTTTGAAATTATTATGGAAATCTTCCGTGTATTAAATAAGAGTAAGTCTTCAGTAGTGATATAGTCAGGGCAACCACCAATTAAAATTGAAAATATATTTACTGAGAAAATGTACATAGGTTAATATACACATATAGAATATGCATAATATTCTAAATACTTGATACTATTTAGTTAAATTGTATGAAAAAGAAGAGAGCAATACCATTTTTTAGCTATCTTTTTTTTTTATGTAAATGGAAAAGAGAGATAATATTTTTGTTTTAACCTTTATCAGAAAAGTATTTTAAATACATTTTTATCATATTGTTCAAACATAAATAATAATTTTAATTAATAATACAAAATTAAAATGCTAATAGTACTCTATTGGTCAGTTATCCCAACCTGCTTTTAGTAATGTTTCTAAATATAATCATTCGGGATGTACTATATCACAACAATAATATTTCAATAATAAACACAATGCATATACTAAGAAAAGCTTGTTTATTTTATTTAATATAATATGCTAATCATACTTTCAACTAACTGGTTAAAAGAAGTTAACATATTATTTTTTAAGCTGAAAATGTTTATTATTGAATTACATTGCTTTAAGAAAAGTTGAAAATTACTTTGTAATACCAATATAATTTATAATTTAGAATTATTTATATAAATTAGAAATTGCTTGTATTTATTAAGATATCTATTGATTTACAATTGTATACAATATAAATAGTAAAAGTAATTATATTTTAAACTTGGAATTTTTTTTAAGACTGTCATTATACATGGTTTGTTTGTACTTCTGCTGTATTAGTCAGATGCTGTTAAATTTTATTTATGAAGCAAATAAGCTAAAACAATCATAGATGGTCCTAAAATTATTGATGATAATCCCAATAATGTCTGAAAAAATGAAATTCATTTAGCTTTTATATTGATTCTACAAAAAAAGAAAAGAAATTTGTTTGGGATCTTATATGAAACGCATTTCTTGTTCTGTAATTTTTCTATCGTTTGAAGAACTTTCTATTTAAACATTCAAAATATCTTGATTAAAACATATATATTATGTGGTAAAAATTGTGTCTAATTTATTTAATATTTTTTATACATTTTCTGATAAGCAACTTGAATATATGTGACAGGATAGACAACCACTACCACAGAAATGCATCATTCAACTATAGAATAGGTGAGTGCTAAAGAATCTGGCCCAAGTAGTGCTAGCTAGTTTTCTAAAGTGATTTTTATAAAAATATTTAACGGTAACTTAGTTTGCATAAGGAAATAAGATTAAACTGTAGTTCAAGATCTGTATTAAGAAGCATGGAATAGACTTCTATTTCCATATGTGTATGTTCATTGGAGCTGGAAAGTTGAGAAATAAAAGAAGTGGACTTGTATTATGTTCTAAATATAGAGAAATTTACACACTGATATTGTGTAATATAATAATAATAAGTATGTATGTGGATATAATTAGTCAGAAATAAAAGGATTTTAAACTCCCTCTAGAAAGTTAATATATGTGATACATAAAATTATGCAAAAAGAAAAATTGTCATGTGAATTTACAGAAAAGCAATAATGTAATTAATGATGCAAATTATAAAAAGCAAATGAAAAACTTTTGTATTTGGCATGTGTGTGAGCAGTTCAATGTTGCACATAAATAAGCAATAAACAAGGCTGCAGCAGTCCATTACGAAAAAATATTAACAATGAAGAGTCAACAGAACTTAAAATGTGCAGTGAAATAGAATGCTGCATGATAGTTAACACTATGAAGTACGTGCATGCATAAACTTAGATTTCCTGCTTATAGTTGGAAATTTATTTGTGAAGGCGACTAACAAATCTTTAGTTAAAATTACTAATATTATATTTTATATTTAGAATAATAGTTTTTTTTTTTTTTAAGTTTAAATTTGTTATTTATTTTTTAAAAATAAATTAATGAGTATATGAGTCTGGTCCCTGTATATATAAGTTAGCAAAGTCAAGAGTTTAAGAATTTGTAAGAGGCTTCATTTGGAATAAGAACATGTGAAAGCATTGTGGGTATTAGTGGTAGAGGTTTCTGAATATCAGCATAAACTATTTAGTAATAATGTAAACAAATATCATGGCAGTGCAGAAAGAACAATCCAATAAAGCTTTCTACATTAATAATGCATCTGAATGGCGAATATATGTGGCCTATGTTGAGGGGTACATGTTAATAAACAATATTGTACATCATAAGCTTAAAGTTGCTACTTTAATGTTGATGTCAGGAAAGGAAGTGTTAAAATAGCTAATCATCTGTCTGATCCAAAATTCTGAAAGATATCCCATATAAAGAGTTGTTACAGAAGTTAAACTTACACTTCAAACCTAAACTTACACTTCAAACCAATGATTTTCAAATATGTAGTGCAACTGTTTCTAAAATAGATTGCAGTCACCTAATAAAGGCATTCAGGAGTATGTGACTGCATGAGCCAACAAAAAAAATGCCATTTCAAAGTTGAACTGGAATATATGTTGTTAGACCAGTTTTTATGAGATATGAGAGATATAAAGCTTAGACATGTATTATTAAGTGAGACCATACTTACATACACTGGAGCTATTGAAAGAAGAATAGCATGTGAGACATTCTGTAACATGTGATATAGAATTAAAAAATGTAGCAAATGTTCTCAAACCAACAGACATACAAAGAATAATATGTAAATTTAGAAACGAGAGATGTCATCAGACTGAAAGGTCATTTGTATAAAGTTTGTAAAAACAAACAGAAAATGATTAAAACAAATTTACCAGTAAATAGTAAACTAGGAAAGCACTTTACAAGAGTTTAGCATTCATGAAAAAAAATAATAAAAAGCAATAACTCGTGTAATTTATTAGAGATGAAAGTCACTGACCAAAATATTAAAATGGAAATTGACAGTGGTGCAGACAAGTTTCTCATTCAGAAGGATTAGCCATTAAAAGAAAATGGAATAAAAATATACTAATCAATAAGAACTTTGTTGATACAGATGTAAACAGTAATCACATTGATATGAAAGGAATAGGAACAATGCCAGTAATAATTAATAGATGAATAAAAATTTACCTCTATATGTTGTATCTAAGGGTTTATACCTCTGTATTAGATCACAACTGATTCAAACTTTTGGAAATTGCGATAAAAATTATTAAAAGAGCACAACGAATCTGATGTAATAAAAAAATAGATTCATCAACTTTTTAAATCCAGCTCAGCACGCTTAAAGACGCAACCAGTCATCTTTAACCTAGAAAAGTTCAACTCACTTTCAGCCTAAAATAGAAGAAGCATTAAATGAATTGTCTTTATATGTTGTATTATTTCCATCATCTAATATGAGTATTGAATGTCTTTAGAAAAATTTAACTTTATTTAAATATACATTCTACTGTTAGTAATAGCATATAGGTTAGTATTTGTACAATGCTTTGAGAGGTATTATTCTTCCCTCTTCTTCAGGTGTTGTTGGCCTGATCAATGACAGTATTAGCATGGGAATCAAACCTGAATCCTTAGATTTTTTGGATCTTGAATTTTAAGATAAAGCTCTCCACTTTTTTCGAAAAGCAAAGTTGATTAAAGAGAAAAAACAGATATGTCTAAGGTAGCAAACCTTGTATGTACCGGTGAACTTATGTTCAATTGGGAAATACAAAATATTGAACAGAGAAGAAAAGATACAAAGAAGAAAATTTAAAGAAACTGCTCACATGACAATGGCAAACAATCCTATAGGTCTACTTTGCTCTTAGAAAAAAATGGAGAAATCAGGAGGAACCTCATAGATAAGTATATGAAATTTCTACTGACGGTTGTCTTGGGGCAGGATGCCTCAGTTGGTTAGAGTGTTACCTTAAAATTTAACACTCAAAAGAATCTAAGGGTCCGGGTTCGATTCCCATGCAAGCGCTGTCACTGGTCAGGCCAGCAAATCTGAAGAAGAGAGAAAAATAATATCTCTCGAAACGTCATACATATACTTACTATGTGCTATTACTAACAGTTGAATGTATTTGGAATATTTAAATAAAGTTAAATTTTTTTAAAGACTTTCAGTACTCAAATTGGATGATGGAAATAGTCCAACATTAAATGAATTGGTCAAGTAATGCATTATTTCACTGATGGAAGAATCCACCTAGGCCACACCCATATGGTAATGTAAGACTATGCAGTGACTATCAAATAATAGTAAATAACATTTACAAATGAACTTATCTGGTGCCAAGCATTAGAGAGGTGTTAGCTTCTCAACAGAAAGCTTCTCCTTTTTCCAAATCAGATTTGCAGTTGGCATTTCATCAAATTCTAGTTACTAATACAGAAGCCAGGTTACTTACCATAAACACATATTTGTATCTACATTCAATAAGTTGCTTTATGGTATAACTATAGCATCGAATGTTTTCTAAGCGAAAATGGGAAGTCTTTTAAGAAGCACTGAAAAAGTTATGCCCTATCTTGACTACATTTTAATAGTCACTGAAAATAAAAAGGAGTTAAGAAGATAGGTCATTGTTGTGTGCAAAAAGCTTAATAAAATGGGAGGTATGTTAAATCTTTCTAAATGTATATGATAAACCAGAGAAATTAAATTTCTGGGATATTTTATGATAAATAAGAATCAATCTGGAGAAGGTCAGAGCAGTTAAGAATGTATTGAAGCCAAAAAATGGCAGAAAATTGTGATCATTTCTGGATATACACATTTTTTTTTTAAATGTTCCTGAAAAAAAAAATCCCATGTAGCAACTCCTCTCTACCAATTATTAAAGAAAAACCAAAGATTGGTGTAGCAAATTCAATAGCAAATGGCCTTTAGAGAGGTTAAAGATTTGCTGGTATCTAACCAACTGTTACTGGATTATTATGATGATAAGAAGTTGTTGTTACTGTGGACACTTCTGATTTTGGGATATTTGCTGTAATTTCTCACAAAATATGTGGAGGTGATGCCCTATAGCATACGCTTCCAGAACACTGTATGCTGCTAAGAAAAACTATAGCCAACTAAAGAGGCATTAACAATTGTATTTCCATTAAGAAGTTTCACCAATACTTATATGGGTATTTCTTTAAAATCTTAATGGATTCTACACCACTATTGCGATATTAAGAAAGAATAAAGTGACTCCCAACCATACTAGCCAATATATGCTACAATGGATTAATATCTTGGTTATTTTGAGTATAGTAAGCAGTAAAGTTGTAGTCGTCTGAACAAAAAAGGATTCTGAAAACCAGTTATCTACAAAGTCGATAAAGCAAGACTAGTGAATTTGGAATGCCCAAGAGTCTATCTACCCTTATAACCAAATGAGTTTTAATTCCAATTCAGAGGAATGCATGTTAGATCTTCTGCATGAAGTATAGCCCAGAATTGTTCATGTAAAAGAATTAATTTAATTATATGTCTAGTGGCATAACCTGAATTGTGACATCAAGAAAACAATCAGATATCAGCAGTGCCAATCACTGATGAGATTATCAGCAAAGGAATGGGCTAGAAGCTACTAAACCATGGCAAGGGATTCACTTAGACCATGCAGGACCATTGTATGGGTGTATATTTTTTATCGTCATTGACATAATGTAAATAGATGGAATGCAGGATAGTAAGAATATAATCAAAATATTTATGACATATGGTTATCCCGAATTATTAGTTTCAGATAACAATGCTAGATTCAGTTCAATATAGCTGCCTTAGGTGAGTCTGGCTACTGTGTTTAAAGATATCAAAAAAGTCATAAATTATTAAGTGATTGTAAAGAATATAGATTTGAGTTATTAAAATAAAATTCAAGAATAGAATTTTGTAGAGTGATCTATTCTGAAATGTGAGTTTTGTCTTTTAGATTTTTAATGATATTATTTTGTTTATAATTTACTGAAAATGTCTTTTATGATGTAATTTTTTCATCCAAATAGAAAATACAATTGTTTTTTTATTTTAAAAAAAGTTATTATACATATATGTGTTTAGGTACCTTATTTTAATTAATATTTAAATACAAGTATATTATCTATGCAGAACTTAGTTTAATTTAAAAGAGATTTGGATTCAGACTTTCAAGCTCCCTACTACTAAATATTATTATTTTTTTTTTTTTTAGGTCAACCATATTACAATTCTGATGGTACCGTGTATCGGTATAATCCTGGGACTTCAGCTCCCACTGTGAATCCTAGTACTCCATCACAATCTCTTAGTAGTCAACAACCTGTAGTGGCTCAACCTCCTAACATTACACCGGTGTATCCTCAGTATCTTCAACAACCTCTCAGTACAACCACAGACCAGCGTTCTTATTCAACTGTAATTTAATATGTTTATTGTTATCTACTTTTTAATTGTTATTGCTGTTATGTATTGATATTTAATTAAAAAAATTGATGACAAATCCATATTGTTAAATTAATGATAAGTATATATTAAATATTGATTATCTTTTGGTTTATTATTATTATTATTGCAGTTTTTTTTTTATTATTTAATATGCACTTATAACAATAAATTAAATAAGTACTGACTTTGTAAATTCAAAAATAAATGTGCTTTTATTTTGGATTTTCATTTCTGTACACATTTTATTGTATTATTTTTCTTACATAATTGATATTAATAAATTTTAAATTATATCTTGATTTCTTTGCCCACAAAATTTACATGATCTACCCTAGATGAATACATTAATGATTATCACTAATGATTTATTAAACTAGAGATTATCCCTAGCCCATATATAAACTTGAAACCTCAACTGATGAATGCTTTTTTAAGCATCTTGGGAGTCATTTGTCTTTTAAAGTGTATTATTCGTATGTTTTAAGAATGTGTGATGGATTGGAGATTATTAAGTACATTTATTAAAAAAAAATTAATCTTATTTTTAATACATACATATTAAATTTATTTAATATATTCTTATCACTGTAAATTAAATAATAAATGTACACAATTTTTATTGATTAGTTTTTCTTTTCTTCTATAATAAATATTATGCAGTTCAATCAAGCAAATAAACTATGTACTATATTTGTACCTGATTTCATTTATAAATAAAAATTATTCTAAAGATTTTTTTTTTTTAAATTTCAAAAATATTGTACCATAATTTGTTTGTAATAATTATTTGACATATAATTGTTACAAAACATTTGTGGCCTTATTTTTAATTCATATTTTTGAACAGCGTTTCTTAAATTGTGGGTCACGATCCCAAATGGGGTCGTGAAAATTTAATTCAGATACATGAATTTAAAGAAATATTAGTCACAATCTCTTCATTATCTTTAATATATCACGTTTTCTGTACAGCGCAATTGGCCAAGTTGAGTTGTAAATTATAGTTACATATTGAAAAATAACACTAAATGCATCATAATAGTGGTGTCGCATTGCAATTTCAGCATATAAATTATTTCAGAATCAAAATATATGCTGCAGTGAGGAGAATAAGGTTGTCATCACTGTGATTATATAATACATTTCCGGTCACGTTATTTGTTTCAGTTTCATTTCAATAAGTGTCCACATCGCAAGAGCAATACAATATTGTATTTTACTGTTTTATTCGACTAAGGTTAGTGTTTATTTGAATAAATATTATGAAAGATGTTATTTTTTATATATAAAAATGCTTGTATACTTTTTTGCCTCATTTTTTTATTCAAAATTTATCATCCTGTTAATTATTATAAAAAATTTTTATTTGAAACCATTTATTTATTAACAAGTAAAAACATATTCCTGTTTTTTAAACTTAACAGGTAATTTATAATTGATTTATTGATATTTTTTAAATATTAAAAAATAAAACACATGGGGATATTAAAAAATAGAACATGCGGAAGTAAATATGCTTCATATAATTAAACAAAAACACGGCTGCCACTTGGTGTCTCTGCTAACTAATAAGTACTGTTATTTTATTTATATTTTAGAATAAAAATACTTTTTACCCATGGATAAATGGTTGAACTTGAGTACCAAAAGTAATGATGCGGATGGAAATGCTACAAAGTCTCTTCAAGCAGGATCTCATAATCAGAAAGAGGCATCTAAGATGAGAAAAGGAAAATATGAGACATTTCTCCAATTTGGCTTTACTTTCAACGACTGTGATGTTAATAAACAACCTCTTTGTTTAATTTGCAATAATGTTTTGTCTATAGAGAGTATCCTTTATATGTCAGTAAACCAAAAGAATATTTTAAATGACTGTTAAAAACTTCAAATAAAAAAAACAATATTTTGAGAAATTTATAATTATTAATGAAAAATATTGACTCGCATCATATGAACTTTCATATCTGACTGCTAAAAATAAAAAGCCATATACCATTGGAGAAGATTTTATATTACCTGCTGCTATTAAAATGGTAGAAATACTTCACGAAGTAAATATGATAATAAAATTCAAAAAATTCATTTGTCAAATGACACTATCACTAATAGAATTTCTGAAATTAGCAATGGCCAATTTGAGCAACTTATTACTAGACTTAAAGAAAGCCCAATATTTACAATTCACTTGGATGAAACAGCTGATATTTTAAAAATAGCTCTATTATTAGGATATGTCAGATTCATTTATAAAGAAAACATTGAGGAAGAATTATTATTTTGTCATTCTTTGGAAGAACATAGAAGAGGGGAAGACATATAATAAAGTAAACAAATATTTTAAAACTGAAGATTTAGAATGGGAAAATTGTTTTGGGTATGCACAGATGGTGCAAAAGCAATGACTGGTGAAAATATTGGTTTTAAATCATTTGTTAAAACTTTTGGTAATAATCATGTAACTTTTACATACTACCTGATCCATCAAAAAAATTAGCAACGGAATTGAACGATGTGCTTCAGAATGCTATCAAAATTATAAACTTTATTAAAAGCTGTGCCCTTAACAGCCATTTATTTTCAAATCTTTGTAAAGACATGGTTTCTGAATACAAAAATGTATTATTACATGCAGAAGTAAGATGGATGTCAAAAGAGTGAAGTTTAAGAAGATTATTGTTATTAAAAGAAGAAATTATTGTATTTTTAACCAAACAAAAATCTGATCTTGCTGCTCTTTTTCAAAATACTTATGGTTATCAAGGCTGTGCTATTTGCCTGATATGTTTGAGAAGCTAAATGATCTTGTGTCTTCAAGGAAAAAATAACAATATTTTTACTTCAAATGATAAAATTGAGGGTTTTATTAAAAAGATAAACATTTGGAAAAATAGGGTGGAAAATGATTCATTGGAAATGTTTTCGACTATAGACAATATTATAATTGAAAAAATTATTATAGATCACTTAAAAACTCTAGAAACACATTCAATCTTGGATTCAAATACCCTTTTTGATTGACATTAATGAGATTAATCACCTACCATACAAAGCCCAAGAGGAATTTGCTGAGCTATTGAGTGATTCAAACTTAAAACTTGACTTTCCACAAAAATCCTTGAATGAATTCTGGATCAGAGCTAGGACTGAATTACCCACAATTTCTGAAATGGCATTAAATGTTCTTCTGACATTCAGCACCACATATTTATGTGAAATGACTTTTTCAGCTTTAATGTATATTAAATCCAAATATCGTTCAATGCTTAAAAACGTTGAAGATGCTTTATGTCCAGCAGTATCAAATATTTCACCAAGATTTAATTTGTTATGCAGCAAAAAACAAAAACATCCGTCTCATTAAAACGTGATTGTTATTTTTTTTTAATTTTTGTATACTTAAAACAAATCCTAAAACTACTTATTTTCATTTGTATATTGTTTACCAAAGAAATAAATTATTTATGGGAATATTTATTTCTATATCTATTTTATATTTAATATCTGGTGTCGCGAAAAAGCTAAGAGATAAAAAGTGGTCATGAATGAAAAAAGTTTAAGAACCGCTGTTTTAGAATAATAAATAAATAAAATAAAATTTCATTATTTTTAAGTAAATAAATTTTTATGAAATCATTATAAAGTTTGTTTATGAAACGAAGATTTTAAGCATTTTGTAAGTGTCCATTACAGAGATAGTGAAAAACAAATAAGAATGATATTTTCTTCTATTTCACATTCATTGAATTGGAATTAGAAAAAAGTTTTAGTGATCATTTTTAATTGTGATTTGGATACTCTAGAAATTTAAAAACAAATATTGAGATATAGGTTTATTGTTAATGGAAGAGAATTTAAACTGATTAGAAACTTTCAAGTTTTAAAGAAAAAAATTGCGAAATAAATATATGAGAAATTACCATTGAATTCTTAGTTGTAGACTAATAAGAGCTGTAAAAAAATGACTGTAAATAAAAAAAAGATACTTATTTTAAGAAGTGCATCAAATAAATGATAATGAATTTTGACAGAGATTAATCTATATTAATATCTTTAACAAATTAGCTAAAATATCTATTGAATTATAATCTATAAACCATTAATATTAATTAATATATATTTTACATATATGATATATAAATTACAATATACCCACCCACACGTCATCAATAAATAAGTTAACAAACTAGTCAAAACAACAAGACAGAGAAAGTGCATCAATTCACTTTTTACTCTCTTCTGATGATGCTATTAAGAAAGTAATGCAAACTATGACAAATAAGGGTGTGAAATTTACATCTGCTGAGAAGTAAGTGAAACTTAGGGACAAATCAGTCAAGATATTAAATACATCATAATGCTGCTTTGACTACCATGTTGAAATATTTGGCAATGACATGAAGGCATAGTGACTGGATATATTGTAATTTTGACCAATTGTCTAGCTGTTCATTTTTGTTGTTGTTACTGTTTTATTAATAATAAATTTAATTATAAAGGATTTGAACACAAATCCCTTATAATTATGTCTATACTCCAAGTATATAAATTATACTTGAATTCAAATATTAATAATAAATATATAATAGAATTTATTTGTTGTTTTTTTTTTTTTATTATTGTTAACCAAGGACACTTCAGGTAATGAGCTGGCCTCAGCTTTCTCAAGTATAACCTTAACTCCACAGTCATCAGCAGAGAGCATAGAATTACCTGGTTCTCAAAGGCCACAACAGCAACAATTCATTGTTCCTGGTATACGAGCAGTGGGCTATTCTTCCAATCCACCTCCAGCAGCTACGCCTCAAGCTACTTCTCTCACCCAGGTAAAATAAATATATAATTTGTGGGATTGGTTTTGATATACATACAGATGTTTCAGTCTACCTTATTAAAATGCTTTTTTTTAGAAAAATAGCTTATGTATATATTATTTGTCAATACTGATTAGAAAAATAAAGAGGGATAATGCATGAAAGAATTCTCCATCCTTTTTAGCAGTATTTTTTTTTTTTTTGCATTTGTTTTGATCTGAAGTCAAGTCATACTTTACTTTCTTCTGTGAATATTTGATAACATTGTTCGCAATACCCAATGTTAATCAATATAGTGGTTATGTCATAACTAGCATATTGGTTCCTAAGATACTTAGCAGATAATATACATTTGCAGATAGCAAAAAATGCTACATAAATAATAATATTGTAGCCATATATATATTTTTTATTTCAGAAATGATCCAGTATACAATACTTTTTTAAAAAAAAATTATTTCAATGTAACAGAATTCAAACAAAAATTTGCTTTTGTGCATTCAATGATAAAACCTCGCTTTATCATTAAATTATCAAAAATTAATAACTTAAAAAAAATTTAATGCAGTACATACTGGTATTTAAAATAATAGACTAAACAAAAGTTGTTAAAAGCTTGGCTTGGGTTTTTTTTTTTTTTGGAGGGAAGGGAATATTGAATTAGCATGTATTCATCGTTTCTCACTTTCGTGCCAGAAGCTTTTTTTTTAATATGCCTATGAATATTTTAATTTTCTAATTGTTTTTTCACTCTATATCTCTGTCTTTTCAATACTTACCTGCACAATAACTGCAAATGAAATAAAACATATCTCATAATGAACTAGTCCGGATTCCTTCTTATCTTGATCAGATTGGGCATTCATTTCCATGAACTAATAGATGTACTTCATCCATGTCTCTTCAGTAATTATCTGCACAGTAACTGCAAATGAAATAAAACTGTTATATCTCATCTTGCTTTTAAATAATGAACTAGTCCAGATTCCTTCTTATCTTGATCAGGTTGAGCATTCATTTCCACGAACCAATAGATGTACTCTATATCTACGTCTTTTTAATACTTACCTGTATAGTAATTGCAAATGAAATAAAACTGTTATATCTCACCTTGCTTTTAAATAATGAACTATTCCAGGTTTCTTCTTATCTTGATCAGGTTGAGCATTCATTTCCATGAACCAATAGACATATAAATAGATAACATACTTACAATGGCAAGAATGGGCCATTAAGTGATGATGCTTACTGAATTCGATTGCTCTCATTATGGGTAGGGGATCTGGCCATAAATAGTCAATCATTTTAGAGGTAATGTCAGACAGTAATTATTAAAACTGCAAGATTGTGCTAAAACGGGAAGCTGTTAAAACCTAAATCGACATGAGGGAAGCTATTGCGATTCAGCTGGAAGTGTCATCATACTTAGACACGAGGCAAACTTTTACAGAACAGATGTGACACTGTATCTATGTATGATGCAAACTGTCCTAGTACAGCTGGAAGTGGGCGGTAAGCTTAGGGATACCTGAAATCCCTTACAGAGATAGTTACATGGCAACTAATGCTATATCAAGCCAACAGTATCAGGCGAAGTTATAATGTTGTATATATTTAAATACTCATTTTATATTTGTTTAATTAATAAATATTTAAACATATCTTGCAAGTTGTGTTTATCATTAAATCACACATTTAACACAATAATACTGCAATCGACAAAATCACACAAATCACCCCCCTGCCCCGGCTGAAAAAAGTTTAATAGATGACATGGTCTTGCCCTTGCAGGTCATTAAATTTTTTGTCGTTAATCTCAAAGAATTGACAGCTTACATTATTAGAAACACCAGTGATTTACTCATTCATTATTAAAGAAAAGTCAAATTTCTTTTCCTGACAGCAGAAGGAGAGAAAGAAAAAATCAAAATGGTTAAATAAAATTGATTAGTTGGAAGTGTTTGATCCAGCATATCCTGAAAATTGGCTAATCTATAAGGATCAAGTGCTTTTCTATATGCAGACTAATCAAATCAAAAGGTTTGACATAAAATTGGCCACATTGATCTTGGACATATGAGACTTAACAAGCACAGGAAGCGCTGTGCTTCCAGTTGATCTTGGATTTTATCAAAGCATTGTTTCTATTGAAAAACTTTTTCTATCCAAAACCCTTAATGATAATGCAGATATCATTTCAATATCTGTACCTGTTGGGGGGGGGGGTGCAAGAGATTTTGTTAAATTCAAGAAATTAGCCTTGAAATGAGATTTTAAAGACTTCCTCAACAGATCTCTGAAAGATCATTTTATTTGTTGAATGAAATATCACAATCTTAATATTAATCTGTTGATGGACTCTGATATCACTTTAGATTCAGCAGTCTGAGTCAAGCAATTCCATTGAAGGAAATGGACTACAGCATTAAAATTGTCAATCAGAAAAGTGGATCAAACAACTACCCAGTTGACAATAAAAAAAAAAAGCTGCCCAAATATATTGGCAAATAAAAAATATTGTTATAGTTGTGGTGAATCAATACACACAAGCATGTTGGTCCCATGAAAGCTGCTTGTTTTCAAAGAAAAAAAAAGCAGTTGCTAATGAAAGAATGGACTAGTCTTCCAAAAAGCTAAAAAGGCAATATAAAATCAAATTATATCAAAACCTATATGAATATCAAAACCTATATGAATAATATCGAAGTCATTGATTAAGTTTTCAAACACAAAATATATTATTAATGATATACCAGTATCAATAGAACTGGTCACCCAGATCTGCAATGTCCTTTGTATCAACAAATACATGGGCTATCATTAATAGGAAAAATAAACATCAGCTGCAAAACAAATCATTAACTATTAAGGCAATCAGATATCAGTTGGGCAAAGCAAAGTTTGTTACTATGCCTATATATATATATATATTGTGATGATCGCACATACTGCGGTCACACATGTATATGTAAAACATACAAAACTTAGAAATGTTCGGGTTGGAAATAAATAAATAAATAAAGAAAGAAAGAAAAACGAGCTTAAAAGTTAACAAAATCAAGAAATGTTGAAAATTAATAAAACAAAGGAAAAGAGAGGGAACTAGAGTTACCAAGATCGTTATCTTTTGCTATTCAAAGTCTGAATTTCGAGAAAAGTAAAATATTAAATTATAATATTAAAAGCATAAGCTAGGAAAATTAAAGCAGAAAAGAAACATAAAGAAAACATGTAGTAAATATGATTTTGGGGAAAATAAAGTTTAAAGGCAAAACTTCAGTAGCGTGGAAAGAAAAAAAAACCTAGAAATGTAATATGTTCAAAAGATAAGAATCTGTGTTTCAAAGTACACCTTTGATGATAAACGAAATGCGGGTTTTATGGAGTATAGTTTAAGCATGAGTTTAAATAAAAATAAATGATCGTCGAAATTTAAATTTAAATGAGAGAAGAAAAAACATATACTAAAATTTGTGTAATTAATTAAAGAAAATAAAGAGATAAGTAAAATGTAAATAGTGCTATAAAATCATATAAAATAAGTTTAAATATGGCTGAAGGCAGAGCATGGAAGGTGTCAACAACAAGTGGAAACAAAGAATCCGAAGGACAAAGGACCATTGGAATGTTTTAATTAAAAAGGAGGTTAGGTGGAAAGCTAGAGAGATTATTAGAGGGATTAGAGCTTGAGACTTCGAGTCGAGAAGGTGAAATTTTGCGGCTCCAAGAATCAATCGATATAACTAGCCAATATGACATCTACTATCGGTGCCTCACATACTATGGCTGGCTAAGGCCTTCATGATTGCTGGTCGATCCGGACTGTCTGTACCAATGGTTCTGCAATAATGTAACAACTGCTGTAGTAACGCCTGCCTGTGGATTCCTGTAGTTGCCCTGCTTGTGATGCCTCGTCCTCCGTGCCTGAATAACCAAGAAGCTACACACCGCCAAATATGATAGGCGACCCTCCTAAAGAAGTGGAGAAAATCCACGTGACGGTCGACCACATCGGAAGGAACTCAAAGGCTAAACCCTAGGTAACTTGAATATTATTTTATAAATCGTCATAAGTGCACTTAAATTCAATAGACAATGGCCAAATGCCTTTCCTGAGTGATAATGACATTCTCTTATGATAGACAGTGAGTCTAACGATTATAAATGTGAAAGCATTTATAAGAATTTCAATTCGTTATTTTAAGTATTCATTTATTATTAGAATTTCAAATATTTATTCCTTATAGCACTATCAAAAATATAATATGTTTAATTTTATGTTAATATTTCTTATGTCTTTTTTTTATCAAACCTAATTATTTTTATTATTAAAAAATGTATTAATTTATCTAAATCTGTCTCGCCTCGTTCTTCGCCACTCCAAAAAATAGTTTAACATTAGAGAGGGGAGGGGGTAAACTATTATTCATGTTGATATTCTTTTTTAGTTATTAAATTAGCATGTGAACGTTGATGGTGCAGTGTTTTAGCCAGTAAAATTTATAAATTAGCCAAGCGCTGTAACAGTAATATCTTACAGCAGTCGGGAGAAAGCTGATCGGGAAAATAATCTGGAAGCTATATCCGTATAGCTGACAGATTCGGTCAGGTACGGAAATCGATTCGTTTATTTCCGTATTTCTCTCTGCTTGAGGTAGCGGAAAGTGGACGATTTTTGAATTAGAAGAATTCCCCATTACATGTTTTTAAGTGAAAGGGAAGTTGGAGCTTTCGATCGTCCCGTGCCCGTTACATATTTTGGGGGCCAGTCCGGGATTTGAAACTTCTGCACATTTAATAATCACGTGTTAAATAATTTATAATGTAATAAAATTTTTCTAAAATGAAATTCGTTTAATATATGTGGATTTAAACATATAAATTTAGTGTTGCAAGTTAAAGTGGCGAAAAGCGAAGACAAAGGAGATAAGTTTTTTTTTGATGATACTCCATACGAGCATTTCACGTCAAATGTGTACAAAGAGTAGCGAGGGGGAAAATTTTTTTTTAGTAGTATGAAAGTTATTGAAATGAATAGTGAAAGATAATCTCAAGCAATAATTAAACAAGTATAACGAACAAAGAAATTATAATGTCAAATGATTACCGCCATATAATATAAATCGTTTTGAAGAAAAAGAAGAATAACACAAAGTTGTATAAAATTTTAATGCTAAGTAATAAAAGAAATAATAGTCGCGCAACTAATTGATGGTGAAGAAATATAAATGTTATTAAATAGTCGTATATTCCAGTAAGTTAAAGTTAGAAAAATAAATGTGTATAGTCCCATAGGAAAATAATGAAGCGTATTTAGCTATAATTATAGCGATCAAAAATATAGATATCGTGATGTTTGTGTACCGAAAAAATATAAAGTAGTTAAATTAAAAGAAATAAAACAGTTCAGTAAGGGTTAAATCATAAATGAGAGATTCTAAAATAGCCACGTATCACCGGTGAATTGAAAAAAAATATATATGTATGATTCTAAATATTGTGTCTCAGTCAAGCCGAAATAAAATATTTATAATGGTTAATGAAAATATTCGAATGTATTTGTTAAGTTGAAGAAAATATGTACGTACGATTTCAAGGTAGTGAAAGGAATATAATTTACAAAAACGTTTTATATGTAAAGAAAGAGATTATCCCAGTGAAGAAAATGTATGTGTGACTTTGTGTTAAAACGACCGTAAAATAATTGAAGTTTATAATGAAATATTAAAAATATATGTCATAGGTGCATGTGTCTGGAAACACAGTTAAATGAAATTTTATTTAGATATATCGTCATCAAATAGAAATAAGTATAAGCAATGAATTAAAGTTGAAAGAATGTAAACAGGCATCATTGAATTAATTATAGTGAATCAGAGGTATATGAGCAGGGAAAATCGAGGACAAAGGTGGACAGACAGTTGGGCAAGTCTAGGGCAGGCAGACAAGAATAGGAACCGGAGTACAGATGTTTGGGTTGGCTAGTGATCTAACTGCTAACTGAATAAATCACAAATATTAAATCGTTGATCAAAGTAAAAAGGAAAACAGAGAGTCAATAGAAAAAATTTCTTTATATAAATATAGCCATAAGAGTTAGTAAACCGTATTAGAAACATAGATTAAGGGTTAAATAAAATTATTATTCATGAATACGAGATCCCAAGCTAAAATGGATTTTCAAGAAAAGGAAGTGAGAGAAGGGAGTGAAGATAAAGAGATGAAAGTACCTGGTAAAATAAGCAATAGTGATATCATGGATATGCTGAGGCAGATGAGGGTCGATCAACAGCAATTCGTGGAAGAATACCTGAACCGACAGGAGAGAAGAATAGAAGAATGGATGATCAAGGTCGAAATCGATAGCCAGAAAAGAATGGCGGCATTCAAGGAAGAAGTAAAAAATGAGATCATCCAGCAATCAAAGCCTAATGATACATGGGCTGGATTTCACCCAGAGATGGAGATGGAGGAACAAAGGAGTATCGGGACGTGTGGATATGCGAAATCTGAAACAGTTGAGGATAAAGTTAGAGAATTAGCAGAATTGGATTGGGAAAGGGATATAGGACAGCCAGAAAGGGAGATAAGACCGGGAGATGAAGAGATGGAGGTAGTGAGATATAATAGTCAAAAAATGATGATGAGCGTGCAGGAGAGTTTAGGTCAAGTGGCAAAGGTAATAGCCAGTTTGAACACCAGAGTGGAAGAATGTGTAACGAGTACAACCTACAGCAGCATTAATGCCATTATACAGGGCCGAAAACTAAGAACTACTGGAGAAGACAGAATCAGAGAATCTGGAGGTTACATGGACTATCCTGTGGGCTTCCACCACTTCCTGAAGATACAAGTTTTCAAGGGTGACCCGGGAGAAAGCCCGATGGAACACTTGAGCAGCCTGGAACGATACTTCCAATTCAGCAGAGTAAGTGAAGAAGCCAAGATAGCAGTCGCGTGTAGCCATCTGCAGGGCGAGTCTCAAGTTTGGTGGAATTCGCTATTCCAGAAGCCCATTACATTTGCAGCATACCAGAGAATGTTGAAGAGTAGTTATTGGAGTGAGGAGCTCCAGGAGCATATGTTGCATCAAATAAAACAGCACAAATGGAGACCGGAGGAGTCGTTCGTAACATTCTTCCGACGACAGGTGGCTAGATTACGACTAATAACGGCAAACCCGTTATCGGAGACGCAAATACTCCGTATAATTAGGTCCAGGTTTCCGAGGGACATTGAACGTACTCTCATCGGTACAGAGAGGAAAACGGTGGACCAGGTGGCGGAGATGCTGAGTGCGCTGGACACCACTAGGGACAACCAACGGATGGAGGAATCACCGTTGGAACCGCGTGTAAGAGAAGCACCTAGCATAAGAAAGGACTGGGATCCGGGAGAAAGCCGTTGGCAAGAAGAACAAAGATATTCTAGGGAATGGAACCCGAGGAGGCAAGGAAACGGACAACAGAGAGAGGAGACAGAATACAAGCGTCCATATGACATAACAGTGAAGCATGGACCTCGAGAGCAACATCCGCATCCCAGAGGAGGCAGAGGTGATGTAAATCGAGGAAGACAACCGCCAGATAAAACGTAAGAGCGGTCCCAAATAAAGAATTAGATGATGACAAATTCGGAAATGGAAATGGAACCTCGAATCATGGAGAACGGATAGGAATACGGAAGCTAATGACATAAAGAAATGACGAGCCAATAAATGGCTAGACAGTATGAGGGACTTTAGAAAAATGATAAAGGATAAATTAATTAGTGGGATGGGGTCGTAGATTGAGGTTGATGGAATGTAGGGTCAGATATTTGTAGCTTGATCCTGTTGCAGTATTTGGTTTTGCCTTCTTCATTGTCATGCGTGAGTGTTCTGCGGTGCACCAGATCTTATCACAGAGAACCCAGGGACAAATCCCATTCTCAATGACTCACTGGATTAATATTTCCAGTTAGGTATTAAGCACATATATCGTGAGTCAATGGTCCAGAGACCAATATATGGGGAAAGAACCCTTTATATGAATATAGAGCTTTCAGAAATATACTGGGCTCATGGATGAGCTGGACGAAAAGATGCCAGCCTCCCAACCCACCTCGATAATAGTGGCCAGAGTTGGCACTTAGAGGTTCCTTATTTCAGAAATGTGATGTATGAACAGGTTTAATCAGATCACAGAGATATCCTGTGGATTCGAACCTGTAGATACGAGTAGTGGCAGAAATCAAACGCATGCATGGCAATGTCAGGATTAAAGTGGTTTGGCTATACTGCTTGGTTCAGCAAAGGAAGGGATAATTTACCTGGTCGCCTCTATTGATTAACCTCATCTCTACATCATAGTAGCAATGAAAAAAAGAAAGAGTTTGAACAATAGTTTGGAGCATATAGCTTTCGATGCATAAGGTTAAAAAATTTTTTGTCTTGTCGGGAAAAAAAATTTTTAAAGGGGGGAACGGTGTAATGTGATGATCGCACATACTGCGGTCACACATGTATATGTAAAACATACAAAACTTTAAAATGTTCGGGTTGGAAATAAATAAATAAATAAAGAAAGAAAGAAAGAAAAACGAGCTTAAAAGTTAACAAAATCAAGAAATGTTGAAAATTAATAAAACAAAGGAAAAGAGAGGGAACTAGAGTTACCAAGATCGTTATCTTTTGCTATTCAAAGTTTGAATTTCGAGAAAAGTAAAATATTAAATTATAATATTAAAAGGATAAGCTAGGAAAATTAAAGCAGAAAAGAAACATAAAGAAAACATGTAGTAAATATGATTTTGGGGAAAATAAAGTTTAAAGGAAAAACTTCGGTAGCGTGGAAAGAAAAAAAAACCTAGAAATGTAATATGTTCAAAAGATAAGAATCTGTGTTTCAAAGTACACCTTTGATGATAAACGAAATGCGGGTTTTATGGAGTATAGTTTAAGCATGAGTTTAAATAAAAATAAATGATCGTCGAAATTTAAATTTAAATGAGAGAAGAAAAAACATATACTAAAATTTGTGTAATTAATTAAAGAAAATAAAGAGATAAGTAAAATGTAAATAGTGCTATAAAATCATATAAAATAAGTTTAAATATGGCCGAAGGCAGAGCATGGAAGGTGTCAACAACAAGTGGAAACAAAGAATCCGAAGGACAAAGGACCATTGGAATGTTTTAATTAAAAAGGAGGTTAGGTGGAAAGCTAGAGGGATTAGAGCTTGAGACTTCGAGTCGAGAAGGTGAAATTTTGCGGCTCCAAGAATCAATCGATATAACTAGCCAATATGACATCTACTATCGGTGCCTCACATACTATGGCTGGCTAAGGCCTTCATGATCGCTGGTCCATCCGGACCGTCTGTACCAATGGTTCTGCAATAATGTAACAACTGCTGTAGTAATGCCTGCCTGTGGATTCCTGTAGTTGCCCTGCTTGTGATGCCTCGTCCTCCGTGCCTGAATAACCAAGAAGCTACACACCGCAAATATGATAGGCGACCGTCCCTCCTAAAGAAGTGGAGAAAATCCACGTGACGGTCGACCACATCGGAAGGAAATCAAAGGCTAAACCCTAGGTAACTTGAATATTATTTTATAAATCATCATAAGTGCACTTAAATTCAATAGACAATGGCCAAATGCCTTTCCTGAGTGATAATGACATTCTCTTATGATAGACAGTGAGTCTAACGATTATAAATGTGAAAGCATTTATAAGAATTTCAATTCGTTATTTTAAGTATTCATTTATTATTAGAATTTCAAATATTTATTCCTTATAGCACTATCAAAAATATAATATGTTTAATTTTATGTTAATATTTCTTATGTCTTTTTTTTATCAAACCTAATTATTTTTATTATTAAAAAATGTATTAATTTATCTAAATCTGTCTCGCCTCGTTCTTCGCCACTCCAAAAAATAGTTTAACGTTAGAGAGGGGAGGGGGTAAACTATTATTCATGTTGATATTCTTTTTTAGTTATTAAATTAGCACGTGAACGTTGATGGTGCAGTGTTTTAGCCAGTAAAATTTATAAATTAGCCGAGCGCTGTAACAGTAATATCTTACAGCAGTCGGGAGAAAGCTGATCGGGAAAAGTAATCTGGAAGCTATATCCGTATAGCTGACAGATTTGGTCAGGTACGGAAATCGATTCGTTTATTTCCGTATTTCTCTCTGCTTGAGGTAGCGGAAAGTGGACGATTTTTGAATTAGAAGAATTCCCCATTACATGTTTTTAAGTGAAAGGGAAGTTGGAGCTTTCGATCGTCCCATGCCCGTTACAATTATATATATATGCCTCTGGTTGTATTGCTGGGTAAATGTAGCAATTTATTAGGCTGTGGCTGGTTCAATCACTTAGGCTTCACAATGAAAAATTAACCAGCTCACAAAAATAAATTCAAAATGGATCTACCCATAAATAGTTAATAATAAACTGGGTTTGAACCTTAAATTATTTTAACTTATGAAAGTAAAAATGCCAAAAAGTGGATTGAAGCTCAAGTCCTGTATTATTTGTTTAAGGAAACTATCAAATAGTTTCCAGTAGTTGTGATAAAAGTGAAAGAAGCACAAATAGTGATGATTCAAACAGCAGCACCGCAGACACAAACCATCTAATGTTGAATTCTACATCACTAGCATCAGTGAAGAGTTACCAGTCACTAGTAAAGAGTCACTGTCCAACAGTGAGGAATCAAAATTAAGTTTCCAGATCTACAAATGAACACCTTGACTCTGATAATGAAGTCATGAAATCAGAAAGTGAAGACATCCACCAAAGCATCTGAATGACTACATTTCTCTAGGGCTAATTTTAGTTAGGAGGAGAGAATGTTTTATCTCACCTTACTTTAAAATAATGGACTAGTCCAAAGTCCATTTTATTTTGATCGCATAACTCATTTATCACCATGGATTAATGGATATGCAAATAAATAGCATATATTAAATGGCAAGAATGAACAAGTAGTCAATGATGCTTATTGAACCCAATTGCTCTTATTATGGATTGGGATCTGCCCGTACATAGTCAGTCCATTTGGAGGTAATGTCAGACAACAACTGTCAAAGCTGAATTGTAGTACACAGGTTGTTCACTATAAAGTTAAAGCAGTGAGGCAAGTTCATGCTAGAACTGGAAGGTGCCAAACCTAAATCAGACATGAGAAGCTGCTATTGTACAACTGTAAGTGGTAGCTAAGTTTAAGGGTACCTGAAATTGCTTACAGAAATAGTTGCACAGCAACTAAATGCTGTACCGAACCAACAGTATCAGGCGAAGGTATAATATTGTATACAATGTAAATAATACACATTTTAATTAATAAATATTTAAACATATAAGCTTGTGTTTATCATTAACTCACACATTAAACACAACAGAAACATTTTGAAATTCTTGTATTTTTTCTTCAGAGAAATTATAACTACAGTAAAAAAATTGTGTTTACTACTTTCCTAATTATTTTTGTAAATTATATTACAAAAATTAAATTGACCTCTAAAAAATTATCTTCATAGCTCTCTGTAATTTAACAAGAATTTTATTAAACCTTTGTATTTGAAAAAATCAAAGAACTTCTGTGCTATATGATATATCAGGAAAAAACATTAAAATTTATGTTAGATAAATAAATATAATTTATATGTAAATATGGCCAAAACAAAGACAATAATGCTTGGAAAAGAAAAGGAAAATTTGAATTGATTGGAACTATATATGGCAAAATAGAAAGTTTTGTTTATCTTAGAAGTAATATCACAAAGTAATTTTGTATGGAAAGAAATTAAGAATTGCCAGAATAAGAATATATTAGAAATCAAATTATAAGTATTGTAATGGATATATTAAATAGATTATTTAAACAATAAATGCTGTTATAGTAAATGATAAATAGGCATAATATGTTTAATTGATTTCTTTCAAATTAATTCTTTTTATATTTGATTGATTTAATCTCACACCTGTAGTTGTTTAAGATAATCTTTATATACGAAGAGAATGAATTTGATGCCACTTTCTTGTTGTTGTTTTGTAGGATGAATAGAGGGATTTTGTCTCATTTACTATAACAGGTTTACTGTTTAAACAATTTATTTAGTATTTGTATTTATTATTCTGTTTGCAAACAATGATAACAAAACATCCATTG
The DNA here is from genome assembly GCA_028023455.1 of Epiperipatus broadwayi. NCBI lineage: Eukaryota > Metazoa > Onychophora > Udeonychophora > Euonychophora > Peripatidae > Epiperipatus > Epiperipatus broadwayi. The sequence continues at coordinate 13,053,952 of JAQFVV010006209.1, read as the reverse complement.
AGAAGAATCTTGATATCTAAGAGAGTAAGCTATAAATAGATAATTGAGTGAGTGTAAATAATTTTCAATAAAAATTGCATATAAAAATGAACTGTAATAAAATTTTAAATGAAGAAAGTTATAGAAAGATGTTAAAATTATTTAGCTATATATGTAAAATAAATGATGATATCTGTCATTCATAGTTTGGTGAAAAACTAGCAAATGCTGAACTATGTTTATGTTTATAATGATTAAAAAAGCCACAAGATTGGATCAAAGAGCAGCATGTGACTTGCAAGTCTCAGGTTGATCCCCTGTTTTGTTTTCTCTAGCAGCGTTGGCAGACTAAATTTCAAACATGTTGATATTAGTTCAGGAAGTTTTCAGTGATGTGTATGAGATGGTGATATAAAATTTAAAATAAATTCAAATAGAAATAAAAATAAATCTTAGTTTCTCTTGATTGTAAAAATTTGCTTTTAAACAAAATTATCTGCAAATCGATTTTTAATGCACCATGAATTTACTTCAAACTGTTACATAGAATGTGACATACTTTTTATTCTCCATTTTAAATATGAATGATTATTAAAAACATATACTAAAAAATAATATATTTAAAAATTATTTTATAATAAATGCTTTTATTTATTTGGTACTGGTTAATTAGCCACTGCACATCGCTCGGTGGCGCTGTTTCTCTGCAAAATCAGAATTATGCTATTTACGCCTGAACCTATGGCTAATACAACACTATGATCATAATAGTCATTTATAGTCCATGTGATGGTGTTGCTCTCTATGCATACGCACAGAGCTAGTATGCCCAGCTTTGTGTGGCAACACTATGCATATGATCAGTAATGACAGATCGCTACCATTTCATATGAGGGTGGCTGGACTTCAATTTCCCAGAACTCTTCAAATCTGCTTCCAAACTCATTGTCTTACCCCCCAACTGACATAGTGTTACATAGTGACAATTTCCTGCCTGTCAGCACACATCCCTAGGCAGTTTGGAAGCTGTGAGAAATTGGGGAGAGGTCAGACAGAGCACAATTTGAGGTGTTCGCAAAAACATGACATTTTTGCAGTAATATGTACGAGATGAATAAAATGGCTGAAGGCAACAGCGAACATTTCAAACTGTGGGCCTTGATCCCAATGCAGGAGCTGATACTATTGCCTTTCTATAAAGGCCCAAGACATCCTGCCACATACACCTTCACAGGGGTGAATACCTTTTCAGGGCCATACTAGCCAAGATGATGGACAGCTATAACCGGTAACTACTTTAAAGCAAGGATATTATTTTTATTTTTTCTGTGTTTGGCCCATTCTCTGAGAAATTGTTTCTTGAAATGAATGTTTCTAGCATCTGCATTTTTTTGTTGCAAACAAATTGGACTAATTTTCATAGTTTTCAATAAAGTTATTTTTTAAATCAATGCGTGTGTGTTGTAATGCAATCAATTGAAATATTTTTTGGGGGGTCGAAGTTTTCCCACTTTTGTTGAAAAATGTTACAAGAATCAGATCAAGTTAGTTTTAAAATGAATTGTTTTTTGGATTATAGAAATGTTTAATGTACTATTAGAAATAATGGCGTCAATTTGAAAGCGTAAATTTGAAGTCCAATAACGTAAATTTGAAGGAAGGAACAAAAACAAGGTATTTTTTAAGTGACTTATTTTTTTGTTGGTTTAATGTAGAATAGTGTCAATTTGGGGGAAAAAATCAGGCATAATTTCCAAAAAGGTAGTTTTTAAATGAATTTCAAAAAAAAAATTTTTTTTAAATAGCATAAATTTGACAAAAAGAAAATCCCCAGCATAATTTCCAAAAAAGTTGCTTTTAAATGAATTTTCAAAAAAGTAGTTTTTAAATAGCATAAATTTGATATGCCGTAAATTTAGAAAAAAATAGTTTCTAAATGAATTTCCAAATAAGGTAAAATTTGACAAAAACAAAATCCCCCTGCATAATTTTCTATTAGAAGAAAAAAAAGTCAGGTTGGCCATGAAACATTATAGAAATAGCGCCATCAAAGAAAAAATCGTCTTTTTTTGTGTAACTACTGTAATAAGAAGATAACAAAAAAAAAAAACAGTCTCTGATTAATTATTGTAAACAAAAGTGCTTTTTTTTTTTTTACATTTTGTGTAAATCGCAAGATAATTTACTATTACAACAATAACGTAAATTTTTAAGAGTCTCAGGCCTGGTAATGTTATATCAATCTATTTTTGCAGACAAGAAGCAACCAATAATATATATATATATATAAATAATAAATGCTTTTATTAATGTGCATTAAAAAGTGAATAAATAATTATTTATCTCTTTGACTTTTGAATGCTCCCATATTGGATTTTAGAGAATTGGACTAATATACAATTTTTATAATATCTTATGTTTGGACACATTAATAATAATATGACACATATTAGAAAAAGAAAATATCAAGGAATGTAATAAAGCTGGGAAAATATAATCATCTTTAAAAAAATTATAAAAAAAAGATTTCTTAATATTGTTAAAAATATTAATTTTTATATTGGTTCACAAATTCTAAATTTTGAGAATAAAAATGTTAAAATCACATTTCTATGGACAGCTTTTTTACATTCTTCTTAAAATATTTAAAAAAAAATGACATATTACTTGACTTATCTGAATTAAATCTTCATTTCAAAATTATTGAAATATCATGTACTTATAACTTCCATTTTTGCCAGCTGACCTAGATCTTGGCCTTCTATGCAGGTATCTGCTGCATATATGCTTCTTTCTAATGTCAAAATAATATTTCACAATAAGTATTATATATCAGATATTATGCAAAGTGAAACTCAATTTATCAAAAAATTAATTTTAAAATAATTGAATAAAAAATTAATTTATAATATAAAAGAGCAACGGAAAAAGTGATAGGAGGAAAAAAATAAAAAGTTTTTTCAGGATATATTTATATTATATTTTGCACATAGAGATAACTAAATAAGAAAATATTTTTTTCCCAATATAGTGCAATATTAATGAGAATAGTCACAATACTAATGCTGTTTATTATCTATCCTATCTTTCATTTGCCCTTGTAGAAATGCTTATTAGGTAGATAGCTTTATTTTAGGAAAATTGGGGTCAGTTATAATAAATATGGTTGTAAGCATAACTTACAAAAAAAATTATATTTGTAAAAATTAGAAAAAATACCCATAGATTGCAAAAAGATGAAATATAATTGCTTATGTGTAAATCAAGAGTTCCCAAACTTTTTCTGGCCGCAGACCTCTTTACCAAAAACTTTTTAAATCATCGACCCCCTATTTCACTAGATATCAAACTTTTCATTTTAATCACTTGTTGTTAAGGATCACAAAAGATGAAAGGACTATGGAATATGACATTATCTTGTGCAACATTTAATATCTAAACCTACACTAACAAAAATTAAAGCAAAAAAATATGAACAGAGTTTTTTTTAATTTTTAACATTTATGAAATAAATATGTAAATTCAAAATAAGTACAGACATTGAAATCATTTTATTAAACAAATTAATATATATGTGCTCTGCGCACAAATAATGAAGCTATTAATAAATTGTCATGAAATTATTAAAATTTTACCGCCAAGCGCTTTGGGGTCAGTCTACAGTCCCATATTCATGGCGAGTTATTCTGTTAATAACTGTAAAATTATGCAAATTTTATGCAAACTTATGTGCAGATGTTACATGGACCATTTACGAGATAGGGAAAAGCAGGCCTCTCTTCTGTTGATTGCCGATGGGTCAGCCGCAATGAAGTAAGCTTCTCTAATTTTACGTTTGGTGTCATTTGTTGCAGAGCAAACGATACTGGCTGTGGTAGGTAGAAAAGCATGTCCAGGGTTTCTCTCATGTTTGACAAAAATCGAATTACCTTCAAACTTTGTTTTGGTTTTATTGTAAAGGTATCGGTGTTGAGCTACTCTGGTGGCAATGTTAGTTTTGGTCTCTCCATAATATGTTGCCGTACAATTTCTTTGGGGGCAGGTAATTTTGTACACAACTTGAGGGGTGAGTTCAGGTTTGATCCTGTCTTTGGTATAAATGAGGTGAAAAAACCAACATATTCAGACAGAAAATTAGCTTGGAAAACTGAATTTAATGAGATGAGTGCACCTGGTGATCTGTTAACAATTTATCTATGTCTGTTTTTAAATTATGAGTTGCATTTTCAAATCTCCACATTCAATGATCTGAAATTGATGTCTGTTCTGAAGCAGGTTTAAAACTAGACTGAAGCCTCTTGTTACCAGATACAATGACGGAAATATAGCAAATATTTTTGTACAGTAGTCCATAGAGCCGGGTTCAGAAGTGGAATATCTTATCACAGCTAAAACATTTGATAACTCTCTTTGAATTGGACTTTGAGATCCTCATTTGCGCTGATGGTTATCAGCTCATCTTGCAAAATTATATTTGGTTTTGCACTAGTAGTGTATGGGTTTATTATCCAGTCCGGTATTTCCAATGATAGAATATCTTCGAATCTAGTTTTGAAATCTAAGTAAAGAACCTCCAAGTGGTTGACATAAAAGATGTTTTCTTCTTGAATTGTGCCTGTCTTAAATAAGTTGGGGAACTGGTAAAGCTCAAATCTTGCAATATTTCGCTTTAAAAACAATCTGTCAACAAAGGACCAATTTTGTTTTAATGATATTCAAATTGTCTCTTTGCAGCTGTAAATTAACATTATTAAATTCACCAAATAAGTCAGTTAAATAAACAATATCTGTTTTACTCTTAAGTAAATTTTCTTTCAAACTAGAATTCTGTCTTTAAAAAAATCTAAAACAGATTGAAAAAATGCAAAAAAATCTCACCAAACATAAACTTTTTGAAAGCCATCAGACTTTGGTATGGAGAACCAATGGATAGAAATCTTGGTCACTTTCCTCGTATAATCGAGTGACTAGTCTAGTATTCAAAGCATTATTTTGAATTTTATTCACAGCTGTTATAATAAACATGCATTTTGCCACTAAGGTTTTTGGCTACTAAATGTTGCCAGTAGATTATGCAGTGATTTGGGAGCATTTCACATCTTGTTTCAGGTAACTTATGAAACTTCAATAATGACCATCTGATAATGCTCCATCTGATGCAACTGATATTATATTTATCAATGAAATTGCTTTTTCCCTGAAAAATAGCTCCCTTAAATTAAAAATCGATTCGTCTCTGATGTCAGTTTCTAAAGTTCTAGCAAAAAGCAGCTAGCTCTTCATGCACTTTCTAAAGCGAACGTACACCAGCAACAAAGCTTTATTACCAGGTAATGTTGACCAGTCTAATTGAAGGGGAGAAAAGTTTTTTTGCAAATGATTATTCAAACGGTTTTCAACATCATGACTCATTTCGTCAGTACGTCTTTGAACTGTATTATTGCCTAAAGGAATCCTTTTATAACATCTTGTGATGGTTTGTGGAATACAGTGTTCAATTCCTCCATGATGGCCAATAAAATCAATTTCTCCCTTATGGTGTCCCACTCTCCAAATTTTGTGTTGAGTAGGGTTATGTTATACGATGCCCTTAATACATTATCATTTTGCTTCGATGATGAAACAAACATTTATCATTCTCTTTAGAATTTTATCTTTAAGTGATTGAAAGTATGACATATCTTTTTTTTTTGTCAGGGTGAATTCTGTTCAAGTGATCTTCTAGTTTTGATGGTTTCATAGACTTTCACATATGAGGCACTTTGGTTAATGTTTGTTTGATATAATGATGGACAAATTCTAGTGTCACATAGTCCACGCTGTGCTGTCTGCATTTCTTTTTTGCTTTAGTCATATTAACATAAGAAATAAAAACTTTTGTTAATAATTTCAACAGTCCCTGTCAAAAAAAAACAATAAAGTATGTATTACTTGAAACACAAGATTTTTGTTTAAACTCGAATAAATAAACTGTGTCTTGGTTTTCTTTTCCATACTGTTATTCAACAAATAATTATATTCAAAGTTCAAATCACAAATAAGTACATGTTACATCAAATGCACCAATTTGTATGTAGTTTATGAAAACATGACCATATAAGACTGATCGATTCTGTTAATATTATCTTGTCTCACCGCGAGCAATTGCAGACATGCAACAGTTTTTCATATCTGCACTTGCTTTGGTATGTTCAATAAGACAATGCACAGACATGTATTTTTATGCATTCTTATGTGTGACTGTTAATAACATATTTTACCTTTTTGTTCACAAGTTTGGTATGTAATGTGTTTTTTTATCAAAAAGTGTTTTTTTAATTATTTTATTTGATTAGATACCTATTGGAATCAGATATTTTGAAATAACAAACAAGTAGTAGTAGTAAGGGGGTCTCTTGTTGCTGTCGTCGAGCTTCAAATTTTTTTTATTAAAACTATCAGCCCCTAAAACGTTTAAATTGGACCACAGGGATCATATTTAAATCAACAGATAAATATTTTTTATAAGCATTAATTATAAAAGAATATGTTTATATAAACAAGAAGTTTGCAAAAAAAAGGAAATATAATTGCTTATGTGCAGATGATAGATATGTGATGCATATACAAACAGACGTGGCATTGCTTCCAACATGTGATACATATACAAACAGACATATGTGTCATTGCTTTCAACATCAGTTATGACAATGAAATAAATTTAATGGTTCTTTATAAGAATTACTTGCACAAAATATATTTATGTAAAAAAAATATAGATATAAAACTGGTAAGTTTAGAATTACTCAATACATAAAGCACAAAAACGACCATTATTCTATAGCATCATAAATTATTTATATAAAAAAAAAAATTTAAGATTATATACTTTCATCTGACAGTAAGTTATATTTCAGGAGTCTTCTAGCCCTCCGTTTCTATGAAATGTAAAAAAAGAAAAAATTTCCTAAAAAATGCAATTTTTATTGCAGAAAATATATATATACCATTTGAAAGGCAATCAAATAACAATGTAAGACATGTGTTTCTAGGCCTTACCAATTTTGTGCTAGCACGATTTAATGCCTATGATTGGTCAAAATTCTTGAAAAGTTTTTTTAAAATAGTTCATAGTCGAGTCATTATAAAAGTATTTATTAAGAAATATATATATTATTACCGTCATAAAAATAAATTGCCATACTCATTTATCTTTTACCTTACAATCTTTTCAGTTTTTTTTTATTGAGATCTACAATGTCTAAACTTCATTGTGCTATAAACAAATTTTTTATTTCTTTAAATTTATTCATAATTCTAATATGTATTTAGTCTAATATTTAAAAATTTTAAAGCATTATCAGAATTGAAATGCACCATCTCAGTAATTGAAACTGCCTTATACTGCATTGAATTTCTGATTATAAAAATAAATAGTCTAGATTCTCGTAAAATAATATACTGCAATAAAAAAATTTTTTATTAATATTCAAAAAAAAATATTGCTCAGTCATTATTCTATTATATTACATAATTTTGAGGAATAATCCAGAGCGAATCCATTTTATAATTATTTGTTCTTTGTAGATCTTTCAGTTTTGCTTTTCACAAAAATTATTTTCATTAATCAAATTGATAATAAAATAAAAAAAACAAGATCACCCACTGACTGATTCAAATTTGAAAATGTTCTGCCTAACTTCAAGCGTTAAATGTTTGACTTAAAATAAACAATAAAAAATAAACAATATTTAATCTTAGAATTGTTTTCTGTAATATATTTTATTTTATCTAAAAAACGATAAATGTATTACTTTATACAAAAATCAGAAAATAGCACAAATATTGTTAAGGCGTATGTGAACTCATAGATAAAACAATTGATGTGTAGACTGTAAAGTTCTAACCACCTTGGCTTTAGGGGTCTTCCTTTTTTTTTTTAATACTTTTTTCATTATAAAATGTACCCATTGCTATTTTGCATTATATAAAATCACTAAATAATTACAGATGACAGCACGTTTATTATAAAATGAATAGATATTATAAAACATTTTGTATATGTTCAAATTTGATATTAAGTATTTAAATGTGTAAAATAATAATAATTGAATGGCATGTTGTTTGGTAGTTGATAGGAAATTCATACATCTCTCCATATTTTGTTAAGTAGGCTAAAGTCTCTTGCTTTTCTGTTAAATGTCTATGTCCCAGATTTATAAATAATAACTGGTAACGCACATTTATTAAAAATCTTTTTCAAACACACAGTTATATTTCCTTTTAATATTAAGTTGTTTCTACCAAAAGTACTTCATTCAGATATGGTATTATAATTAATTTCATCCATTATGTGACCATCAGTATTAAAATTTGATCAAGGCATTTATGGTTTTATTTTATTTTTTAAATTAATGATTATCAGTCTGTATTATGAGAAAATCCATCAAACATTACTTTAGTCTTTTTATTACTTATCTTACTCTTGCAATATTTCCTGAAGCTCTGGAGCATTATTTGCAAAAATAATTACATTATCTGCAAAATCTAGATGAACTAAATAATCACCATTTACTTTTAAACCTAAAATACTTCTTTTAAAACTACTGTAAAAGGTTTTGGAGATAAGGAGTCATGATGTCACATACTCTTCTCAATATTAATCTTTTTATGAATAACTATATAATTTAATTATGGCAATATCCTGGGTCTGTATCTTGCTGATCCAATACTTTAATCACTGAAGAAATGCAAATACTTATAGAATCAAATGCATTTTCATAGCTATAATTCCAAACCATAATGGCAATTCATATTCATTTATTTTTTCTATAACTTCTCTCAATATTCAGATGTGATCCACTGTTTTAAAACCATTTTTAAATCCTGCTTGTTGTTTTGGTTAATTAAAATCCAAATTTACTGTAAATGAGTTGCAATTATCTTGGAAAAAATTTGGTATAGAATTGATAAAAGACTGATAAGATCTATAATTTTGAATATCTTTAGTATCTTTTTTTAATGTCAGAAGTACTACTGCATTCTTCTATTCATCTGATCCATCTTTATTATTTAGATATTTAATATATAACTTTGTCAAAATGTTTCTATTTTTTCATCTGCTTCATTTAAGATATCAATTATATTTCCATCATTAGCAGGAGCTTTTCCATAGATTTAATTGCATGTCTCAATTTATTTAAAATACTGAGCAATTTAGAAGGTATCGCAATTGTGGGGATACTTTGTTTTTATGTTCTTTATCATTATGTAATTCTGTCACATTTTTCATGATGTCATATCTTTTTTTTGTAATAGTTCCATTTTATTTTTGCAGAAATAAGTTTTCTACCAATTATAAACTGTTCTTTACTTTTGTATTCTCGTCACTAGCTTTCTTTGCTGATTTAATTATTTTCAGTGGATTATTTTTGTTTTCATATTCCTTCTTTTCTTTATACACTGTATTAGTAGAAATTTTACTGGTAAATTACTGCTTTTGCATATCAGCTATCTTTATTGCAGTTCTTAATACTGTATCAGTCATTCTTGAACCATCTTCAAAATTTATTAATATTTTAAAACGATTTGCAAGTTCTAATTTAAATTCATTGGAATGTTACTGAAATTTAAGACTATCAATTGAGAATACTATTTTTTTTAATCATTTTTGTCACTCTAATTTTGCATTACCAAATATCTTATTTCTTACTAACCAGTCACTTTTTGTGTTGAATTTATTAAGAACATTAGAATCGTGAAATATATATATTTTTGTTAGTCAAAATATAATGTAATTCTGCAATATTTTCATTTGGATTCTTCCATGTTCATTTTTATTTAGAATTTTTCTGAAAGAAATAATTCATAATATAGTTTTTCTTTTTATGCAAACTCCACCACTCTGTGTCCTCTCTCATTTTTATAAACATAATCAAAATTTACTCCCTGCACTTTCATCTTTCAATTGTTTACCAATTCTATTACTAAAGTTTCACATGATAATTTTTTAATGTTTGATCTGATCAAAATTCATATAAAAATCTTTTACATCATTACAATGAGAACTTGTTGGGGCATAAATTTTAATTATCTGCATTTGATAATCTTTCATTTAGTTCAATAACTACTCTTGCCACTGTCTGATATGCCATCAATTTCCACAATGTTTTTCAACTTTTTATTTATAATAAATCCAACTTCATTTGTGCCTTTTATAGTTAAATATGTGACCACTTTTTAAGTCAATTATAAATTTTGACAATGTCCCATTTAATATTAGTTCTTATAATTCATGCAATCTTTCTTTATTTGAAAGTGACCTTTTTTTACTTGTATGTACTTAAATAAAAAGTTGTCATCAAATGGTCTCCCCATTCAGCCTTCGATCAACTGTTGCTTTGGCTGGGAACTTTATAGCCTCCTGGAAATGTCATGAGTTTAGTTTTGTCTGATATAATTGTAAATATCTATTTAAGAAAAATAAAGTTTACTGACATACACATTCATTCTGTCTTAAAGAAAACTCTACTGATATTTCAATGAAAAGCTATCAAACAATTGAGAAGAAAGACCATAGTATTTTTTGATCCTAAACTCAATGATAAAAAGCCAATAAACTCACCACTCTAAAATGCATGTTGGTGAGTGGCCATCTACCTTTCTATACTATATGAATAACTATATAATAATAACTGCAATGACAAGAATGTATAGGTGGACATTAGGAAATTACCCTATTCTGTTCCTTTAAAGCTTCAAAATGGAATCAATGAGTTTTTCAGTTAATAGCAAATGTTCTGTACTATTTTCAGTGAACTACTAACATAAAGAACAAAATCACCGAGTTTTAAAAACTTCAAATATTTGAAAATAAATGCAAAATAAATAAATAAAATGAAAAATTATAGCCCTGTTCTATAATTTTATAGAATTATTTTATTTTTTGCAACGAAAGAGGATTGATTTGAGATTCTTTTATAATGGGAATGTGAACGTGATTTGTTTTTGTTTTTAATAATTAATGTGCATCTCTAATTTTTGAATGTAAAAAGAGTTAATAATTTTTTTTTAAAAAAATGCTATCTTTAATACTTTCAAAAATCCACAAATTACATTTTCTGCATTTAATCTTGTATCAGTTTAAACATCATGTTGATAGTCCAATTAGACAACTTTTGCAAATTTAATTACAAACCTTATCTCCAATAGAATAATGTTAATTCATTCTTAGGCACAAATTTTTTTAGCAAAAACAGTATCTCAGTATAAAATAAAAGGTTGGTGGATACTTTGACAAGGTATATTAAAATTTTGTTTAAACTTCTATATATAGTTTTATAAATAACTGAAATACAAGCTAATATTATATACCTGTATCAATATATGTAATATATAGAGTATATGAGCACAGATTTTCATACACCCACCACTTTCTACTAAAAAATTACTATTATTATCATTCAAAAACATCAGCAAAGTTTTTTCATCATATAACTTTCATTTTCAAAAGGAGCCAATTTATAAAAAAAACTTGAACATTTCTAATCATTATTATATATATGTTTGAAGATCTTTATTTTAAGCTATTCATTGCAATTTCCTTATACCAATTTACAGTTCATCATGTAATTCCTGGATCTTTTATTGTTGATAATTTATCCAAAAAGGCAAAAACTGTCTAGAACTTCTCCATCAACACTTTAATAGACAATCATTATTTCCTTCAATTTTAGCCATACTTTTTGTGTGGATTTTTATAATTTCAGCTTATTGTATCATGATCTCAAGTATATTACAAATGATTAATGTTTGTCACAAATTCTGAATCCATAATTGCCTTTTTTTTTTTTTTAATCATACTTTACTCATTACATGTTTAATTGACAGAGAAGAAAGATGATAATAAGTTTTTGTTTAACAGAAAACTGTATCTTCCTTTTTTTGAAAGGATTTTACATAGTAATAATTGTCCAATTTATTCATTTTCCTGAGAACTTTGCCTTATTTATCCAAGTCAATTAAACATATGTGTATTTTTTGTTTTAAAATTTTTTATTGCCATAGAATCATTTAATAGCTTTTTATTATCTTCTTATCAAAGTGAGATATTTCTTTTAAATACTTATTGAAATATGGTTTTAAGATTAAAGATCTATAAATCATACATTAATTATACTAAGCATTTGATGGGGTTTTTTTTGGTCAAAAGTATTCTAATGATATTATGATTTACACTTTACAATGGCAATATGGTGAAGTTGAAGTGAAGAACGCACTAATATTTAAAAAAAAGTGTTTAACAGCAACCCTTGCTCAGTATAAGAATTTAGTTATTTACAAGCATTCAGTTTCAACTTTTAAAAGAAATCATCAGAGGAATGATAGATTGTAACATGTCATTCTGGTTAATTTGATTACTGATAAATGTTTAGAATCTGAATTATGTATGTCAAATGCTGGAGCATTTGTGGCCATATCCTTTAATTTTAATAGTTAATCAATATATTTTGTAAGTATAAAAATTGTCTTATTATACATATATATTTATATACATTGTATATTTGTCTTTTTTAGGTCCCTGTTTATTTTGTACCACCATCTCAACCAATAGGAAGTGGCCAATCTCCTCGCTATGTTTATCCTGCACCATTTGTGCCATCCCCTCCTCAACAAACTCAGATGCAACCTCAAACGAGTCTCACAAGTAACCAAACTCAGAGTCAGCAGCCAGGTTATTCAACTCCTTCATACTATCCCACTCCAACTCCTATAACAGGACCTCCGTTTCAACAGCACCTTCATTCTCAGCTGCCGGACAGCTACTGCCAGTATTACTCTACCCCATCCTCTTTACCCCCAAACTCTGCTACTGTTCAGGGTTTTAGTTATCCTCATTCTGTCAGTAGTACTGAGACCAGTCAAACAAATACATATATGCCTTCCAATGTACCTATTTTTTATACCATGCCCACCTCCAGCACAAGTCCGGGGGTTTCGACATTTGGCCCCGCAGGAACTGCTATTCGGTCGCAGACCCCACCAGGTCAAAGCACATTAACTCACGGGACCCAGGGCGTAGCCATGACAACGACAGGCCAACCTATCAGTATTTCCCAAGCTTTAACTCAAGGTAATTTATCCTACTTACCATATCCTGCCTACCATCCAACTCCTTCACAACCTCAAACACCAACCACTCAATATACTGGCTTCAGTACAACATTTGTACCTTCTTTTCCATTGTTCCGGCCAAATATGCCTATGATGCAAATGAGGTCTACTACACCACCACCTCACACTACTCAGTTTCAAGCTGTTCCACTGGCCGCACAACATAAACTATACAGCATGGATCAACGGCTCCAGAAGATGGAGCTATATAATCCTGATGGCTCAGGTAAGCCAAGTTTGAACACACAACCTTCGCAGCTTGCTAAAGATAGCCAGACAAACAAAAGAGAAGGGTTATCATGATATTAAGCAATTTCCTATTACTATTTTGTTTTTAGTTTTGGGGATTTTTAAAAAAAAAAAACTGAAAATGTAGATATTTAAAATCTGTGTGGTTTTTCATTACTGGCAAGCTATTTTTATAGTTTTTCTAAGCATTTTTTTATTCTTGACTTATCAATTCTTTTTATAATTATCATTATTCTTTGATATCTATCTTTTTTAGATAAAAATGACTAACAATTCTTTTCCTTTTTTTTTAACTGCTTTTTATTTTAATTTTTTTCACTGTCTTTTAATTTGCTTCCATTTTATTCAGTATTTATTTATGCTTTTATATTGCTTGTTTTTATTTTTTTATTATTTTTTGTTACTGTTGTGTAGGTGAATGTTTTATTATTTTATAACTTACAATTTTAAATGAAAAATTTGAAATATAGTAATTTGAGATGCAATAGTCCATTAATTAAATACTGTTTAAAGAAATAAATAACTGGAATTAATCATTTATGGGAGGGGGAGAAACTCAAAAATTCTGTTTTTATTTTGTTTTGTTTTTAATTTTTGAACTTTCATGTTAATTAATAAAATATCTATTTTTTTTTTAAAAGAATGCATTTTAAATCTTCAAATAAACATTTTACATTCATGTTAATTAATAAAATATCTTTTTTTTTTTAAAAGAATGCATTTTAAATCTTCAAATAAACATTTTACATTAAAACATATGTAACTGAAGGAAATTTTATATTTAATATAACATTTGAAATTTTTTCTGTTTACATTTGAATCTCTATCAATAAAAGAGGTTTTTTTTTTTTTTTGCCATATTCATTGTTAAATGTAGATCAATTTATAATTTAGAAAATTAGCAAATAATTATTTTGGATATAATGAGATTAAGTTTCAAAAACCATAAATTTTTGTATAAATATTGTATGTATATATATATTACATACATATATATACTTGTAGATTTCTAAAGATTCTTTAATCACATACTGCTTTTTAAAAAAAAGTTCAATAAATAAAATTAGAATTTTATAACTTTGTATTTGATAGAATATTGACTAAATAATTATTTTAGAACATATTATCAAAATGCTTAGGTAGAAATTTACTTTTTCATACAGATAATTCAGATTACTGGCATTGAAAAATGATTTTTATCACTCTTATGTTATTAAAATAATTATTTAATAAGTATTCTGGTAAGAGAATTAGCATTGCACATATATGAGAATGTATGTTTTATAAGTTTATGTAGATGTATTTTTATATTGGACTATTTGAATGTCTTTAGAATGTATGTTTTATAAGTTTAAATGTAGATGTTTCGTATAATTGCAGCTCATTTTTTAAAGACTCGTTTATTTATATATCACAGTATGTATGCTTATGTTCTTACATACTTACACGTACTAAATTAGTAGTGTATGCTCAGTTTATATCTCCTCCTCCGTGGTAACTTTTTATTGAAGATTTACATTTTAATGCATGTTTGGTTACTGAATTTTGCTTAATATAAAATGCATTTATTTTGATGTAATGGTTGGTTGATTGATTTTTTTTTTTGTTTTGTTTGTTTTTTTGTTTATTCATTGTTTGTTTTATTTATTTATTTTATTATTTGGGTGATTAGAATTTATTCAAATTCTATTCCAAAACAAAATTGAGCATTATTTTTAAAAAAGTGATTCAAAATTTTTCTATGCTTAAAAAATATTTTAAGTAATGCCGTATAGATGAAAAACCACACGGCAGAATGACTGTCCAGTTATTCAGGTGTATTCATTGTAAAATATATATATATATATCTTTTTTATTATTATTTATTTATTTATTCTATACTGTTTGTTTTTGTTTTGTTTTGTTGTTTTTTTTTTTTAAAAAAAAAAAAAAGTCTAGTAAAAGGGAGGAAAATCAAAAATAATGTGAAAATGAAAGTAAATGTAAAGATTATTTTGAATTTTTATTTATAAATAATTTTTTTTTAAACCCTCTTTAATTCATATATGATTTGGAAGGAAAAGTCTTTATAAAAAGAAAAATAATTCTAATCCATTTTATTTGATTTTTTTTTTTTTTTAAAAAAGTTCTTAACTTATAAATTCTCCTATAATATCAATAGTTTTGTTTGACAGTTTTTCATTCTGCCGTTGATATGGCATAAATTTCAATTTTATTTGTTGGAATAGATTATTATGGGATTGTGATCAGAAAAAATTTGGGAATTCTTTTGTATACAAAATCAGTTTCTTGTGTTTTTAAAAAGAAGAAGAAATTACTATATATTCTAAAGGCATGTTAAACTATTAAATGGAATTATATGATTGTTTATGGATAATTGATTTTGATAGTTTAAAATTTTGATATCTTTAAATAAATTTTATGAATTTGTAAGTACAATAAAATATCTTTAATTAGAAATGGTGTGCAACAAAAATTATCCAATATTACTTATTCAAAATCAAAAGCATTTGAGGGAGGAGATGAATTAAAGAAGATGAAAAATATTAAGCTTTCTTTTCTTTTTACAATGAATTTTTTATTATTTTTATACTCTCCTTCTTCTGTTGGTAGCATAATATGGAATGTTTTTTCCTTTTTTTTTTTTTTTGAACATTCAAAGATGCACATTCATATATATCTAAAATTTTTGCTTTAATTTTTAAATATATTAATTGCATGCTTTGGGGGAATACCTGATTTTAAAATATATGTATGTCCGTTTTTGTTTTTTCATTTCATTTCAGTATTGACTTTTTGAGAATTTCAGTTGATTTTTTCAGTTTCATTGATGTCCAATGAGAGCAGGGAATTTTTATATTAAAAGAGAATTTATATTAATAGAACTAATTAACTGACAAAAATTAAATGTATCTGATCAGAAGGAAGAAAATAAAAGTAAGCAAATAAAATTAAGACTTTTTTAATATTGTATTAAAATTCTCAACAAATTGTAACTATATAATCTAATCAGAAATAGTGAAAGGAATTTTAATAAAATGTAATTAATGTAAAAAAGCTAGTACAGAAGTTTGTAATTTTTGTGAAACTTTGTATGAGTTTTTTGACAGTCTGCTAAAAATTTTCATTGGAAGAGGAATTGAATTACATAATTTTTTATAATATAATATTTGTAATATTCAAAATATATCAGCAGTAAATGCACAATATAAATTTCAAAAATATTGTATTAAGTTAGACAATATTTAAAATAATTCACTCAAATTAAATAAGTTATATTGTAATTTTAAAACAAATAAATACTTATATTTTTAAAAAAAAAAAGCATATTAAAATGTTTAAATAATCTGGGGTTTTTTTTTTCTAGATTTAGTAAAGCAACAAATAATAAGAGTCTTATTATGTAATATTTTTTTCTGACACTTGGCATTATTAAATTATAAATACTTTAATTTTTATAAATGTTATGGATTTTATCAGCACTTGTTATATTTTTGTAGTTTATAAATAATTAGATTTTGTTAAATTTAGTATTGTGCTGTGCATTTAAAAAAAAAAAGTTTGGGAAAATCAGTAAGAGGTGCTCATTTAGATTTGAATACAAATATATATAGTAATGAAGCAACCATAAAATATTTTAAAAATAACTAGTAACTTTTGGCTATTGTATATCTTATTATATTGCAATCTGAATGAAAGTTTTGACAAAATAAAATTAATCAAATTAGAAATTATTAATTTTTAAATTAATCATTTAATTATATGGCTATTATTTAAAGCAGTATTTATTTTATATCAGAATTTAATTTTATCATCAGTTATGTGCTAGAAAGGCAATTTTTCATTTATATCAATCTCAAACATTTTATCCAAATATTTGTTTTATTATTTAACTATATCTTCTTTTACCCTCTTCCCCCACATTTTCACAGTTCAATATATCTTTTGTAATTTCTTTATTTCTAAGTATATCTCTGATCTGGGTTTTTTTTTTTTTAATTTTACTAACATATAATTGTGTTTCATTTATTTATTTAACATCATTATATTTCTAACCTTGTTATTCCAACTTAATTTTTCCATTTTCAAAATATCCATTTAGAAACACACACACGGCATTCATCTTTTTTTTTTTTTTATCTTTACTTAATCCTTTAGTTGTTTGTATCTTCCTGTGGCAGATTGAGTTAATTTTACAACTTTTTATTTGATTTAATTTTTTATTATATCTACAGAAATTTTGAATTTTCTGTTAGAAATATATGTTTAAAAATGAGAATTATTTTTAAAAATATTATTTCAGCCTCGAAAATATAGAAAAAAAATTTAAACTGAAATACATAGTAAGATTTGTAAACAACAACTTTTTTTTTATTTGATGACTACCACACTAATCTTAAAATATTAAACTAAAAAAAAAATCAAAATTATTTTAATTTTGTTATAAAGCCCAAATTAATTATTGTTCAGATAACCTAAAGTGATGAAATTCTATTTAAGATACTATTTATAATTTTTTAAAACTTACAAAAATAAATTTGCTGTTGTCAATATGAAAGAGATCTTTTTCAGTCAATTACAAATTGCAGCCATACTTTGTTGATTACTCTTGACTTTTCTTCTAAAAGTAAATTTTTTTAAATGAAATTAGAATCTAATCACATTATTCATAAAAACAATATTATACTATAAAAATAATCATATATATGAACTATGAAAAATGTTTTATTTCTTTAAATCTAATAAAAGAATGAGGCGTGCCCAAACCTCTTGCAAGCACTCTCGTGCAGAGATAACTAAAAACTACTCAGAACTGTTTGTAGACTGTGACAGCTTATTTGTAAAAAAAATTCATGTCAAAGTATTGACATTTTGAGAATTTTTTTTTTAATTAATAAATCAATATTATTTTAGTTCCAATTTTTATCAGCATAATAATGCTAAAGATAACTGCAAGAGTGATTTAGAGCCAAGTTCAATGACACCATCACAATATTCCATAATATACAGTTGAGACCAATGCTTCACTCTAAAGATTGTACAAGACTTGTCAAGTGATCACAGAATAATTAATAAATCTTATTAAAAACTTGATTAACTTTTGAAATTTTCATTGTGCTTTTTTATCACTATTTCTATCTTCAATTAACCAACTTTTCAAATTCTTTTAAAATTATTAATTTCCTGTATAACTTTCTGTATTATCCCTCTTAAAGGTTTATTCTTTTCAATTTTTTTTAGTTTTAGTTGTATTTACTCGCAAACCTACTGGAAATTTTATCTATTCTATTTAGAAAATTCATCATCACTATTTGCAAGTATTATTTTATTAGTGGAAAGTATAATCCATCTTAGCTCTGTTTATCAAAATAATATTCATTTAAATAAATATTTAACAAAGGAGAAATGACAACATCCCTTTTTTATATGTTTTCTAACATTTGTTTCTTCTTAAAACTATTATCTTACAAATATAGTACTTGTGATTCATATATACATTTGCCTTTTGAATTACAACAAATTAATGCAATTTATCTTACCCAAAGCCTTTTCAAGTTCATTAAAACAGATATTAACTTTTCTCCCATAAATCTAAACTATTTTTCAGTCATAAACATTTACCATCTTGGAAATATGTCTATATAAAATTCTCATAGCAGCATACAATACCCACATTTTGTTCTGCTTTGTTTTTTCTATAAGGAAATATACAGTATTAGCTTTTTTCCTGAATGATAAATTACTAACTTTTAGCAATTCAACAACAATCTCATCACTTCATTTTATTTTTTGCTTTTGCAATTTCTTTCTTAATTATTGTACAGCCTATTTTTATCTTTATGTAAAAAAGTTAATATTTTTAATTAACAACTACAAAGGCTTGTTATATTTACCGTGCAAATTCTTTAAATAGTTTTTATATCTTTTCAGTACTCCCTTTTTTCCTAATAAGATAGCTTTTTTTTTTCTTATTTTAGTAATTACTTCATTGTTGTATTTTATCCTCAAAACTGTTTTATTTTTCATAGATCAAGTCTAACTATTGTTATTTCCTAAATTTGAATATGTCAAGTTTAATTTATAATAATTACATTTTTAGAAATTGAATATATTTAACATTAGTCCACATTAATTGATAAATACTTCACAAAATTAAGCAAATTTTGTATCATAAATAGTTTTCTGTAATTACTGCATTCATAAATACTTCATAAGCACTATGCAACAGGTATTTTTTTTCTCAATATAATAATTTTTCTATGATTGCACAATCACTTTAGGTCATTTATTGGTTACTTAACTTTTTATTGCATATATGATTATCATGTTTTGAGAGATTATCTGACTTACACATATTTTTGACAATAGTTTGATAATACATGTAACAATGATAAACGTTTTAAAACATGAAATATGTATTCTGTGTATATATTATCAGGAATTTTTAATTAAAATGTATTTGCTTAAAAAGAATTATTATTGCTTAAAATATTTCATTGTTTGCAATATTCTTTTGATTTGAATATTAAACATTAGACTTTTTAATTTGAAAGAAAAAAACATATTTCAAAGTAATATGTAACATAGTCTGATCATATTAAACATGGAAGCATTCTAAAATAATTTTATTTAATAAATCTAGTTTAGAATTTAAAAAAATAGTAATCTTATATCATTACTAATCAATCAGGTATTGAGGAATGCTGAATTTTATTACTACTATCACACCATAAATATTTGTCTAATAAAAAAAGAGGAGAGCATATGACTTTATTGCTCAGAAATTCATAAGAAGTTTGAGCACCAGAATTGGTCCTGAGGTCTCTCAATTCCAAATCTGATGTTCTACCTACTACACTACAAAGGGCTTTTGTCTAATGTTTTTATTTAATAGAGTTTTATTTGCCAAAATTTTGAGATATTCAAAACCACAGTTTTGGCTAGTAAGTAACATTATTTAATAGTTTTTAAATCTGTATTTTTTATAATTTATATATTATTCATAATGGAAAAATATTCTTATCACAAGAGTTGTGGTCTCATTATTTGATACTGCACAATTTTTATTTCCTCTTTCTAAATTGTATACTTTCCTTTAATGACTTTACAATCTTCATTTAAACTGTGTTTAGTTGTATTAAAACATCTCATAAAAAAAAAAAGACATCATTAAATTTTTGCACCAGCTTTCATCAAATTATTCATCTGATAATAACATTGTTCTTGACAAAAAAAAAAAATTCTGACAGGTTTTTTTAGATTTTTTATATTCATAGTCCTCTCAGGCTTAGCTATTAAATTTCTGAAAAACCTAAATTTGATTTGTGGCAAATATTAAACCATAGTTTAAAACATGGTAATTAAATGCTTTTTTAGTACAATGGAACATTTGCTTTGAACAGAAAATATAATCTCAGATCATTAAATATGAAACCATCACAACATCATGTGATTATCATTTCATATGCATATACAGGCTGTTAATGATGCAAACTCTCCATATAGCAGTGCCACTGAGTGCAAGCTGTAGTAATCAATGGTTGCAAGAAAGTTTGTGCATAAAATCCCTATCTAGTTCCTATCCATCCAATATTCCCAGTCTTGTTTTTAGCTTGTCCATTGCACCTACATCTTAGGATCTAATGAAATTCTCCAGCATCCACCTTTAGTTAACTATAAAGCTAGGAATCCAAGATGAAAGCACAATAATTTTGTCAATCCAAGCTCATTCACTTGAGTAGTCATATAGATCTGAACTCAGTTCAGCATCTGTACATTTTGGTGTCTTTGGTTTTTCAAAAATGACAGTCACTACTATCCCAGGGGCAGGATAGGTATAAAATCATCAAAACATTTCATATGCTTACACAGGCAGTTAAAAACAATAGCAAACTTGCCATACAGTAGTGCCACTAAATGGATGCAAGAAAATTTGTGCATAAAATTTCTTTCTAGTGCCTATTCATCCAATAGCCCCAGACTAATTTCTAGCTTATTGATTTCATCAATGAATCTTGGATTTGAGAGCACTGCACCTAGATCCAAGGTCCTCACTGATGAAAGCCATAGGCTAGAAACTAGTCTGAGGATATTGGATGATTAGGCACTAGTTAGTGATTTTATGCACAAACCTTCTTGCATCCATTGATTACTAATCTGTATAAGCATATGAAATGGTGATCACATGATCTTTTGATGGTTTTATATCTATCTTGCTCATGTTATTATGGTGATTCTAGTTTTTAAAAATCCAAAAGGTCAGAAATGTGTAGATACTGAACTGAGTTTAAATCTATATGACTATATAAACAAGTGAGCTTGGTTTGAAAACATTATTATATTTTCATCTTTGACTCCTAGCTTTATAGTTAACTAAACAGATAAAAGGTTGTTGCCAGAGGGTTATATTAAATCCTAAGATCTAGTGCAGTGCTCTTGAATTCAAGCTTCTTCACTGATGAAAACCACAACCTAGAAATTGGTCTAGGAATATTGGATGAATAGGCACTAGATAGACATTTTATGTGCATACCTTCTTGCATTCATTGATTACTAAAGCTTTGCCCCTGGTGGTGGTACTGTATGAGAGCTACTGTTGTCATTAAATATGTTCAGTATTTATTCTCTTGATGGACACAAAAATTAATTTTTCTATGTACATATAAAAATATTTATAGGCTCCAATGTCAATGAACAAGTATTTTGCAGCCATTATCAGTTATGTCTTATTTCCAAACATTTTTTATTGACTCTTTGTTGCCTCTAAAATTTGTGTTGTTATTATCAGCATACAAAGACCAATAAATTTTATTTTTAAGTAAAATTTCTTTATTGGATTTTTCAGTTTCATGTTTGATGTATATTGGGCAAATATACATATTTTTACTTTAAGCTCAGTGTATATTAATGGAACATTAGTAATTATTTTTCTTATACAAGCAAAAATTTTGGTTCATCAATTTTTTATTAATTTCAGCTAATGCTCATATTCTGATGGTGATGTATAAAATGAAAAACAAATGATTAAAATGCTATGATTTTGTCATTTTCTCCACTTTTATAATAGGAACACAAAAGTTTTTCCTGCTTACTTTGTGTTTCTGAGCTTATAATGTTAAATTTGTCTTCATGGACCACAAAAAATTGTATTTTGCATTATTGACACTCCACTTTTGGTTTTCTCATAAGCTAATTAATAAATTTGAAATCTTTTTGAAAATATTAATTATCAAACGTTAGCCGAGAGGTCATCGCAACCGCCTTGCAAGCAAGTAGTTGGTTGCAGACGGTTGTGGGTTCGCATCCTGGCCGATGCTATGACATATAGAAAAAAAAAAAGGTACATTTTCCACATCATATTTTGATAAACAGAAATAAAAAATTTAGGTTTCATCTTTCAACAGTAAATTTATTGTCTTAGCAGAGAAAATATGACAGGATAACTTTTACATAGTTTCATTGCTTAGAAACATTGACAAAAACATGAAATTTTTTTTTCCTGGAAAGACAGGAAATCATTTACTGTTCCAATATCTGAAAAGGAGAGACCCATTTTTAGCCTTAATTGTTCAATTTGGTTATATAAACCAACAAAGATCAATTTTTTGTTGTGATTTTTTATTGATTTAAGTTTATTAATGATTAGATTTATATAAATTTTATTGATATTGGTTATATATAAGTGTGCATCTAATGCAGAGGGCAAACAAAATAAATAACAGGAAAAAAAACCCTGAGATAAGTTTACAAATAATAGTGAGATTGACACAGCATCCAGTGAGAGCACCAAGTAAGTTGTTTGTAAATCAGGCACTGATTTAGTATGTAATCTGTTGTTTCATCTTCTCGAGCATTTCATAATGAAAAAAGATCTTTATATTTTAGTAAATATAAGGTCAATATGTATTAAGATTTAGTTTGTTTAAACAATTAAAATATTTAGGTTCCAGTGATCAAAATTCAAGATCTCTATTAGAAGTCTTTTGCTGATCCCTAAGTACGTCTCAAAGATGTTAGAGAATATGGGTATAATTTAAGCATCTTCAAATATTGATATTTTTTTACTTGATGAGAAATTTGGTACTTCTTTTATTTTGGCATTTGTTGATGGTACTGAATCTGGATCTGATGCTAGACCAAGATTTAATTCATGAAGAAATTAAATTAAGTATTAAATGAATAATATGATAAAGAATGAAGTCCTTGATCATGGGTCAGCAAACTTTTTCTTTGAAGGACTGGACAACAAATTTTAAGAGTCTTTGTGGCTACAATCAAAATACTTGAATGGGATTAAGTTTATAGAATTGTATGAAAACTTTTAATTTTTTTTAATACTTTTATGAAATTGCAAAATAATTAAGAACTTTGTTCTTAATTTTGATATTTTCTGTTGTCTACTCACAGTTTTTAAAATTTTTCATAAAAAGTAATTTTTTTTTTTGTTAGAATTTTTATAAAATGTTCCATTCATTTAATCTATTTTTAATTTTAAAACGAGATTTATATTTTTCTATACAAAAATGAAAAATTAACCTCTTTGCACTGTTATGTAGAGTTTTTTAAGTTTCATTTTCTGGTTGTTATTTAATTGAAAAATAATGTTTTGCTTCATTTGTTTTCATTTCATGCAATACATGTTATAGCTAGA
Organism: Epiperipatus broadwayi; assembly: GCA_028023455.1. Classification (NCBI taxonomy): domain Eukaryota; kingdom Metazoa; phylum Onychophora; class Udeonychophora; order Euonychophora; family Peripatidae; genus Epiperipatus; species Epiperipatus broadwayi. Next base: position 13,029,921 of record JAQFVV010006209.1, on the reverse strand, counting down.
TAAAGCCATCTTGAGAGTCAAGTGAAGCCTATAGGCCATAGTTTACCAATTCCTATCCTAGACAATTGTAAATTATGTTTTTGTAAAGAACATTCTGAAATTGTTGAAAGTTTTCTTTCTTCACAAGAATTTTTTACAAAGAGAATATAATATCTCTAAACAAATTTTAAAGTGAATTTAACAATAGGCATTTAACATATACTGAAAAGCAATATTTTGCATATATGGAAACATAAGCATGAGATAGAGAAACAATGTTTTAGTATCCTTTAGAAGACGTTGAAGTTCTTGAGACATGTCTGGGGAAAAAGTAGAGTTGAAACTGCAAAAAAATGAAGAGTATTTAAAAAAGATGGAGATAATCACTCTGCTAGTAGAAAAGAACCATATCAATGATTTTATTGTGTTAAATTTTAATGGGAAATTCTCTAATAAACTAGTTAAGAATAACATTTAGAGCTGGAAGATGTGAATAAGAGGTTAGGAAATAATGATATCGTTCGTGCAACCTGTACCAACATGTTTTATTGTAATAGAGATTAATTTCTTTCTTTAAACTAAAAATATGTATATTACAGCAGTCCAATAATAGACAAATTTAATTTCTTTTTATTAAAATGATGGGACATTTTAAAAAAAGAACTACAGTGGATTATCTCATTCAAAACTGTTATTAGATTATCTTAACATGTTAAATTTAAAATTTTCTGAAAAAAAATAATTTATTTTATGGAAAAGATAAATTAAAATGAACAAATATTTTACTGGATTCCAAGAAATTGTAAAAGACCTAGAAAGAAATCACATGTGAGATGGATGAATGAAATAAAGAAGTGTGCTGGTATAATGTGGAGAAAAGAGGCTAGAGATCAGAGAAGATGGATTGAACTTGGAAAAACTTCATCCTGCAGTTGATCAATAATGATTGAAAATGATGGTTATCATCTTTTATTTTGTTAATTAATGTTGTTGCTCTTATTTTGTTTTTGTTTTTTATAATTATACAAAGTGGGAAAGATTAATTAACTTTTATTTCTCAATATATTTATTAAGGCTTTATATATACACTGAAGTTTATTGACTGGTCTGTTGATTCTTGAGGTCTATATTATTGTCAGTGTACTATTTGGTACTTCCTTGATCTTCTAAGACAATCTTCATTTATGAGGCTGCATGTATCTTTGTGTTTAATAATAGGTGCCAGAATTAGATCTCTCCTTCTGAATTTCTTTAATTTGTTGCTAATAAAAATTTCTTCGTTTTGATGTGGGTGTTTGAAGATTTTGTTGCTTCTCGTCAACCATATTGCCATTATTATGTAAATGAATAGTCTTATGGTTGCAAAATGCTTAGATTGGATATTTTGTTTTAATGATGTAATGGTGTAGTAGTCTGCTTTGATGTTTCTATAGATGTATTGTTTTGTTATTAGTAGTCCATGACAGTTCTCAATGATATGATTAAATGTCTCTTCTATTCTTTCACAATTGGGGCGCTTTGGGTTGATTTTAGATATGCCCCTTTATTTAACTTTCAAATGGCTTTTCAATAAAGTCTGACTACGAATGTAATCTCATGTCGTTATTCTTTTTTGTTCTGGCCCTTTTAAGCTTTGAAATGGATTGGATTAATATTTCATTGAAATCATTAAATGTTGTGTTAGTTAATTTTTTTTTAAATATATATATATATTCGTTTTTGCAATGTCACCAGTATTTTTTTGGTTTCCTAATCTTTCGACATTAATGATTTTGCTAGATTAAATAGATATTTGGTAATAATTTAACAATACTGTCCTCCTTTTTTTAAAGTACCATATATTCACTGGAAACTTAAATATTAAACTTTAATAATTTTTAATATATAATTACAATATTCTATATTGCTGTAGTAAAAAATAATAAAAGTATAATGATTTTTTTTTTTTTTTTGCAAACTTAATATTAGTCTTTCCTTTTTTTTTTTTTTTTTCTTTATCTAATACTTTTTTCTTATGCTAAGTCAATCCATTCTCCACCATCTTTCATTTTTTGCTAGGTAAAATTGAAAATCGGGAATGAAGTAGATTGTTTGAAGAATCATATTAATTTACTTAAATGTATTTTTTCATTCGTTTTAATTTTCAATGTTGTAAACATTAATTTATTTTCTGTGTCCTGTTTTATTATTGTTTTATATGGGTGCTTTTCAAGATTATATAAAATATATTAAGTAAATTTTGGTTATAAATATAATTTGTACATAGATCTTACTTCAAACACTTTATATCAAAAATTTTATTATATACACACACACAACCTTGTGTTTTAATTGTCCTGTTGCACACAACCTTGTGTTTTAATTGTCCTGTTGTCTTTGTCAGAGTTATGATATAATGATAAATAAAATAAATATATAATAAACAATATAAAGTGTTTGTACAAAAAAATATTACAGCAAAATAAAGATAGTGATAAATTCAATGACATTTGTAAATTTTAGTTTGATGTTGAGTAGTTACTACATTTTAAAGAGCCAAATTTATGATGTTCCACATGTATTATTTTGTCAGAAACATAAAGTTAAAAATAAAAAGTTTCAGTAAACAAAAACAAAAAAAAATGTTGCAGAATTACTGTAGTCACTTAAGTAATATATATTAAGGCTATAACCTTAAAACTATGCGCCTAAAATGCGACAGTAGGGACCTCTATAAATCTAAACACAAGATTAATGACTTTAAAAGACAAAAGTACATTAAACAATGCATTTATCTGGAATATGTAAAATATATTAGAAATGATAAATAGATTCAGGGTCAGTATACAAATAGCAATTAAAGTAATAGTTTTTGTAGTTTTTTTTTTTTTATTTTCTAGATATTTTTTTAAAATAAATTGCAATAATATATATATATACACACACAAGTACAATTATATGGATTGTATTCGTATAAAAATTGTAAGGCCATTATTCATCCTTGCAAAAAGAGTTTAATTGATTAAGAAATTAAAATTTTCTAAACATGGAATTTACTTATATAGTTTTTGTGTTAATAAATATTATGTTTAACTTAATTATTATGATTAATATCCCATGTGGAAGTGTTGTGGTAGAATGTCAGGTTGGAATTAAAGATCTCTGGATCACTACTCAACTGTTTCTTCTGACTCTCAAACATTTTATGATCTCTCAAGCAATGAATTATTCTCGTTTACTTTTATTTATTAATATATACATTATTTAAACTTGCAAAAATATTTTTCAGTCGTTTGCAAGTGATTCTAAACATTTATTATTACTATAGAATTTCATTTTTATAATATGTTAGAAAGTAGTCTAATATTTAGCTAACAGCATTTGTTATTTAAATTATTAGCAGTTAATTATTCAGTGTAATAAAAAATGTCCTTTACCTAGAAAATTATAATTAAATGCTTTATTTGTTATTCTTTTTTATTTATGTGTGATGTTGATAATTAAATTATTTAGTATTACTATAATGATTTTTCAAAGTATAAAGTAGCAAGAAATTAATTTTAAAAAATAAAGATAAAACGTACTTTATCATTATTGAGCAATTGTTGGATTTTATTAAAGTGGCTTACTATTAATTATAATAATATAGTTTGAGTTTCTATAATGGTTTGTAATTTTATTACTATATTGTGTTCATAATATTCATTTTTGTTTATCTCAGCAAAAAAGAGAAAAAATAACTTGGACACCTAATAATAATGCATTATAAACTTTTCATTTACATATTTTTGTAATTGATGAGAATGCTATACTTTATTGTATAATAATATAAGATTGTAATAATTTAATTGTTATGCAGAAATTATATATGATACAGTATCTATTTTTTATAAATCGTTATACATATTTATAAACTTATTTTTATATTTATTATTAATAGGTAATGCTAAAACATCATTTTTGTAATATATTGTGCAATAGAACTGATTATTAAAATATATGTCATAAACGTAAGCCAATTCAGTTTGATGTCATTGTGATTGTTTCTTAATACATAGGAACAATCTAATTAACATGCATGTACATTTGTTTGTTATTTATATGAATGTATAACTTAGAATTCTACAGATATATGTGTTAAGAAATTTAATGATAAGTTAAAGTGTTTTACAGCAGAACATAGTGCTAGATACATAATAAAAATATGATAAAAGATTAAATAGTTAGGCAAACAATTATTTTATAGAATTTTCACCTATTGAATGAGAATCTTCAAGATTTAAAACTTTCTAATTTAGCGTTTCATCTGAGATGGGGGTATAGATCTGTACGAATACTTCAACATTTACAAAAATAGTCAAATTAAATTAATTATACAAATATAGTTGTATTCGAAGTGGAAATCTTGATTTCTTAACAGAATTTTTTTAAAACATTTAGTGGTACAATAAAAATCTAAAAACAGTAATAGTATATTTATTAAAGCATAGTATCACGAAGTCTTTTTTTTTTTTTTGAGTTTAGTAGAGTAAAATTTGTATATGTACAGCGTATAAAATTAAATATAAAAATGTTTAAAATAGATATTAACCAATAACATTACATTATAAAATGCTCCTATATTTTCCAATATTATGTTTAAAATATATGTATAATTTAAGTAATTGATAATTACCTTTATCATTTAATAAATTAAATTTATCAATGATGTAATTACTTATTTTGTTATAAACATCTTATAAAATGGATTAGAGTGAGAACTTTATATATATAATTTTGATTAAAATATTTATTACAAAAAAAAGAGGGTTTAGAATTTCATTAATTTAAGAAACTTTGTATTTTGTTCTGATTATTTATTTATTTATGTATTTATTATTTGATATTGTTGTTTTTATAGCAAGAATGATTGTATAAAAAAAGTACACCTCAAAACTGTACTAACATAACAACAGGAGTTTGTTGTTTTTTTTAAAAAAAAAAAATTTTTTTTTATTAGCAGCACTGTGTTAGTATTATTTTAATTCTGTCCTCCCTCTGTGATTAATTCATTTTATCACTTATAAATAGTCTATATATATATATATGCCTTTTAACTATTTATATGATATTGGAAGTTTTGTAAAAACTGAAAATGGGATATTGTTTATTATCCCTGTTAAGAGTGCTCAGTAATTTATTTAACTGCTCATCTTTTTGTTTTGGTTTTTTTCCTCCTATTTTCATGTATTTTAAACCATCCTATAATATCCAAAAATTTTCTTATATCAAATTTTATTTTTATTTTTGTTATTAAATAAAAAGTAGTAATAAAATTTTTAAATACAATTAGAAAAAAAAAAAAAGTGCATTTTTATCTTAATATGTGTGTAGACACTTTTTTTTTTTTGAATACCAGTTTTCAATAATTATGAAATAAGGTATTAGTAATATCGCTCATGGACTTTATAATAAAATGAAAATTAAATATTATGAATGTTAATTATTTATATACATGTTTATGTAGGTGCATACAAAAATGCTTTGTTTCAGCTAAATTGATTATATTGAGCTGAAAAGTATTTTTTTATGTATAGGCATACTATGTTTTTATTTCAACATTATCAAGAAATATGAAAACAAAGATTAATTCTAAACAAATTTAGAATATTTAAAGTAGGCAACATTTTTAAGTTATTTTATTAATGTTATTATTTTATCTTTAATTCAGTAGCTAGATGGACTTGAAATGGTAGTTGACATTTTATTTTATTTTTTTATTTGCCTTGAATTGTTTGCTATTTTATATATATTCAATAATTATAACTTTACTAATATTTTTTTAATTTATATAACAGAAATTTTAGCAGTTTTTGAGTTGATGCATATTGTGTCTTGTATAAATAATTTTATATTTGAATTACAATCACTGCCAGAATTTTTTTTAAAAGCCAGATAGAATATGTAGGCTTATCTTTATGGTAGTAAAAAAATTAGTATGTATTATATACATATCTTGGATTATATTTTGAGCCATTTATATTGATACCAGAATTAATCCTGGAAACAAAAAAATTAGATAAAGCAGTTCAAAGTTGTTTTACTTTTGGTCAGGAAACAATTTAGCTGCACTACAGCTTTTGCTACGATATATTTTAATATGTCATTCACTTTCTACCTACATTCTTAAACTTAGTTTTAATTGCAATCAAATATAGTTCTCATTCCATAGTATTCATGCATTTTAAAATTTTGATAGCCATTTTATTTTATGCACACATGCATAGACCAAACATTTATTTTAATTTTTATGTGGTGAACATGACTTTCTCAATATTTTTTAAGAATATTGATTGTAAATAGCTTGAATGATTATATCACATTCATAATTTTTACATTCCTGTAGATGAATTTTTTGTCTGACAAAAATTACAAGGAAAATTTTTTAAATGGTACTTATTTCTGTGAACATTTGTATTTCTTGAAATGAAAATAAAGAGAAAATTGTGTCTTTATGGAATTTGTAAGTTATTTAAATTACCTCAGTAGTTATTTACGATTGGCACATCTGCAGCATGTTCTGGTGACAATTTTAGAAATATAATCAATTGTAGCTTGGTGAACATACTGAGAAATTAACATTTTATTTGCATAATTTGTTGACAGCTTTACATTGGAAGTGTGATAGCAAAGATTTAATATTATCATAATATTTTACTGTATATTTGAATTATTTTAATTTGACTTATGATGAATTTAATTAGTTTCCTTCACATATAGAGTACTCATTGTAAGATCTGTGGTTGATATTAATGCTATTAGTTCCAATATATTGAATGAATTAGTTGATTTCTTTTTGGGAGGAAAAAAGTATATATTATATATTGGATTAGTCATAAATAATCCGCTTATCATATAAATCAATAATGGAAAAATGGTAACTTTATCAGTCTAGTATGTACAGTATGTTTTTTTTATATTCTTAACTAATAAATTCTAATCATAAGCTAGTGTGGAATTAGGACAGTCTATGGTGGGATGTTATCATTATTTTAATATGCTGAGTGACTTTTTTAAACGATTTGTATAAATGTCTGTAATGGTAGTTTTATTGTATTTTATAATGATTAATTTTTGAAACATTTATGATAACAAATTAATAGGTTATCCATAGAGCCTGTATGTTTCTATCATTACATTATTCATCTTGTTTCCTCTTCACCATTATCCACCAGAACGCTAATAAAAATCCAAAAAAAAATTCCAAATATATGTATGTGTGTTTATAAAATGGTTGTCTTTTTTTGTTTTTAACTTTTTAATCAAAATAATCATGATTTTGTATCTTACTTTCTTCATCAAGTAAAAAATTTAGTTTATAAATATTTTTCCAAAAGAACAAAGAAAATAGATTAAATTTTATTCTTTAAATATTGTCTTTCAAAAAAATAGTATGTTTTACATTTTAATATGTCTGAATGCAATAAATTTGCAATGTGTATTAAATTACAAATAGGTAATTGTTTAAGTAAATAATTGCTCTATGTTTATGGACCCTAGAATTGTCTATCATTATTTTAAACATTGCTCTACCATTAAACAGCTTGTATTCATATATTTGCTATCTAAATTAATTCTTTTCATGTTTCAGAATTTACTATAGTTCATTAGTTCTGCTATGAAACATTCATTTTTTACTAATGCCGTGATAAATCTTCTTGTTCTTTATTGAATTATTACATCTTATTTGATTTTTTTATGCATGATCAGATTTGGCTCTCATTTGTGATAATAAGAAAATGATTATCATTTTTAGAAACAATTTTTAAAGATCAAATAGCAAACAATAACTATTGATCATACATTTAGATACAGTTTCATCATAGTTCCTTTTGCCAAATAGGCAACTTGTAGTGAATAGATATGTAACATGCTTCATGAATCAATAAAAAAGTTATTAATTTTCAGTTTGTTTTTTTAATGAACAGTAATAAAAAATATTTTATAAATAGAAAGATTTAGTCTTATAATCAAATAATTCATTTTTTAAAATGTAGACATCTACTTAGTAAAGATATACTTAAAACATGGAAATAAGAATTAAATTTTTATAATATTGTGAAAAATAATTCTCAAACTTTTATGGAACATTTTTTTCATTAGTGGAAATTCAGATATAGGTAAACTATCATTAATCTGAAAACCTGGTTCGAAGTTGAGTTCAGATTCAGAACATTTTTGGAAAGACACAAAAGTTCATTCAAATGTGTAATTATATCAGTAAAATGGAAAATGTATATTAGCACAACTTAAATGTAACTTATTTTTGAATATTTCTAAAAAAAATTATTTATTAAAAAACCAAATAAATCAATTTAAATTCATTACAAAAAAGTTTTTCATTGATAAATAGCAAGAATTCAAATACTATACTGTAATTAAAAGATGTGACATTTTTATGTATTGTAAAAATTCTGATAAAAAGAAAATCTTTAAAAAATTTTAATTTATTAATTAAAACCTGTATTTTTTAAATATCTCTATTGTTATGTATTTTTTTAATACATTTAAATCCATTCATGAATATGAAAATTACCACTTTACAAAAATTCTTTTTATGTTTATGTTTTGAAGATAAATGCTTAGTGGAGATTTTCAAATGTTTTGATTTTATATAGCTTTGAGAATAAATAATGAACAAATTGATGCATCTTTTTAACAATTCAAATTTTTTATAAAGAGAAATTTTGAGAAAACATTTCTATATCTAATCAGAGTTGAGTTGTGTAATTTTGCATAAAAATGAAAACTATTGTCTTTTTTAAAAATAAAATAAAAAACTTTTAATATAAAATTGCAAGTGTTTTGATTTCAGCTGGTAAAATTTTGTATAAATATATATTTATAAACTTAAAATTGAATTAAAATGTCATAAAAATATGTGTTAAAGTTACTGTTGTCTACACATTTTGATTTTTTTTTTAATTACTGTATAGAAAATTGAGATTTTTTTAAATAGTTTTAAAGATATGTTTAACTTTCTTATAAAAAAAATTTATTATGGATAATAAAACTAACTACTTGGGTTTTTTTTTTTTTAAACTTAGTTGATATAATAATTTAACATTAGAAATTACCACTAAGTTTTATCTTTAATTTGTTATTGAAAATAAACTTTTAACATAGAAGTGTGATTTTTTTGTTTGTTTATTTCTGGATTTTACAGGCAGTTGAAAATTTTTTAGAGTTTAAAGATTAACTTAAAATGTTTATTATAGATAGAAAACTGTCTGTGTGGGTTTCCCCTTTTTTTGATATCTAAATGAATAATAATTTGATATTAGAAGTTACTATGGCCTTTTATGTCTCATTTGTTATTGAAAACAAGTTTTTTTCATTGTAGTTTTTTTGTTTGTGGATTATACAAATAATTGATAATTTTTTAGAATTTGAAGATTAGTTTATTTTCTTTTTAAAAGTATATCAGGGGTTTTTTTTTTTTATATCTACTAAAAAATAATAATTTGATATTATATAAACTATTGTAATTTTTATTTCATTTTTTAAATTAATGGAAAATGTTTAACATGGAATTGAAAGGGTTTTTTTTATATCTCATATTTTTTTAAAAATATATATGTAACATTTAGCTTTTTAACTGATTTTTTTAACAATTGAACTTTTTCATTAATGCATACATAACAAAAATTTTAGTCTATGTATATCTTTGTGATGCCATCTTGACTGAACTAAAAGTGTTTGAGAAAAAAAGATTTTTAAATTATGCATGTCGGAGTAATGATATTGTACCTGTATGGAAAAAAAAGGGTTAAAAAAAATTCTAGATCTGAGTTTGAGTTTATCAATAGATTAGATTTATTTGCATTATTCATTGTTATAATGTTTTATGGTGAACCTTTTGATTTTATTATTATGTTTAATAGATGTGCTGAGAAGTGGGTGGGGTGTATATATGTATTATACACACTTAACATGTATGCAGAAATTCAAATGCTATATACAGTTTGATGTTTATATAGTAATTAGTTTTGTATATGTAAGTTACTAAATCATTTTGAGCTCAAATGGAAGTTAGAAAAATGAGCAAATAAAACTTTGTGTATAATATGTTGAAGTTTTTATTTAATAATTTTGTGTTGAGTGTGTGTATGAAATATATATATACTAGCTACTGTTTTGTAATTATAATGAATTCAGTGGGACTTTTTTTTTCATATTTTTACAAAACTTGAACTTCTTCCAAAGTAACTCTTGTAAATATATCAATACATAAAATGTATTTATGTAAAACTGAAAATTACTGAGCACTCTAATCAGTGTAAGTAATTCCTAAATGGAATGTACCCCTTGTTATATATGTAAATTGTATTTAAATTCCCTTAAAAAGTTGTGATAGATTAATAAATCAAACTAGAAATATTGAAAAAGTTTTTATCATTTTTTTTTTTTGTTTGTTTGAATTAAATGATTTTAGAAATAAAATTTTTTTGTTTAACCAGATTTTTGTCTTTGCATATATTTATACAGTCGTTGTAAATTCAACATCATAACAAAAAAAATAATAAAAACAAAATTTTTTATTAAAGAACTACTTCATACATATACCTCTGCTTTTAATTCTTAACTATTGATATTCTTTCCATTTGGCAAACTATAATGTCAGCATAATAATGTCGCACATCTCAATGACGCGAAAACAATTATTTAATATTTCTAATTTTCTGATACTCAGAAAATTTCAATTGTCAATCAGGATCATTTATTTATACTATGGTTTTTCCAGATGCTCTTTGCGAACCTTAAACTGCTTTGGATGTTCCTTTTTCATTATTCCTGTTCCAGAAGATAATTGAAAATGCCAATTTGTAGAATCCTGCAGTCATCATAACAGTTTATCTCATCAAAAGGGTTCTATCTGGTTTATTGAGTATGAGCAATTTTTCCTTAAAGTTTGTTAACACAATTCTGTATTATTGGCAGGTATGCATTGGATACAATCACAAATTTTGCAATGGAGTTTTTGACAACCATTTTGTTTGAATAAAATTATCTAATTATTTTCCCTTTTTGCTTATGTATATATAGTATTAAAAAGTATAAAATTATATATTAATCTTATAATGCTGATCTTATAGATCACCCTGTATTATGATTTTGCTTAGTATAATATAATTTATGTAAATTTTTATAAATATGATTATACATATTGTCCACTCTTGACTACATTAGTATCAAATTTTTCAAAATCAAAATATTTTTTATATAAAATATTATTATTGTTGCATAATAATTATACAAAAAGATTTACATAAAAATTGTATTATATAAAATACAAAAAAGCAAATTGTTTATTTTTATTTCAGATAAATCTGCTCAATTTCCATTATTCTGTCTTAAATTTATTTTCAATTATTTTTCTAATAGGAGAAATAACATTTTGAAAGCACACCTAATATTTTTATGCTAATTTACTCCAATTATTAATATATGATAAAAATGAGTTTCTACAAAAAAAGTGTCATTATATTTTTGGAAAAAATAAATACACCTAATTCTCTTTTTACATGATTTTTTTTTTTTTTTGCACAAGTTTTAAAAAAAAAATTTTTTTTTTGTCATGAGTTATTTTAAAATAACACGATCAGTAAAAAAAAAAAAAATGGTACTTTGGGATTAGAGCTGCTGTGACATTCATGATTGGAATGAAGAAACTAATATTATTGTATGGAAGGTTTTAAAAAAATCATCTTAGATTGTCTTAAGTTGTTATCAAACTTATTTTTATTATTCTAAATAATTTCACATATTCATGATTGGAATGAAGAAACTAATATTATTGTATGGAAGGCTTTAAAAAAATCATCTTAGATTGTCTTAAGTTGTTATCAAACTTATTTTTATTATTCTAAATAATTTCAAGCAAGTAATTTAAAATAATTTATTTTCCTTTTTAGAAGATTGTAAATGTTTTTAATTTGGTGTTTATTTACAAATTTATTTCTGAGGTTGACTTCATCATGATTATGTCACAAGATTAAAAATATTTCTTTTATTATCATCTAATTTTTAAAAATAAGTTTCATCTCTTTATTTCCCTTTATTTTAAAAACAAAAATCCCCTTTTTGGTAATATTTATGCAAATGGGGAAAATTATTTATCTGCATTATAGCATTTTGTTTTGAAAGGGATTATCTTTTTGATATTGATGCTTTGTTGGCATTTTGATACTTAGGTTTTAAAAAAAAATCCTTGTTGGTGTTGATATTAAACAAATTTAATTTTGTTTAAATTTAAATGATGTTTAAATTTATATTCATTAATTTTGCCAAAAGTCAATAGATGTAAGTTATACATTGCAAGGTTTAATGATAGCAGTGGTATTCCAATCATGCGCAAACATATGTGTTTATTGCAAAAAGTGACAGCAAATAAAATCTTGGGTACTTTGATGTCACCCGTATTTTTGGTGTACCATTCCAGGGGCCTGTGATTTCTCTTTTCAAATGTGTTAGTTGTTAAATTTTAAAAAAAAATAATAAGTTAAATGAAATAAAAGTAATAAATTCTGTTAAATGAAATTGTTGATATGATTTGAAATTTAAAGTTTTTAATGGCTTGTATAGAAAAACCAAAGAATGTTTCATTGTGTTATCACTTTCAACTTTTTTTAGTTTTCAAATGAAATTTATGTACCTATAACTCACTTTTTATCTATGTTCAATGTGTATGAAGTAAAATTTGATAGATTATAACATTCTAACAAAATTTGTCATATGGTTTAAAATTATTTTTGTTGATTTCTTACATCCGAAACCAATCTTTTAATTTTCATATGTATAATGTATTTTTTACACAAATTTTTTTGACACGTAATTTTTGGGAATCAATTTATCATGTAAAAAGACACTTAAGTGTATTTAAAAGCAGAATAAATGCAAAAGAATAATGAAAATTTATAATTTAATATTACTAAGGAAATATAATTTTGGACGGAGGTGGAAATTGTCATGATTTACTGGAATTTTTTTTTTTTTTTCAAAGCTTTATTTTTATTTGCTAAACTATTTGAAAGTGTGAAAAATGAAATATATTTAATTATTAAATGTCATGGTTTTTATAATCAGAAAGCATATATATGTTTATATTCTTTTCAATCAAGAATTATAATAAATTCTATTTTTTTATATTAGTTTGTGTGTGTGTACACTATATAATGTTATTTATTTTACTTAAAAACAATAAATGAAATTCCTGTATATGATGGTAAATGGCTTTTTTTTAATTAGGTTTGTATGATTAGACTGTATGCCTAAAGACCTTAATAGTCAGGATAAACATTTCCTCTCTCTCTCTGAAATCATTCCATGCACAAGATTAAACTCATTTATTTCTTAATTCCTCTTTACTATTGTATAGTTTTCAAACAAAAATTGTTAAAAATTTTATATAAAGCTGACTTTGCAATAAATATGTATACACTTGGGTCTCTTTTTATGCAGATTTATTTAACGCGATTTTGAAGTTACGCGATTCACGTTTCTCTGGAAGTCGAACTCCGATAATGCACTATTATTTTAAATAATAAATTTTGCGCACTTTCGTCATATTGAAAGTAATAGCACGTTATTGGAATTCGACTTTCATCTTAGTAATTTCAATATTTTCAGTGCTTTATAATAGTAAGTTTTTATGCAATAATGAAATTAAAATTATGATTTCTACATTTTATGTATACACACATTAAATTTTACAAGATTATAATGTAAATTTGTTCAAACATTGTGCATGTTAATTTTGCATTTTAAATCACATTCTGTTTTTGCTTTTTAAAAAAGAACGTAATCAATTATTAATCATTTAGTGTCCACAAGTTTATTTTTAAAAGGTGAGTAATAGCAGTAGGCACAATTAAAATTGAAAATTAAAGACAAAAATAAGAATTTAATTTTTAGTTGTTAGATTAATTACTAATTACGTTGTCACCAGAAAACCATTAACACAACATGAGAGTGACATTGGCGCTAGTTGTATTTCCTCTTATGAAGAATCTGATTTTTACTAGTTTGCAAACGAACCTGTTTAACGGCAAATAGCGATAATAATTAAAGCGTGTATAAAAAAAAATGTAAATTATGCATAAAAATATATTGTTTTGAATAAAATTAAATATTATAGTTAAAAAAAGTTTGTCTTTTATCAATTTTTTTCAAATTTGAAATTTTTTATTAGTCATATTTTATTTCCTTATTTTTTTTTGCACAAATTTTAAAGTAATTTTACGTTGGTGCTTTGCTTTTACGCGATTTTTGAAAAATCACAGTCCGTATTCCCCCTTTTTCAAGGTAAGTTACGTCTATTTTTGCGCGTGTTTTCTGAGGAACCTATCTATTGCATAAAACGAGACCCAGGTGTATACTAATTAAATTAAATTAGCTAAATTTAAATATTTAATTTATTGTTATATTATTTTTATTTTATTTTTTTGCAATATTCTATCTTTTTCTCTCCCTCTAATCTATCCTCTTTTTCATAATTATATACTTGTAATATATTCTCTAAATATTGTCCCTATTTCTTAGATAATACATAGAACATACAATATGTATTAGGTTTGGGTCTCTTCACATAAACATTTTTATTTATATATTGTAACCTCCTGATATTTTAAGTATTAATCTAAATATTAAACTCCTCTTCTGAGCTCTTTGTGAAATAAAATATTAACTCCATATATGATAGTTTAATGCTTTGATTCATGTATTGTAAGTTAAATTCTATTATTGATTATATTAAATGCATTTTAATCCAATTCATGATGATTTTATATTTGTGTTTTATTTTTCACACTTTCAAATAACGTATATAAAATCTGTTAATTAAAATATTTTAGCCTATTATAGTTTGAGGTTGGTCATGTGTGAATGTTTGACACATCTGATGAAATTCTAATATTTAGTTTTATAATGAGTTCAGCAAAATGCAATTAATGCTCTGAATTATATATTATGCATTTATGTGAGTAATCTAACCAAATTGGAATTAACTTTATAAAATAATTTTAATAACAATATTATTTATACAAATAAATGATAAAGTATTTAGAACATAACTTTTTAAACTAAAATCTACAATGTAAAATTTTATTAATCAAATACAATAACAAACATGCTATAAGTTAGCTCTAGTTTAATTTATATAATTAATATCAATATAGTAGATATTTTGGTAATAAATATTATATTTGATATTTTTTATATTCACATTATCACATTTTTTTAAATTAGTACGATACACAAATTTGCAACTCACGAAAGAGCAAATCTATTATTTAAAAAATAGTGATTGCTAAAATGGAAAAAAAAAGGAATATATATATATCAATTTATATAGAAGATATTTGTTAATGTTTTTGTAAGATTTAATGTGATTTTATGAAGATAAAGTCTGCTAATCAGTTCTATATATGAGCAGCATGGGGAAAAAAGATTGAATAAAATTTGAAGTGGCTGTAAATGAGTAGACATCGTCATTTATTTAACATACACAAATATTTTTCGAAAAGTGATTTCATCTGCCATGGTAAAATATTTGCGTATATATTTATACACAAAATATTTTTTCAGTGAAATATTTACGAACTATTAAAAATTATAAATTTTTATCATTGTTATTTTTATTATATGTATATTTTGAGAAAATTCAGTAACTACCATGCATTATCATAGGTTAACTTCTTTAATAAAAAAAAAAAAAACCATTGCCAATTGTTTCTAATACAAAACTTGTCTTCCAATAGAAAAATCGATGTAATCATTATATAAACTGTTATATTATTCTGTCATTTTTTTATTTTAGTTTTAAAATGAATAATTAGAATATTTGGCTAAAACATTATGGATTTTTGGTTTTCTTTTAAAGTTATTAAAAAAAAAAAAGTATTAAGTGTTCTATCTTAAATAAGAATCTCTATATATGTAAATAAATATTTTATTCCTAAAGCTTCTTTTATCTTTGTAATCCCTTTCCCTCTATTTTCCAGTATATTGAAGGGTTTTTTATTTACTTTTCAAGAATGATAATTATTAAGACTCAATAAATCATATTGGAAACACATTATAATAATAATAAAAAGTAAGCACTGCACAACATTAATCTAATCTAGAACTATCTATGTAAATATGCGTTATCAGAATACATAATTTGATAATACCATCTGTATCCAAACTAATTTTTTGTCTATTGGTCATTGTAAGTGATAAAGACTGGATTATATATATATATATATCCATACTATTTAAGATAATTTGAAAGTTTCCGTACTCTTAACGTTTTGCAAACCAAATTGCCTTTCTATTAATATTTTTTATTAGTCATTCATTAGAGTAATGATTGAACTAATAAAAATTATTAATATATTTCCATTAAACGTTTTGCATCAAAATTGTGAAGGCAATAAGTTTGACACATTAATTAAGCTATAGTAATTGGCTATCTTATATATATATATATACTGAACAATGATAAAGATATTTGTATGAGATTGTGATTTGGGCCAATTGGTGAGTGTTGGTTCAGAACAAAATGTGTATCTTGGGGATCACATATCTTTTTCATGTCTTTCATCATATGTTTATCATTACACCCTTCCAAAAAGAGTTGAAAGCAGATAGAAACCAGTCCCTACCTTGCATGAGATTTGTTGACTGAAAATTACACTACAAAAATATTATTCATTAAATTGCTTGTCTGGTTTGTTCCATATCCATATTATTTAAGACAACTTGAAAGTTTCAATACTCTAAAGTTTTGCAAACCAAATTGCATATCTATTAACATTTATTATTAATCTAATAAATGAATAATAAAAATTATGAATGTACTTCCATTAATAGTGGTTTGTGTCAAAGTTGTAAGGGTGGTAAGTTGGACACATCAATTAAACTATAATATTTTGCTAGTCATATTGTAATGGTAAATATTCCACAGAAAACTGGCTTGAATCAGGAACCAAAGATATATACAAATGGCAAGTTTTGATTTAAATAAATATTTATATGGTAAAGTTGAATGGTTAATAAAAAAAATTTTAAAAATGATTCAATTCAAATATATATATAGTAACTAATAAAATATGAAAAATAAATTAGCTTGGGGGGGGGGGGATGAGAGAAATAATGGACTAGTATGTTTTTACAGCAGTTTTTAATCTATGTGTATATGGTCTATCTGGGCGCTACTAGGCTATCTAAACCAAACCCATTTGGCACATTATTTATAACAGGATGTAGGATTTTGTATTTTAGAACCATATCACATTTGCACTAACATTAAAGGAACCATCCTTTTTATTCTTTAGTTGTGCAAATAAAATTATCAGACAACATTATTATATGATTTTAATATAAATGCATTTTTAACATTCTCATAAGTCATACTAGCTCATATTAAACACTAAATGTTTATCGGTGGCAATTCACTAAACCTTGAGTGACATTTGATGATCTTGATGGTAGTCATATCTTATGATGGCTCACAAATAACAAATACAGTGAAAACCATTATTCATATGGCCATTAAACACATTTATTTAGACTAAGAGTTAATAAAATGATGATAATGATACTTCCAGCCACAGCTTTATAGCTAACTCACAATATAAATTTTATTTTTTATCAGCCTATAATTATTTACCTAAAACATCATATTTAAATTATGACTTAATTGATATTCATCAGTGATGATGATGGTCATAACTAATCTCACAAAATAGTGATTAACTCTTAAGAAGATACACGCCTCAATGGTTAGTAAAATGATGATAATAATACTTCCAGCCACAGCTTTATAGCTAACTCACAGTATAACTTTTATCTTTTATGAGCCTATAATTATTTATCTAAAACAGCGTTTCCCAACCTGTGGTACGCGTACCACTGGTGGTACGCGAGTTGCTGGTTGGTGGTACACGAAAAATAATCAATAATGGTGGACATAAAAAATAAAAAAAATTAAATCATAAAAATATCATAGAAACGTTTTTTCCTATAATTCATAAAAATTATTTTAATGAATAATATTATACAGTAAAGTTGTTAATATGTACAGTCGATGATCGAAAATCCAGCAATTGATATCGTTTTTTTTTTTTTTTTGGAGTGCACTTTTAAATTTAGCCGTTAGCCACCAGTAACTTGAGATGTCGCCGCCACTGTTGTGATAGTGCTGCACTCTCATTCACTTCACCGCATGGCTTACAAGTGACAGGTTATTGTTTGTGATTGTATCGTCTTTGTTTATTAAAATTCATTGATCCCTATATAACCTGCTTATTCGAACTTAGACAAGAAGCACAGGTTTTTTTTTTAAGACAATCCTTTTGATCTCTCTTCGAAATTGTATGATTTTGATTGGCTTCAGGTGCTTGCATATTTATCTGATATTTTTTGCAAATAAATGAACTTAAATTTGACACTTCAGAATAACTCGATAACGATCTTTAATGTTAATGATAAAATTGAAAGTATGATTAAGAAATTAGATTTTTGGAAACAGTGTATTGAAAACAATCAACCGGAAAAATTCGAAACTCTACATATTTTTTTGTTTGAAAATAAGGTTAGTCTGTCTCAAGATATACAGAAAATATAATAGCACATTTAACAGGATTAAAATTGTCTTTCATGGAATATTTTCCAAAACCCGAAAACACAAATGATAAGTGGATTTCAAACCCCTTCTATGAAGAAAATTTAGAAAAAGCTACATCATTATCAATAAAAGAGAAAGAAAATTTAATAGAATTATCGACACAATCTAATTAATTTTGGTTAAACATTAAAGAATATGAACAGTTTTCTGAGAAAGCTCTTAAATTATTATTACCATTTACTAGTATGGAATTAGTAGAAAGAGCTTTTTCTTCATATATTTTTTTAAAAAAAAAAAGTATTGAAACAGATTGAATGCAGCTGTAGACTTAAGGGTATATCTTGCATCTTCTGAACCAAATTTCAAAAAATTATGTTCTTCGAAACAAGCACAAGGATCTCATTAAATTTATTTTATAAAAACATTTGATTATGATAAAAAAATATATTAATTGGGTTTTTATAATTTTGTGTTTTTATTAAAACCATTTATTAGTAAATGAAATATGACAAAATAGTAGATAAATATGATACTTTGAACAAACACATACATATATGTTACAGTGAGTTTATAATTTCAGTGAGTTTATAATCCAGCATGACGTTTAGGCATGTTGCAATGTAATTTGTCTCATTATGTGATGTGAATACATGGTCACCCTATAATATGTATAATGCAAATAAAATAACACACTCGCAATAACAAATTTCACAAAATACAATCATTTTTACGAAGTGGTACAATTTAGCATGATATACTACCAAGTGGTACGTGAGCCAAAAAAGGTTGGGAAACGCTGACCTAAAACATCATATTTGAATTATGACTTAACAATTGATATTCATCAGTGATGATGATGGTCATAACTAATCTCACAAGACAATGATTAACTCTTAAGAAAGATACACGCCTCTTTTAATAAAAACAAATTAACATTTATTATTGACCAGTCAATAATACAGATAGAAAATTTACATAATAATGATAAATCGTTTACATTTAAATAAAATAATATCATACCAAAGATCTTCCCCCTTTTTCTTTAATGAAACATAAACTTAATATTCATCTCATATAGTGTGATATATGTGCATTAATTTCTCTAGTGGGTAAATAACAAATATACCCTAGAAACATTTTTATTTTTAAAATAATAAACACTATGTGTGCACATACTTGTCTATTGTGTATAACACATTTTTATATTTATAAATTTAAACATAATATTTAAAAGAGAAATGAGTAGAGAAAGGTTAATCAGATTGTAGAGATAAGACCGTTTACAGAAATCAGCTTCAAATTATCTATCTGACTTTTCGTTAATCTAGATCATTAATTACTATAAAAATCCATCTTCTAATGCTAAATTTCTACCAATTTTAACATTCATGCTCATCAAATATACATGTAAGCATGATTATACTACTAGGTGTGTATGTATGTGTGTCAATTTCCATCATGAATAAAAAACTATTAAACCCTTTCAGACATACAATATAAATCATATATTTATAATATTGGATCAGTACACAATAAACACATTTTATAAAAATAAAATACACATATAAATGGTTACATGTAATAATCTAAGAATACATAATGCATCAATAGAGCTATTTATTATTGAAAATCTAATTGATTCTCATTTTAAGATTTAAAGATCTGTCACTGATAAAAAATATAATTAAAATTAATATTACCAGTTCTTTTACTTTAGAGGCACAGACAGTTCTGAGTTCAATGACTTTACAATCAGCTTGTTGAATGATTAGAATTTGAAAGCAGTCACATACCAATATGTAACACTTATAGAATTACCAACTGCAGCAGTTTATTGGAACAGTTCTATTTTGGGTTGGAGCAATTATTTTTACTGTGATGATGCTGGTGAAATAACTTGCTTTTATAGGGATCATTTAGCACTAGAATGGCTTTTTCTGGATATAATTACTTTTAATAGACAGATGGATAGTTTAACTTTTTTTTTTCGCTTTGTGCTTTTTATTCAAATTCAGCAAATGACATGATTTCACAAATTTCAGCATTTTACTTCTTAGTTCCATTTAGATTTATATGCACAAGTTAGGCAATACGTTTTTTTTCTTATTTAGCAATCAGTTATAAGTTGTTTTATATACTTTAGATTTAAACTCTTCTGATGTGCATAGATTTCCTGGTGGGCCACTGGGATCCTCAACAAAATATATTTAACACTGTCATCAGGTTGTAGAAACTTTCAAATATATATAATGCTGGTTTCTAACAAGCAATCAAGTTATTCTCCTCCTTTCTTTTCTTTGTCTCATATATATGTGCTTTGTCTGCATCACACACATTTTTGTTACTAAAAACACGTGGTAAGTTATAAATGCATTCCATTAGTGGTCTGTGTTAAATCTGTGAATTGACAATTTTTTTTTTTTGATTTATCATTGAGTCTGATCCCAAAATTATCTTTATTTTTTGTTAATTACAGTGACTGATTAATGATGCTTTGTCCCTATTTTTCCACATGGCCCTTCTTAACTATGTCAACTCTGACCATTTGATCTCTTTCTCATTAACCTTTGACATCACTCAAGTGAAACTCTGTAACTCTTTCACATAAAATAAAATAAATTGATCCCAAATAATCTAACTTTTTAAACAATATAACTTTTTATAAAGAAATCATAAAATGATTTAAATAAAACCTTTTATCAAAATGTGTCCATAAATACAGGTAGACACACATATATTCCCAAATATATAAAACTTGCCTATTAAAAAATAATACAAATGATTTAAAAGCTATAAATTAAAATTCATAACATAAATCAGCAAGTCTATTAAAATCAAAGTATGATTAAAGAAAGAATATTAGAATCTGTTAAATATAAATTAACTTTAAAGAAGTTAATAAGCAAAGTCAGAAAAATGATTAATCGAATAGTTTGTGTCTACAGACAACTATTTATATATGCCTTAAAATTCTAACTTTTAAGTACAACTATTGAACCATTCAAAATATATACTACTCTTTACTAATAAAAGACAAACAGAGAGAGAAACGACTATTCCTCCCACTCTGTCTCAGGCTTTGGGTACTTGGTCATGTATGGTTTGAACTCCACCCTACAGCTTCCCCTCCTATAAAAGAAAATGTGTTTGTTTTTCTGTTATTTTATGTACACTATTGCAATTTAGTCACAAGCTAAAGTGGAATGTGCACAATGTATATATATAATAATATTAACCAAACTGATAATTTAATATTTTAGTCAGAAGGTTTGCCACCTGAGTTTCATTTTTTATTTTATTGAAACAGAAAAACAAATTGTTTTTGAGAGGACTTGTCCTTATGTTATAAATCATCATCATTGTTTGGTTAATAATTTATATATTTGAATTGAATAATTTTTGTTTTTACTTTAATTAACCATTGAACTTTCATCTAATATAAATATTTACTTTGAATCAAGATTTACAATACATATTTAATTTATCATTGTATATTTTTGATTCCTGTTTTAAACCTGTTTACTGTGAAATATTTACCATTACATATTTGGTGCAACCAACCATTTTGGCTTGAACATCCCTTTTCTTCTGCTCAATTTCACTCGGTACAGTATATATTTGATGCAACCAACTTTGTAGCTTGAACATCTTTTTTCTTATACTTAAATTTCACTTCTGTATAGCCACATAATGTACTGGATATTAGAGCATGAATAAATTTAGCATAATAGATAATAAGCAATAAATGTTTGAAATGAGAAATAAGATTAGCATTTTTTTAAAAAAATGTATGTATTAATATTTTATGAAAGCCATAGTTTAAGTCTATAAGGTAATATTTAGTAAATGGCATTATATATATTTAAAAATTATATATATATATAACCATTAGAAACCAGTCAACACTTAGACAATCCCAATATAATTAACAATCAAGAATTTCAAACTGTTATCAAGGCAACTTCCTTTTAGTAATCCACCTCTATTAATGGTTCCATATATTTATATAGACATTAAAGATTGCAACTTGACCATAGAGATTGAAATTATTGATAGAAAGAAGTTTAAATAAACCTCCTTTAACAGGTAATTATAACCTGTTTTGAATGCAGACTAATAAATGTCATTTATAACACAACAAATTGCAATTATAATTTTCAAATTGCAACTGAAGTATAACTTAAATAATAAATGTAATAATGATCAAGGCTAAATGGGTTTATAAGTAACCATTAGAAACCAGTCAATATTTAGACAATCCCAATATAGATAATGAATTTCATATATGTTTAAATATTAAGGCAGAGGTATATTACGTTTATTTTGGAGAAGATTGTATATGAAGAGTTGGGACTACGTTTATTTAATGATAGTGTAAAAGTATTTAAGTTTGCAAATCTGCACAATAAAGATAATCAACAAGAAGGATAGGAGCTCTATTAAACATGGATCTATCAGACAACATAAGCCAGTACAGCCAATGAAATCAAAACTGATAGAGCAAGAACCCTTTCAGATGTTGCAAAAGCCTTTTAAAAAAAAACAGGAAGCTGTTAATATTGAAATGATGTGTATTTATGCAGGAAATGCTGCAAAAAAAATTATTAAGAAATGAAGAAAAGCAACAACAAAAAAGATAGAGAATTTGAGGAATGGTGTAAAGAATTTGAAGGAAAAGTGACAAAAGAGATTGAATTTATGAAAGAAATGCAGCAGAGACATGGAAATGACTTTAAAAAATGGAAGAAAACTTTGAAGTGACACATGAAAAGGAAAAACTAAAGATGCAGAAGATATCAATCCTGCTGAAATTTTGCAAACTTATGTGAAATCTTGATGAGCCAAGAGAAGTGATCAACAATATAAGAATTGATGAAAATATTGGAGAGAATAAAACATGTATAATGGAATCATCACATTCTGAATCAAGTGTGATAACAGAGGAGACCAATGAAGTATTGAGTTTGAATTTAGTTAAAGAAACTAAAATGAATTATTTAAAAGAGGTAAACTTTTACAGTGATGTTATTGAAGAGCGTCCTAATTCAGGCATCAATGAAATCAAGTACTGATGTATAAAAGATTTTGCACGATGAATTCTGCTGCCTGAATATTTTAAAAAGAATGATGAAAAATACATGAAGAAATTTTAAAATAGAAATACTCCACGATAATATAAAGCCTACAAAACAAAAAAGCTAAATAATATAAGATGAAAAAGAAAAATGCTTTAATAGTATCCTGAGTTTCCTTTAACAGATTATCAAGTTCCACTACCAGTGTGGGAATGGAAAATAAAATAAAAGATTCACTCCAGAATGAAGAGAATATTAGATTTTTTGAGTCATCCCAAATGATATTTTCAGTATTAAAGAAATATCTGGAGAGAGAGAAAACTTAATTTTAGAAGTTGACTTTGAATCTTAAGGAGAAATGAAAGTGTATGAGTAATAAATAAAATGTATGACAATACCAAAAGTGACATTACAATTAAAAAAGAAATTATCAGCTTGCTAGAAAGCAAGAATGACTTTTATGAATAACATTGACAAAAAAAAAATAGTAATCATTTAAACAATAAATAAACAGCTATGAAACATATGATCAGAATAGAGTGAGAAAAAATGCTATTATAGCTTTAGATATGTTCTACTCCTAATGATATGTTGAGATTTAACCCTGTATGTGAGACAGTCATCATGTGATGTTTTGAAGTGGGTATTGTCTGTTGCTGCTATCACATTTTTTTTTTTTCAAATAATTTATTGACCCACCATAAAGCTCAGAAGAATTCAGTAAAGTGCAGTTTGAGTTGTTGAATTTATCAGTCTCTAAGACTCGAAAGGGAACCAGGCTTGTATTTGATTTTTGATATGCTGTGGATAGCTTAGAATTTAAACCGAGATAATCCCAGTATTCATGCTTAATTCTACTTAATGTTCTCATGTTTAAATTTTTGTAGATCCTAAAGTTTAAATCCTGTGCAATCTTTATACAGATTACCATCAATCAAATAATCCAAATAGTATATTGTGTAAAACACTTGTGAAAATGAAATTAAAAAAATAATTAGTAAAAATAAATAAAAATTAAGTTTTGTAGTAACCATACAAATGAGTAATGTTTTTAAAATTACATTGTCTCATTTTAAGGGGAGGGGATTTATAACTAAAACAAATTTATAGCAGCTCAGATTAGTTACATTATAAAGCTACATGGGAAAAATAAATTGTTTTAAAAAAACTCATCACTGCAATTGAGTAAAAAATCTATCATCTGCCTAAAAAATTTAAAGAAATGCTAATTTATACATTTGATCATATTATTAAATATTAATTTTATAATATGTGAGAAACCTAATGATAAATTGCACTGTAATGGAAGAAAGAAAACTTGTTTTGATGTGTGCACAAAGTTTTAATTGCATAATTTATAAAAATTGAAGCATTTTATACCTTTTTTTAATGGAGTTTTAAATAAAATTTCCCAAATTTTTATAGTAAATTTCATGGCAAATTTTAAAATATTAAAATTTTGGGATTAATAATATTTTAAAACTTATCATTTAAAATTTAAATGTAGACAGCAATTTTTTTTTTCTTTCTATGCTAACTAATGTAAATAGAGAGAAGGAATTTTTTTTTCTTACATTTGTTTATGTATCAGATCAGGATATAATATCTGAATTTGTTTCCAGATATTGAGAAGGGAATAAAGAAAATATTTTCCAAAAAAACATAGGAAACAGGTCGAATCTTATAATTAACTGGTGATGAATCCATCATTTGGAAAATGTTGAACAATATCAAATAGGGATAAATATATCTGAGACAAGCAACTTTGGCATTCTAGTGCAGGCAATTCCTGTTCATTTTAGTTTATTTGAAGATTCAACTTAAAAAGCAGTGTTGCAAGGAAACTGTTTTTCAACTTTACTCAGATAGTTGAATTTTGCTGACTGTTTTTAAAGTATTTTTCGATACTCCAGTTGTAACAGCTAGTATGATGATTTTATCTAAGAGGATTGTCTAACAGAAATATATGTGGCTAGACAACAAATCCCACACCAGTGAAAATACGTGGAGAATGCAGTCAGATTCAGAAATTAATATTGAAATTTGCCAAAACCAGCTTGGGCCTGCAACTTGATAATGCTAAGAAGGAAGAAAAAGATAGTGTCATTACCCACAATCTATTGCTACTATGCATTACATAACATCACCAATCCTGCTGAATTTCCTCTGTAACATTACCAGTGCCCAAGGAGAAAAATTACCATCTTTGGAGGAATTAATGTAGATAACTGTAAATATATTAAAAGAATGACATCTACAGAAAACCATGTTTTGGAACTGTTTAAATATTTTGTGTGGTGAGATATTATCATTATAGATATTATAAGATCTTAAACTGAAATTAAAATATATTTTATTATATTTAATATTTTGTATATGTATTAATAGTTGGATGTCCGCAACTGTTTTATATATTCATTGGTAATAAATTGTCATTATTTTTTTTTTAATCCATTTAGTTTATGTTCGCTTATCTAATTCATTTCAAACATTGTACTTTTAACATTCAGTATGCTAATAATATCCAAAACTTTGAGAAATCTTGCAATCCATCCAGGAACATGCAAGGGTGATGGTAATAACTTATAAGTGATGATGATGGTGCGTTAATAAGTTTTTCAAAAATAAACTTTCTAGTCAGAAGATGCTTGGTAGTTTCATTTTTTACTTTATTGAAATTGAAAAAAATAAAATACTTTTGGGAGGACTCATCATCATCATTTGGTTAATATATATATTAGAATTATAAATTTTTTTTTAATTTATTACCCTTTCAATTAATATAAATATTTACTTTGAATCAAAATTTACACTACGCATTTAATATATCTTTGTTTCCTGGTTTAAATCCATTTACCATGGAATATTGTCCTTTACAATATATGCTGAAAAATTATAAAAATGTGTGTAAGAGATTATGATCTGGGCCAACTGATGAGTATTAGTTCAGCATAAAATGTGCTGGGATCATCTGGGGTTTTTTTCCACCTGTTTTTTAGTCATATGTTTATGATTACACTCCTCCACAAATTGTTAAAAATGGATAGAAACCAGTCCTTAACTTGTGTGAAAGTGGTGTAATGGAAATTACACTACAGAAATATTCATTAAATAGATTGTCTAGTTTGTTTCTAAGTTCTTGATTATATATTCTAGTGACTTTTGTTTATATGCTAGCTGTAAGTGCTTTTAATCCTTTGATAAAGTGATGATGTATATTAAAATATTGCATGACTTCAACTTAAGCAATCATTAGTACCATATAGTAGTGTGATTGATTCCCAGAATAATTTTTAGCTATTGCTTTTTGTTATTGTAAGCACTAAATTATAATATTCATCTAGCCTCTATTTTTATTTTTATACTACTTAAGCTAATGGTGTGAAGTTTAACATTATTAAGATTTTGAGTCCAAATTAATCTGCTTGATAATCAGTGTATAATTAAGGTCACTAAAAATGTATATCGTCAATGATTTAATGTATCGATATCGCTACACAAGCAAGTTATTTTGAATAGTAAAGAATAAGAAACTCACTTCTGGACAGGCTAGTAACTAGAAACTGTGCAGTGAATCTTTTTGACACATAACTGTTCGTTGATTGTGTGTAATGGAATTGCTCAACAATAGAATGAAGATTGCTATTATTGTTATTATTAAACATCTTGAATCTTATGTTTTGTTTTGGTACTTTAGAAGTTTTAAATATTCTAAATAAATTTCTGTAAAACTGATATTTTTGTATTATTATTATAAAATAAAAACATTAAGATTCTTATCATAGTCAAAATCTTAATACTATTTTAAACTTATTGGAACAATTAAATTATAAATAATTAATGTTTGTGTATTTTAATATTCCAAAAAAATATTAAAATTGGCAAATGCACGTGTAATCAATCCTCCTGCATCCTCTCTGTCTATTCTTGGTATCACTATTCAGGGTTGGAATAAAAAATTGAATTCATAAAATTTATGCGTGTTCTCTTGTGTGGGTAATGTTATGAATTAACTTTTTTCAGTCAGCTATTTTATTGCTTTGTGCAAGTGATTTTTTTTTTTTGCAGTTGATCACATGATTGTTATAACAGTGAAAGCATTCTTTTGCATATGAGAATATGCTTTTTTAATTTATTATTGTCTTATTCGCATTTTTTTTTTTTGTCTAAATTATTATATTTCTGATAATGTCTTGTACACTATGTGAGGAGTGAGCAGAGGGTAGGCGGCCTTTTGAATTATTAATTAATCTATTGGTTGAAAAGGGAGGGTGAAAACTTAGCGTGAAAAAAAGGAGAGAAGGTTTTAATAAAAGTTTTAGTAAGAGAATGTGTGTGTGGAAGGAGAAGCCATGGTCTGTCATCTTTGGGAGAGTTGGTATTTAACTTCTGATAAAATTGTTTTACTTTTCTTGGAAGATGGCTGTATTTGAATCCAATGTTAGTGAGGCTTTTTAAATATTGTTTGATGTTAGTTTTGTGGGAGGCTTCAAATTTTCATAAATAATAATTACAAAAAAGCAATGATGAAAGACCTGCAAATTTGTATGTGCTTGGAGAATTTGATTTAGGGTATGTGAAGCCTCTGACTTTCAAAGGTTTAATACACAGTGTAATTTAATTAACTTGCATCTTGTACGCAGATGTCCAAATATTTAAGTTCATTGTATGAGTCCTCCCAAGCAATAGAGTGGAATGCCCCTGGAGATCCCATTGAATATTGCTGATGATTGCTTCAGGTCCGATGACAAACGCATCAAAAATGTAGCGGGTATAAATAAAGTTGGCAGTGTACTGAAGTATTTAGGAAGGAGTTTATCTTCAGAGTTTATACATATATGCTGAGCGGTAATGGGGCAACCATTTGTCATATGAAAATATTGGCCATTGAATATGGTGATGCATGTCTGCAGGTAATTGCTTTTTACAAGTTTGACTTTGATAATATTAATAGAATGTTTTCGATTAATGGAGTTGTATAATTCAGCAATGTCTAAATAAGCACTTTTTTATTCTGATTTTAGCTTGCAATGTTTATGAGCAATGAAGTCGAAAGAAGACTTTATGGTATAAGACCTGTATTCGATTTGGTCCTTTGACCATTGATCAACTATTTTTGTGGTCTTGAAATAATGCACATCTCAAAAATCCAACCTAAGCCTGAATGGAGAATTGGGTTTGTTTAGCTTAATGTTAGCAAACATTCTAAGCGTGATAGAAGAGGGGTATGTTCTATAATATTCTGCTTTGGTAAAAGCTTTGTTGCAATGTTTACGGAGCAAATTAGAAATGAATTTGTCTTTATTAGGTTTGTTATTAAAGTTGGGGAGAGCATTGAATTTTAATTTATTTGTAGATTCATTTTGTTATTACATTCACATTTTTTCATCAGTACAAATCTATTTCCTTTGTCTTCTTTAAGGTAAGTTAGAGTTTCAGAAGGGGATTTTTTGGTGTTAGTTTTGACCCAATCATGATTAGTTGCATTGTTTGACAGATAGCCTTGACGAGCAGAGTGATTAATTTATCTTTATCAGATTGTCTAATAAGTCTGCCTTGACATCAGTGAATATAATGACAAAATGAATCTATAAATAAAATTAAAATTCAAGGCTCTCCCCAACTTTAATAATAAACTTAATAAAGGCAAATTCATTTCTGCTTTCCGTAAACACTGTAATGAAACGTTTACCAAACCGGAATACTATAGAATATATTCCTCTTCTTATATCCTACCTAGAATGTTTGCTAACATTAAGCTACACAAACCTAGTACTCTACTCAGGCTTGGGTTGAATTTCGGAGGCATGCATTATTTCAACACTGAAAAAATTGTTAATAGACCAAATCAGATATGGGTCTTATACTATTTAGTCTTCTTTGGCCTTCATTGCTCACATTAATCACTACAAGCTAAAATCAGAATACAAAATTGCTTCTGTAGTTCTTATTGAATTATATGGCTCCATTAATATTGTCAAAACTGTTAAAAGCACCTCTGTTTTTTTTTTATCTGATTCAACTACAAAATTATCACCACATTTAATGAACAATATTTTTATATGAAAGATAGTTGGCCAATGGGATTACCGCTCAGTGGAATCCTTTCCAGCATATATTTAAATCATGTCAAAGATAAACTTCTTCCTAAATACTTCAGTACCACTCCGGACCTGAATCATTCGTCACTAATATTTAATCGGATCTCCAGGCACATTCCTCTATTTTTTGGGAAGACTTGCGCAATGAACTTAAATATTTGGACATCTGTGTATTAAACCTTTGGAAGTCAGAGGCTTCACACACCGCCAATCAAATTCTTCATGCACACTTGCAATTATCACTTACGTAAATTTGAAGCTTCTTGCAAAACTAACATCTAACAATATTTAAAAGACCTCATTAATGTTGGATTCAAATACAGCCATCTTACAATAAAGGTAAAACAATTTTACCAGAAATGTAATACAGAGAGTGTACCAATAGCTCAAACAAGCTCTTAATTGATAAGTGTGGTAAGAAAAAATATTTAAAATCTCTATCTGAAATACTCTTATTCCCAGACCTATTGGTTTGAGTTTATGGCTCACCTCAGTGAGGAGCTAGAATATTCAGACACTATATCAAAAATATCAATTCAAAACCCAGCACTTATTTCATTCGTAATATTTAAGTAGAACCTTTGAAGTTTTTGGACATGAAAATGTCTTTTACTCCAGCTGGTACGCTCTGTGTATTATATTTTTGTAAATACAAGTTTATAACAGCAATGTCACATTATATATAACTTGCTTTATTGATATTTTAACAAAATTTAAATATCAACTCTTGCAAAGATGACAGACCATGACTTCTCTTTTTTTCAAACTAAGTTTTCTTCCCCACCCCCTTCAACCAATAGATTAATTAATAATTCAAAAAAACCATCTATCCTCTGATCAGACTCCTCACACAATGTGCAAGTTCCCACGCCTTCAAACCAGTTGCAGTACCATATACTATGGCGAATCCCGCGCATCTCTCTGTACTCGTGTCTCTCAGCACTGTTATTTATACAAAAGAGCTCTTAATAAACCCGAATACAATTCCATCTTTTTAGAATGCCATGACTAAATATAAAATCAGAAAAGCATGCTAATCCACTTTTCATATATCATGCATATTCTACCATGATCAGCCAATTAATGCTACAATTTGTACTTAGCTTCACCATTACCTGCATTTTAGCCATTTAGACATATTACTTGTTTAATGGGAAAATTTGTTTTTTTATTCCTAATGACAAAATGTACAGCATTTTGTTCTTAAGCATAAATTATTTATATTGCAAGATAGGATTTCTATTTTCATTTTAACAGTCTTTTTGATTGTTTTTCTTTTTAAGGTGTAAATAATCTTAATGTTTCTAAACATTGAATGTAATATAATTTTAAAATAAAGCACTGTACCAGTTGAGATTAGGGTAACATTCACATAGCAAATATATAAATAAGATAAGAAATGGAAGAAAACTAGCCTCACACAAGCTATAAAAAAATAATCTTTATATTAGTAAATGGTAAAGAATTAGAATGTACCTGTCTATTCTTAAGTTTAGATTGTTAAATAAGTTTTGGTTTGAAAACACTGTTGGAAATTCAAACTGAAATTAGTAATGCATTATTTGCCTCAAGCTAAAATATTAATTTCACTTTGATTTTCCAATAGGGTTTTGGAAAACTAAAGCTAATTTAACATTTTAGGCTGCTTTGTTTTAGAGATTCTTCATTGTTTGCTAGTATAAAAAGGGTTATTTATTCATTGCTTGCAAGAGAATAGTTTACTTCATTTTGATTTTATAAATTTTAAACTATACTTCATATTTACAGTTACTTATAGGTAATGGGTATTTATGTATTAGTCTGACCATATTTATTTTGAAAGATGATGGCTTATAATTGGAAATGATACAAAGGTCTACTAACTTGCATTTACATTTTTTGTGAGAAATTATCTTCCATCATCTAAACTTAGAAAGATATTTTATTTTGAAAAATGGCCATCTATAGCTTTATTTAATGGAAATGAAACACGTGTATTTACGTTTTTTTATGGGAAATGATCTTCCAACAAGTAAACTTTTACCAATCTAAATTTATTACAAGTGTAACCAAACTAAATATATATATATACATATATTTAACCATGTAATTATGTTCAGCTACAAAATGTTTCTTAGCATCACTATTGTGAACAACTTTATTACCTTGAACCACATTTCTTTATAAATGACTAATCTCTTTCGACAATCCTGAACAAAATACTATTGTTTGGTTGTAAAATTAGCAGCAAAACCAACATTTTGAATAATAACTTTTTCCTCATCAAAATATCTAATATTCGCTTACAAATTAATTTATATCCTTTTTAGAAAATTGTAAATGTATTTAATTCAGCCTTTATATGCATGTTTGTGCCAGCGACTTTTATTACTGTCAGACTATATCTCTTCTATCAATTCATAAATATATTTACAATAACAAAAAATGAGTTTATTTTAAAAAATACTAATACATTTTAAATCAGATTTTGTTATTTTTTTATAAAGTTTAAGAGGTGATGAGCACATAACAATATTTAGCTTTTTTCATTTTTACTTAGTTAAAAATATGGAGTTAATGTATCATCTATTTTATACTATCCCCTTCTCTATTTGCTTCTTTGTTTCAAGGATAAAATAATTAGAATTGTATACCTTTAATAAAGATAAGTAGATATCCATTCACTTATGATTAATTGTATTGCTAATGCTATATCCTGAAGATATTTAATACCAGTCAGGTAATAACAATATAAATATTAAACTTGCATATTAGTTAAATACAATTTATTTAACAATAATAAATAATTAAATAAATAATTTCAAAAAAAAAATAATAATAATAATTAAATAGAATAAGAAATTGATAGTCCGTTTAAATCAAATGTCCATAATTTATCCTCAAGTAGTGTTTATCTTTTCACACACTAAGAATAAAATTAAATATGTATTTTGTATTTCCAATTTCAGAATTTTTTAAACACAAACATTGCTTACTTAAATTAGATAAATAAATATAGCATTTTAGATACAATTATCTTCTAGCTTTTTAATGTCTTTATTCAACAAAGTACTTATTTATGTATACAATAAACCTGAAAATTCATTTTTGTGTGCTTATTTAGCACACACCATTTGAATATTTTAATAGCCTTAATGCAGCTACTAATTTCTCAATGCTGTCTGTTTAATCTTCAGTTATGTACTACTTTACTAGTAATCATTTTTACAAACAGTACATATATTGTTAGACTGCACAGGGAGAGGGAGGGTCAATTCATCTTATAGTATTTAAATGATTTGCAATCTTAGCAGGTGCTTAAATACTCGCTATGATTTTTCTAGAATAGTTAAATAATAATGTACCTTTACCTTACTTAGCAAAGTCCATTAGCGCTACTCTTCATAAAGAACAAGTACTCATAATGGGTTTTTATGGATAAAAATTTGGCTGTCTTTTCTAGCTAAAAATCACATTATAAGCTGTGAACAAAGAACTTAGCCACTAGTATATACAGTGATTTTAAAAAAATCCTTAAGATACATTATAAGCTTGTATAAATTGTGTGATGTGTATTATGCAAATATGCACTTAATGTATATATGTATGATAATGCAACTTAAACCTATGTAAAAAAAAAAAAACCTTAGCTTAAGTTATTTTTTCCAGCGATCCATTCATCAATCATAATTATCAAAAACTTTCTGAGTCATCGATTGCTCATTCTAAGATCAATCATTATGTTCTAAATGCTTTGATCTTGGTTTTTGTTTGGAGGAGAGCACAAAATGTTTGACTGCTGAGGATCTCTGGGTTTAGAATGAATGATTGATGTGGATTTTTATTTCATTTGGGATGCTGTGATTTCATAATTTTGGAAAGTTTTTGTTCTATTTTGTCTTGTTTTTAAAAATAATGGTGAGGTAAACTTGAATAAACTCATAAAACATGTCATGATATCCTCTTTCCATTTGATGTAAGATATCCATTTTGGTTTTCAAGCTTAGAGATTCTTTCATATTCATATTAGTTACTGTCATGATTTTAGTTGAAAATGTATGTAGCTTTATACTGTTAAATGAAAATTGCTAGAAATAAAAGTTTTTTTAATTCTCCAGATGTGCAATAAAATGGACAAAAAAAGTGAAAGTCACTGTTCTTCCGTGCAACTGTTTCTCATTGCGCTGAAAAAAATCCATATTGAAATTTTATTTTTTTAAATCTATACTATTATATTACTTATATGGAATTATTTAGAATTTAAAGAAAAAAGTTTATTAACTTATTTATTTGATTATAAAGAGTTGTTATTTATCATTAGTGTAAGAATAGTAAAAATAGCACACAGTACATTATCAAAACTTAATTTCAGTTAATTTCAAAAAATATCCTGACATATTAAAAAAGAGAAAAAAAAGTATCTAATGCCTTGTATTTGAATATTTAATTAATATTTAAGGCTTTATATATATATATAATATGTACTATATAAATCTAAAATCTAATCAAACTGCATTATGCTAGCTGTCGCATTTTTTTGCCATGAGATGGACACATTTTATTAAGTGCGGTAGCTATTTTCTTGAAAATAACTTAAAATTTTTTAGATTAGTACAAGTGAATGTCAAAAAATACTCTGGCATATTAAAAAAGAAGAAAAGTATGTAATGCGCCATGTTTGAATATTGTAATCAATATTTAAGGGTTTTTTTTTTTTTTACAATATGTATTAATAAATCTAAATAAACAAATTAATAAAACTGACTGTACTTTTTTTTTTTTGCATGAGAGGACCCATTTTATTAAATGTGATAACTATTTTCTTTAAAATGACTTAAAAAATTTTAGATTAGTACAAGTGAAATCAGAGATACGAACTATTTAATTAAATATTAATGGTATGAATCTTTTTCCATTTATTTGTATTACATTTTTATCATACAAATTTTTTTTTTTCATATGTCATAGCATCGTCCGGGAGGCGAACCCACAACCGTCTGCAAACAACTACTACATGCTTGCAAGGCGGCTGCGATATTATTAAATGCATAATGTATGCAATTTTGCTCACATTTTTTAAAACTGAAATACATTAGTACAATTGTGATAATGTTTGCAATTCTGAAACAAATTGGATATTTTAAAATCAAGCAAATAAATAGATTAAATGCTAACTTTTAATTTAGATTGAGTAATTTTTGGTTATACAAAGTTCAGTATTATGAAATCTTTTTTTTTTTTTTTTCAAAATAACCATTACTATAACTAAATTACAAGACAATGATTAATAAGTAATTTAAACTGCGCTTTACGCAAAAAAGTGAAGCCTGTCTAAAATATTATTAAAGAGTTATATGGCTAAGCGCTTTCCGAGAACTTAAGTCTCCATATTCATAGCCTACTTTAATTGAAGTAGGCTATGAATATGGAGACTTAAGTTTTCTGAAAGCGCTTAGTCATATAACTCTTTAATAATATTTTAGACAAGCTTCACTTTTTTGCGTAAAGCGCAGTTTAAATTACTTACTACTCAAAGGTGAAGTAGAAAACTAGTATTTTAAGACAATGATTGTAATTTTTATTGCCAGCAAAGTACAGTTACTACAAATTTTAATACATAAAAGTAAACACAGTGTAAACTAATATACACATTTCAAATTTAATACTGTATTAATATTTTCAGTTATTGTATGTCATTAAAATATGATTTTGTTTATTATAGTGAATGAAACACTTTTTTTTTTTAGTTTTGTAATCATTAATGACTAAAATCTTTACTTTGAATATATCATTTACAAAGTACTAATTGTTTTGCAAGAATGCTGGATAAAAATTAAATATTGTACTATACATTCATTAATTATATTTTAAGTTTATAATCAAAATATTTTATATAGCACTAATATTGAATATATTGTGTATTATGAATGAACTCTGTACTGTACAATTTCAGTAGGAAAGTTATTTTTCTTTTTGGATAACATGGTATTAATAACTACCCTATGGCGTTATCAGTTTCACAAATTGGCGGCCAAGTTTTTTTGATTTGTTATAATGAATAATCAATTGTAAATCAAAATGATACAAATTGATAATGATTGCTATTGTGAATCTTCGCATAACAACTATGCGCTAAGTAGGGTATAAGTGTAATTAAATATTGAAATAATCTGTATATATTTGCAAAATAATGTTTATTTACGCTATATCATATGCACAGACATTCCAATCTTCCCCCTACTCTACAAATGTCGCTTTTTAATTTAGCAGATGGTCTATGTATGTGTGAAAATTTTGGAAAGATAGTTTTTCTTGTTAGAATAGTTATACTCTGTTCTTCCTCATTTATAAGCTTCTTTTGATCATTCACTTTTCTAATTCACTGACAAAGTATATTTCCTCTACTTCTTTCATTGACACATTATCATAAATGTCCAGGGGTGGCTTATTAAAATTAAGACGTTAATGGATTTATGTTTTCTCGTAATTGTTTTCATAAAGTTCTCAATATTACACCTATCATACATTACCTTTTGAGGATGTTGCATATCCATACACTTTCTCCAATTTTGAATTTTTCATATTCAAAACTATTATCTTTCTCCATAGTGGTAGAAAATAATTTAGTGAGATGAGTATGAAATGGTTGACACATTAATATTTTTGCTGGAGTCGTTAATTGCTGTACTGGGAATAAAATGTTAATTGGCACTTCCTTTACATCCTTAAACCCAGTTTTTTTCAGCATATACTTTAAATGTTAACTGCTTTCTCTTCTATTCCATTATTCTCAGGATGATATGGCAAAGTAAAAATGTGCTTTATTTCTTTATCTATAAGTAGCCCTCGAATTTTTGTGAAGAGAAGCTATTTTCTTTATCTTTTATTATTATTTCCAGATAATCATTTGTAGAAAAAAAAAATTTCAAGACTTTTATGATACATTCTGCACTCGTGTTTTTCAATATTCTGTCCAATGAGAGAATGAATCAAATAATATTATAATTATATATCCATATATAGGTCCTGTATGATCTAACTGGAGATGTTTCCATGGGATTTTAAGTTGTTTAGGTGGCAGTTTGTTGACAGCCTGTACTTTTTTACCATCTGATCTATGTTACTACTTAGGTTTGGCCACCAAACATATGATCAAACCAAAGGCTTCATATGCATAATGCCAGGATAATCTCGATGAAGAAACCTAACATGTATTCTCTACCTTTTAGTGGAATAAATATATGATCTGTCATTGGCAACCATCCATTGCAAACTGAAATCTTGCATGTTCCAAATAAGTTTTACAACTTCCATAGGTTGAGTTTTAGGTCAGCTATATTTTATATACATTAATTGGATATATCCTTTGTTCTATCTAGTCCATTCTACTATAACAACTATTAAGCATCATAGAGTTTATTATATCTATATAATTGATTTCGCTAATGTCATATTTCTTTTCTTTATTGTCAGCTGTGATAAAGCATCAGCCTGTCCAATTTGTTTTCCTGGCTTATAAACTAGCTAATAACCGTAGTTTGATAAAAATTGAGCTAGTGTTAAATGTGTTGCTTTGTGTATTTAGAAATTTCCTGTTGCCATTAGTAGATGATGATCTGTGCAGATTTGAAATTTCTTAATGGTGAAAATAACTGCTTATGCTTCTTTGTCAATGTGGCTGTAATTTTTTTTAGCTGCTAACAATACTCTTGTGCAGTTGGTTATCATTGGATGACTCTCCATAACATGTATGGGAAACAACTCCAACACTGTATTCTGGTGCAGGTCATAATTATAACTTCTAGATCACTACAATAGTGTAATAACAATTGTCAAAAGATCTTTGGTTTTTTGAAAAGCTAAATCTTGTTTGTTGGTCTATATCCAATGTTATTTCTTTTTTATAAAGTAATACAATAGTAATAACGAATGTGACTTTCCTTTTAAAAAACTTTCATGAAAGTTTAATAGTTGTAAAAAACCAAGTCTTTTATATTTCTTGGTCTCAACATTTTTTAATGCTTTTATTTTGTCTGGATTAGCTATATCAGGGTATTTGGCACCATATTGAATTTTTTAAAAACTGATTTGAGACACAATTTTCACATTAACTTCAGTTTTAATAATGTTAAAGCAAAATTCTATATATTGACAGAAAAGAGAAAAACTAAGGAAAACAATAAGGCTAAGACAAGTAGTGATTACCATTAAAAAAGTAAGGAAAAAAAAATGTCAATATCCAAAAAAAATATTAGTTTATTGTTTGTTCATAATTCCTAACTTATCATTAACTAAATTTAAATTACATTTTCATTGATAAATTCTTCGTACTCCTCACAAAATTTTTATTCAAACCATATATAATACTTCTTACCCGAGATGTACCTCAAAAGTTAAAAAATCTCAAGGCATCTATAAGAAAAAAATTCATCCCAATAAAAGATACAAAATAAATCATTTCCAGAAGGTGGATATGCATTTGTAATCATAGCAATGGCTTCTTGTATATCCAAACTTAGAAATTGAAGGCTACTGACTGACTATATTGATATAATTTATTTGCATATAGCTCATTTGCTAGCTATAAACTTGGAAAATAAAGTGATGCAAGATATGGCAAAACTACTGATTCCACAGCATGAATACCAAGACATAGGCAAGAATCAGAATTTGATTCTTTGTCTGCATATACTTCCATGTGGTGTACATAACCATTGTGGCCACCACCACACACACCACTTGAAATCTTTTTATTGGTTTTTAATTATAAATATGCGACTTTTTTTGCATTAAATAGTGAGGCTATAATTATACTATAATGTATATAACCATTTATTTTATAGCGCTATGTTTTATAAATTGTAATACATTAAAGATCTGCCTTTTCAAGCTATTGTGCATGCGCTTTTTACGAGTGTTAATAATAAATGAATACTTTCATTCCCAACACGAGATATAGTATTTATGAAAGAATAAAATGAATCCACTTATTCTTTCCAACCCAAATGCTTATATATGGGCAAATCTTAAGTACTGGAAATGAAAACGTGAGGATAGACCAGTGCTTTCGAGATCTAATGCTGGAATCTTATACTCATAGTTTTGTAAATGAAGACTGTTGTGATTTATTGTACACATATGTAAATGATTTTCACATGGCACTGTGCCCAGTAAATTTTGTGATTGCTTCATCAATTGGAATCTTTCTGTGCATCTGTTAATCAGTCTTAAAATTTTCATTGCACTGCTCTATAATAGCATAATTTTATATATGTTTATTATTACCATCCAAGTAACACAAACACACTAATAAATTAGTAAACATTTTGACAATCATTATGTCTATAAAATAAGGTTGTCTCAAACTTGAATCAGAGTCCCAACATTACATTGTACATAAATCACTATTTTCATTATATTTGAATGCAAATATAATTTATATAGTACAGACACACTAGTACAAACACATTAATAAATTATACATTTATCAAATAATAATAAAAATTTAAATAATATTTAAATAAAAAAAATTTTAAATTGAATACTTCCATATATTATGTTTATTTTCGGATGAAGGCCTTAAAATTGCAAAATCATTGAAGCATGTTGAATCCATTTTATTAGGCACTTTGGCTGATGAAAAATTTATGTCTTGTCTTCTTTATGCAATCTAGTAAATTGAGCAGGAAAAAAAATTAAATGAACTTATTAATAAAAAATTGAAATTCTGTCTGATTTTAAATGCCATATCCCATTTTAAAAAAGAACTATAGTCAAAGAAAATAATGGTATTGATATATACGAAATCTATTTGATTTTCCCACAATTTTAGAAAGAAGACAAAAAAAATTTAATTTCAAACGAATCAGTGGCAGCGATGTTAACTTCTATGAAATAGGATATTTTTCATTTATGTTATGTCCAAGAAATATTATTTCCTTAGTAGACAAGATGCATATTTCAATATTTATCTTAGCTCTTTTTACAACTTTGAGCAGACTTGAGTCTACATGCTTTTTTAACTTCGATTCTGTTTTAGCAATGACCAAGATATCCAAATAGGCAATAATGCCATTTTTGTATTGACAGTGTCTATTTTTACCTGGAAAATATTCAGGGCTACTAAATACTATTCTATGGCAATTTATTTTACATATACAGTCCCCTATATGTAATCATTGTTAACATTTCCCCTGTTTTTGCGGTTACAGTAATTTGGTGGAATGTAGCTTTAAAGTCTGTCTGCAAAATAAGTAGCTTTTTGTAACGATGCTAATACTTTGGTACATTTAAAGTAGGATAAGAACATTTATTGATATATCTATTTAACATGACTCAATAATCTGCACAATCTCAGGTTTCCATTTGGTTTTATTATAGTAATTACTGAAGTAGCCCAAGACAAATCTTTCATTGGTGTTAAGATTCCTTTTGAAACCACCTCATCAAGCATTTTTTTGACCTTCTCTTTCAAGACAAATAAAACATTGCAATGTTTACAAATAATAAGTTATAAGTCCTTTATCAAATCCGCATTGACCTGTCATGTTCTTAACTCCATTGATCTGAACTTGAACAACACAGGATATCTCTTACACATTAGAGTTCCCAATTGAACTTAGGTTGTTGTGGATTCCTAAAAATGGAAACTAGTTCCTTACTAATAATGGACTAAAAATGTTATTATCTATGCATAATGTGAGAAATTTTACTTTCAAAATTCATTTTACTGGTACTTTCCCACACATGTCAATTTCATTTCTGTTAATATCTGTAGAAATAATGTCCATATTTACAAGTGTGGACCCCTTAATATATCTTTCTCTGATTTTTAACAAATCTTTAAAAGATCTCAATGATAGGCCTGCTTTACTGTCTACTTCCATTGTTACATTTTGGCCACAAATCATTAAACCTCTTATATTGACATTTATTAACTCTCCCTCAGATTTGTAGTTTGACATTGCTTATTTTTCACATTGCACTTTTTAAAAAGACTATCCAATGTTATGTACCTCTTTTTCATACAATTTCTAAATGTTTTATATTTGCAGTCTTTTCATAAATGTTCAGGTTTACCACAGCAATAACATGTTTCTCCATATTTTTCTCTACTGGGGTTTGTAGTAGTATTTTTTTTTGTACTGCAAGAGAGATTTTTCTAGCTGTAGTGATCATACGAGTTCTGAAGCACATTTTTATAGCTATTGAGATATTTTACTAATTTTTAAAATAAAAAAAAATAGAAAACTATTATATTTTCTAGAATGGACTAATTTTTAAAAAAATTAAAGGTATATATAATTAAATAATGACAAGATCAAAGTAATTTAATCCTGTCTCCATGTCTTTGATTGACTTAGTCCTCTACAATCCGTTTCAAGATCATTTGCGAGATTACTTCTAAAAAGTCTTTGGAATAACTAAAAAAACTTGATTTTTTTTGCGATGTTTAGTAAGAGTTGTGGTTATTTTTACACAATAATTTTGTAATAAGTAAAGATTAAAAGAACATATGTTTACATTTTTATTTTATTCTATATGTTTTATTTTAAAAAAATAGAAGGTAATGTCTAATGAATAATGAAAACAGAATTTCAATCACCCTGTTTTATGAAACATTTATATGTCATTACTGATACTGTGTCACAAGCTATTGAAATATTTTAACTTACAAAGCATTTTTAATATTTTAAAGCAGAATTTGATTGATTTATCACAATTAACATTTCTTAGTTCATATTTTAAAAACATTTTAAGTAAAAAAGATTTTGTTCATTTTCTAAAGTCACTCTGCTCCTGATGATTGTTCGATGACAAAAGCAGACTTTATTCTCATTACAACTCATTTTTTCACACAAAGTTCAAATATGATTTTTTAGATTTTTTTTTTTTATTATTGTAAACATATATATCTACT
The DNA here is from genome assembly GCA_028023455.1 of Epiperipatus broadwayi. Classification (NCBI taxonomy): domain Eukaryota; kingdom Metazoa; phylum Onychophora; class Udeonychophora; order Euonychophora; family Peripatidae; genus Epiperipatus; species Epiperipatus broadwayi. Next base: position 12,988,239 of record JAQFVV010006209.1, on the reverse strand, counting down.
AAATCAAGTCCAATTTATTGAATTCTTATATAGAATTATGGCTTAATATAGAAATAAAACAAACTAACTCCTTTTTAAAACTTGATTTTTTATGATTATAATCATGAAAAATATATCCAACGTTTCGACTATTTTTTATAGTCTTTTTCAAGGCACACTAAAATAAAATATATATACAATAAATATCACATATTCCAAAAAAAAAAATAATTAATTAAAAATTACAAAATATATTCATAACCAAAATTTTCTTTTTTTTTTTTTTTACCTTATCTCACTCCCCTTTCCTATTACAATCACAACTTAAACACAACTAATTTCTTTTTAAAAAATCTATATATATCATATAAAAACTTTTAATTAAACACCTATTATTTTCTTTTATCTTTTTCTATTAACATAATTCAGGTTGTATTTCATTTATGTATAATAAAAGAGGATGTATACATAAATGAAATAAAACCTGAATTAAATAGGATGTTAATAGAAAAAGATAAAAGAAAATAATAGGTTTTTAATTCATCATCAACCACCAAGTTTAATCCATCTTCTCCAATCTTTAGCTTCTCTTTTCCACAACACCCCTGCACATTTTCTTATTTCATCCATCCATCTCACATGTGGTCTCTTTCTGGGTCTTTTACAATCTCTTGGAATCCAGTTTAAAATTTCAATTGTCCATCTATTATCATTTCTTCTAGCAATATGTCCAGCCCAACTCCATTTCAATCTTTTAATTTTTTCAATAAGGTCAGTAACACCTGTTTGTTGTCTTACCCATACATTGTGTTTTCGATCTCTTCTTGTTACTCCCAACATACATCTCTCCATACTCCTTTGAGTGGTCTGAAGTCTCTGTATTGCTCTTCTATTAAGTGTCCAAGTCTCAGATCCATAAGTAAGAACTGGTAAAACACATTTGTTAAAAACCATTCTTTTCAAACACATCTACCAAAAGCACTCCAACCAAGTTTAATTCTATGATTAATTTCCTCCATTATGTTTCCATCTGTATTAATAATATGACCAAGGTATTTGTAACTGTTAACTTTTTCTAATTCTTCATAATCAATCTTTATTTTCATATTTTGAGCAAATCGATTAAACATTACTTTAGTCTTTTTAACATTTATCTTTAGTCCTACTTTTCTACTTTCATCTGCTAACTCCTGCAACATTTCCTGCAACTCTGAAGCATTATTTGCAAAAACAACTACATCATCTGCAAAATCTAAATGACTTAAATACTCTCCATTTACTTTCATTCCTTTAGTTTCCCATTTTAATCCACAAAATACTTATTGCAGCACTGCTGTAAAAAGTTTTGGAGATATGGAGTCACCTTGTCTTACACCTTTCTCAATGTTGATTTTTCCAGTGTCATTATGTAATCTAATTGTTGCTGTTGCATTTTTATAAATCTTTTTTAAAATATGACAATATCCTGGATCTATACCTTGATGATCCAATGCTTTAATCACTGAAGAAATGTGTATAGAATCGAATGCCTTTTCATAATCTACAAATCCAAAACATAATGACAACTCATATTCATTTGTCCTTTCTATGACTTCTCTCAATACCTGGATATGATCTATTGTACTAAAACCACTTTTAAATCCAGCTTGTTCTCTTGGTTGGTGGAAATCCAAAGTTCTCTGTAGACGAGTTGTAATTATTTTGGTAAAAATTTTATATAAAACTGATAAAAGGCTGATAGGTCTGTAATTTCTAATATCTTCTTTATCACCTTTTTTAAATATTAATATTATTACTGCATTCTTCCAATCTTCCGGTACATCTTTATCATTTAGACATTTGGTATATAACTTTGCTAAAATTGTTTCTATTTCTTCACCTGCTTCTTTTAATATATCAATTATAATTCCATCATTTCCTGGAGCCTTTCCTTTCTTCATACATTTAATTGCATGTCTCACTTCTTCATTTAAAATTCTGGGCAATTCGGAAGATGTAATAGATATAGGAGGTACTTGTTCTTTATTACTATATAATTCTTGATAAAAATCTTCTACCAACTTCATGATTCCATCTCTCTTTTTAGTAATAATTCCATCTTTTTTTCTTATTGCAGATATAAATTTCCTACCAATACCAAAATGTTGTTTAACATTCTTGAGACTTTTATTTTCTTCTACAGCTTTCCTTGCTATTTCACAGTTATACTTTCTTATATCATTTTCAACTCTTTTCTGTACCATTTTACAAAATTCGAGATATTCAATTCTTTTTAACACATCATTTTTGTATATCTTCATATTCCTTCTTTTCTTCATAAATTCTCTAGTCTCAGTAGAAATTTTATTAGTCAATTGCTGCTTTTTTCTACCAGCTATCTTTGTTGCAGTTTTTAAAAGTGTATCAGTTATTTTCATATTAATTTCATTCAAATCTGAATCATGTTCAAAATCTCCTAACACTTGAAACCTATTTGTAAGTTCTAATTTAAATTCATTAGAATGTTTCTGAAGATTAGGAATATCAACTGTAAATATTGTTTTTCTTAATTTTTAATTAAAAGTTTTTATATGATATATATATATAGATTTTTTTAAAAAGAAATTAGTTGTGTTTAAGTTGTGATTTTAATAGGAAAGGGGAGTGAGATAAGGTAAAAAAAGAAAATTTTGGTTATGAATATATTTTGTAATTTTTAAGTAATTTTTTTTTTTTTTGGAATATGTGATATTTATTGTATATATATTTTATTTTAGTGTGCCTTGAAAAAGACTATAAAAAATAGTCGAAACAAATATATTTTTCATGATTATAGAAATAAAAAATCAAGCTTTAAAAAGGAGTTAGTTTGTTTTATTTCTATATTAGATATTTATGAACTATTTTAAAAAGAAGAACTGTGTGCTGGATATATTAAATTATGGTTTAGTACAATGTCAAAAGTTGAATGCTTGCAAAAAGTTTTACCAAGTAGAATAATAAACTCACGGTGCAGGAGGATGTTTAAATAAAATTATTATTTTATTTCATATAATATAAAACTAAAGTATTTTAATTTCAGGTAAAATAATAATTTTATTTATGTATGAAATATTTTTGTTATTTTAAAGGTAAATTTGATTATTGTTTTTCAATTATTACATCATTGTTTTCATCCATTATATCTTGATATACTGCAGAATTAAGAACTCTCTACCTTTAATCCAGTTTTTTTAATCCCTAATCTCATTTCCACATCACACTGATAATTTTTTTTTCATCTCGCATGTCTCTTTCTACATCATAATCTTTTGGGATTTCATTTAATACTTTAACTGTCCATCTATTATCATCTGTTTTAGCAACATGCCTGGCCCAGCTCTAGTTTAATCTCTTAATTTTTTCAATAATGTCAGTAATATTTTTATTTTGTTTTTAATTTCTTTTTGATGCTTCTAAGATACATTCCCATATTACATTGAGAGTTGTGATGATTCTGAATTGTGCTTCAACGTGTTCAAATGTCAGATCCATGAGTAAAACTGGTAAAACACTTCAGCTATTTTTAAATAAGGCATATTTCTTTTTATATTAAGTTATTTCTGCCAAAAGCATTCCATCCAGATTTAATTCTGAGATTAATTTAATTTATTCATTAGTTCTATCCGTATTAGTAATCTAACCAAGGTATTTGTAATAGTTAACTTTTTCTAATTTATCATTATCAATCTTTATTTTTTACATCTGAGAAATGGTAATTATTAATATTCAAAACTTTATACTGCATTAACATTTATCTTTAGTCCTACATTTATCTAATAATGCTTCTAACATTTTTTGAAGCATTATTTGCAAAAACAACTGCATCATTTGCAAAATCTAGCTGACTTAAATAATGTCTATTTATTTGTACTACCTAATTTTTCCATTTTAATCCATAAATTTTTTATTGCAAAACTGCTGTAAAAATGTTTTGATGATATGAAATCACCTTCTTGTAGATCCTTATCAATGATAGTTTTCTTAGTATGTAATCTAATTAGTGCTATTGCATTTTGATAAATATTCTTCAGAATATGATAATTTCCTCACTCTATCTCTTGATAATCCAAAGCTTTAATCACATTTGAAATACTTATAAAATCAAATGCCTTTTCATAATCTGCAAATTTAAACATAATAGCAACTCATATTCATTATTCCTTTCTATAACTTTTCACAATATTTACTTTGGTTTGAATTAAAGTTCACTATACAGTAGTCAAATTATAATTATCTTGGTAAAAATTTACTATAGAACTGCTAAAAAACTGTTAAGTCTGTAATTTCTAATATCTTCTTTATTATCTTTGTCAAATAAATATCAGTATTAATACTGCATTCTTCCAATCATCTGATGCATTTCTATCATTTAAATATTTGCTACATAGTTTTAACATTTTTTTTATTTCTTCATCTGTTTTTTTTTTCCATTATTTCCGGGAACTTTTTATTTATTTATGAATTTAATTGTTTGACTCATCTTTTCGTTTAAGATATGATTGGCATTTCAGATGAAAGATTATTTTATTTTTAATTATTATATAATATTTTGTAAAATCCTTCCACATGATGTTCCTCGTTTTAGTAATAGTTTCTTTTCTTTTTTTTTTTTTTTGCTATTGCTGAAATAATTTTTTTTTTTAATTCCAAAATGTTATCTTTTAAAACTTGGCTTTCTTATCAATTCTTAGTTATATTTTGTATATTATTATTAATTTTTTTCATAACATTTTACAATAATTCCAGATATTCATTTCTTTTTAATGAATTATTTTTAGACAGTTTCATATTTCTTTTTTTTTTTTTTCATTCATTCTCTTTTCTGCTGATAAAATGCTACTTTTGGTGTACCAGGTATCTTGGTTATATTTCTTAGTAGAATATCTGTTACTTTTTATTGACGTTAATTAAGCTAAAATTATTTTTTAAAATCTATCATTATTTTAAATGATTGACAAAATGGAGGGTTATTAAAGATTAGGAATATCAATTATTGTTTTCTTTTTTAATATTTCTGTCTGTAAGCTTACATTAACATGTTTCTTGCATCTCATTAATCAATTATCACTTCCTGTGTTGAATCTATTAAGATTATTACAATCCTGAAGTACATATTTTCTTTTAGTCAAAATATAATCCAATTCTGCAATATTTTTATTTGGTTGTTTTCATGTTCATTTCTGTTTAGTATTTTTCTCAAAGAAAGAATTCATAATACATATACTCTTTTTTTTTTCTATGGATTTTTCATAGACAAATCCCAGCAATTTTATGTTTTAATTATTTTTCAATTTCAGTATTAAAATTTCCCATGATTGTTTTAAAATATTATTTGGTGCAATTAGAAGCTTGGTGTGGGATAAACCTGAAGTATCTGCATTTAGTCTGTTTTATTAAGTTGAATATTATCATCAATTTCAACAATCTTGTTCTTTCACTTTTTTATTTATAATGATAGCAAAGTACATGTTAATTTTTCAAATCATAATGTCCCATTTGATATTAGATATCTCTTCTTCCAATTCATGTAATCATTATCATTTGAAAATGTTCAGCAATTATAAATAGCTAAATAAAAAGTATTGCCTGGATTAGTAATCATGAAATTCTTAGCATCCTTTGTCTTTAGCCACCAACTGCTACTGACTTGGCTGATGATTTTTAGTGTCCTGACAATAAAGGCCATATTTTAGCTTTGTCTGTCATAGTTATAAATATTTAATAACAAGAGAAAATCATTTAAACACATTATTTTTGTCTTCAAGAAAATTCAACTGCTATTTCAATTAATAGTTATCAGGCAATTTAAGAATAAAAATTAGTGTTTGTTGGGGGGGGGGGCAGTAAACTCATACTCTGATTTATACATGTTGGTCAGCAGATCATTCATGTTCGTTTGCCATATGAACAATCGCATAATACTACCAGCTGCAACAATAAGAATATATGAAATGACTATTGTGAATTTGCCATGCTTGTTTCCTTTAAGGCCTCAAAAATATATCAAAACGTCTCCTTTCAGTTAATAGCAAAGTTTTTTGTGCAGTCAATTAACATATTTGAAAAAAAATTTTTTTTTTTTTTTACCCCCCAACCGAGAGGGGGGGCAAAAAAAAATTTTGTCCAGAGAGGGGGGAACCACCCAAAATCTTGGGAACCCCAAGGGGAAAAACGGGGGTTATAATAATTCATTTTATTCATGTAGTGTCAATAAATTACAATTAAATTCACTTCATTATTTATTTAAAATAATATTGATATTTAACCTTTGTATAGTTTTATTATTAATGACTAATTAATTCATACATATACCATGTGCAAGCAAACATGTCATTGATACTTTCTTCATAAATCATTTGCTTTTGTATCACTATTAAAGCAATTAAAAACATTAAAAAATGGATATGTTAATGAATATTATTAATATGAAGATAATAGTATAAATCCAATTTGTTTAAGAAGTATTAGTTTGCTAAAAAAATTTAAATTATGTATTTTTTTAAATAAAATTAATCTTCACACAAAGTAATATGTGGTAAGAGATTACATAATATGCGCATCTTAGAATAAATGATCTATTTATGTATCTGGACAAGACAAAAGTATTTCAAAATTTAGTCACACTTTAACACAACTCCTTTATTTTTAGTCAGCTTTTTCTCATTTAACTTTTTATCAGAGAACATTTCATGCTGGATGGAGGGTGCTGAAGATTCTAAAGATCTATGCGCCCTCCCATGGATAAAAGCCATAAGTGTGAAATTAGTTTGGTGATATTGATAGGATAGCAAAAGATAGAGATTTAATAAGCACTACCATTTGGCAACTACTAAAGCTTATACACGACCCATTACTCTTAGCGCCATCTCATATTGCTGACTCATTTGATCACACACATGTTGAAAAGATAAATAATCAATATATGTATTTCATGCTAAACCAGCAATCATCAGTTTGTCTAGATTACTATCCTCATATATATAATCAGTGCTCAGCTTTATATTAAGATAGCCAGTCTTTATACTTTAATGGACAGGCTTCAAACTATTCCAACTCACAACTCTTCAGCCTTCCATTTCATTGAAAATCTGATGATGGAACGTTCAAAGCCCTTGTTAATTTATATAAATAGTGCATAAAAGGTCTGCCCATTCCTCGCATATGTATGTATAAATGGATTATTCTCCTGTACATGAGGGGTCAGAATGACTAATATGTCAACATGGGTAGGATGACAACCTTGACACTAACAAGGTCTTTGAACATTCCATCATCAGATTTTCAATGAAATGGAAGGCTGAAGAGTTGTGAGTTGGAATAGTTTGAAGCCTGTCCATTAAAGTATGAAGATTGGCTATCTTAATATAAAGCTGAGTATTGATTGTATATATGTGTGAGGATAGTAATCTAGACCAACTGATGATTGCTGGTTTAGCATGAAGTACGTATATTGGTGATTATTTATCTTTTCAACATATGTGTGATCAGGTGGGTCAGCAATATGAGATGGCACTGAGAGTAATGGGTCGTGTGAAAGTCTGAGTTCGAATCCGGCATATATTACATATATAAATGCATGTTTAAGTCTTACAATGTATTACTAAAGCTTATAGTAAATGACATAGATATGATGAAAAATGCACTATTATAATAATATATAAGTTAAATTCATGTGGTGGAGTCAAATGATATTTTATTGATTTAAAATTAATATTGCCTTGCCCTTTCACTATTTACAATAAATATGTCTTTTTAATTTTTATTAATATAATGAAATATAATATCAATAATTACAATTAATTATTATTGTGGGAGAGGAATAACTAATGGTTGATTGGTGAAGCAAAATTTAAAGAAAATAAAAACAATTAAACTTATTTTTTTTATTTTTCAAAACTAATATTAACATAAAATTATTCAAATAAATTAAAAGTATCCTATTTTGCTTCTTACAGAAGGGATTTCCAAAGGCACTAAATTATAATTTATATTCACAGTTTTATATTTAAAGATCAAGATGAATTTTAAATATGCTTTAATAAATTTACTTTCATTCTTGTTAACTTTGATTTTTTAATTTATCATACAAGCTAAATGAGTGAATAATGATTATAACTTGCATAATTAGATGTGCATTTTTTTAATAATAAAAAAATTTGGAAAGAGTTTATGAGTATAATTTTCCCTTAAAAATGTTATATGAGGAGGAAGAGTTATAAAAATTTATTAGTTTATTTGGTTTTTGAGATTTTTAAGTAAAAGTCAGATTTTAAACTAATATTCAGATAAAATTTTCATGATTGCTAAACTTTATTATTAAGTTAACCTGAATTAAGGTTTACTTAGTAAATATTTTTTTAGACTTCATTTTAAAAATAAAATGAATGAACAATAAATTAATTAATACTTATGCAAATTTCTCCTTTGTTTTTGTTTTTTCTTGTTTGGTTTATTTTTATATACAAAAGAAAACTGCTGGAGTAGTTCATTTTTCTTTTTGCTTATTTGTAATAGAAATTGTGAAAAGAAAAACATTGCAAAAAAGGAAGTTTAAGAAAAATAAACTACTGATAATATTTATATACATAAAGATATTTTAGTTGATATCAAGGTAAATTTTAATATTGTATACATATTAAAGATGAATTTTCAATATATATATATCAAATCAAAACTTACATGAAATTGTTTGCTAAAATAAATTTTAATATAAAAAAGGGACTAAACCTCCGGTTATGTGCTCTTTACAAATTTACATGCATTCACAAAAAAGGCATAAATGGACCACTTATGCTTAATGCTTATCATTATATAAGCCAACTGATGTTCATTGTGCTGAATATAAAAAAAAATGGAAGTAAAGCGAATAATATATAAATGTTCATGTCCTATTCCAAGATTCTTAAGATTGCCCTATATATTTGAATTTAGATACAAAAGATAAGACAGTCACCCTTATTTTTTCAAAGATTATCTTATGCTTTCATTGAAAGTTTTTTTATCATTCAACAAAAACCTTGAGTGAATATAAAAGTACAACATATATGTAATGGGTTGATTATCTTCTGTTTAAAAAAAAAAAAAAACAATAATTGTATAATCTATTGCTTGAAGAGTTGTGTGACATTTGAACTCCAAAATGCAAGTTGAACAAAATCGATCCATCAATTGATCAAAACTTAGCTGGAAATTGATTGAAGAATCTTTACCTTATGAGATCACCACTGCATTAATCTACTCAGGGTAATGGGAAGAAAATCTGATTTTATATTAAAAATGGAAAGGGTTTAGGTTTCGTCTAATACGATAATCACAGATTTTAAAATCAAAGTAAAATGTCATTAACAAAAATTTCATTCTCTTTTTTTTAATTTTTCTAATTATAGTTTTAGATGTGTATTTATGGATAATTCCATTTGTGAATGGAAAAGTGAGATAAAATCAAATCTTAATTGCTTAAAGAAAGGAGCAAGAACAATAGCGAAACAAAGATGTCTATTAATCAATTTTCTTTAAGAAAGTGAAATAGGTGGTCTGCATTTATCTTGGATTTTAGAAGAGGTAGTTTATCTATTATCAAAAAAAAATGAATATCACAAGTTATGCGTTTTTATTTTTAGCTTTTTCGTGAAAAGTTTGTCCCTAAGAATTTTTTTGCTCAGTAAAATTTTGAAAACTTGATTGATTTTCTTTTGATACATATAACAAATGAAAATGTTTTTTATTGTTTTCATAGTAACTGGAAATTGAGTTAGCTTTTAAGTGAAAGGAGACCCTTTGATTTCTCTTAGAGGCCTTAAAGGAACTGAGCGGGCAAATTCCTAATGTCCACTCCATACATTCTTGTTGTAGCTGTTATTACTATGTGATTATTCACATAGTATATGAACATGGATAAACTGCTCACCAATATGCTAGCCAGCATGGTGAGTTTATTGGTTTTTCACCTTTGAGTTTAAGATCAAGAAAACACCATGGTATTTCTTCTCAATTTCCTGGTAAGTCAGAATGATGTGTGTGAATGATTTTTTTTTTTAATAAGTATATACAATCTTGATAGACAAAAATAAATCATGGCCCATATTCCCAAAAGGCAGAAAAGTCACCAGCCAAGACAGCAGTTGGTGACTGAAGATGGAGTGTGCTAAGAATCCACTGATTGCGGACCCAGGTTGCCATTTAATTATGACTTTTTATTTAGGTATTTACAACTGCAGATCACTTTCAAGTGAAGGAAGATTGCAAGAATTGGAAGAAGAACTCGTATTAAATGGGACATTATTGGACTTTGTGAAGTTAGAAGAAAAGGTGAAGAGACGATTTATTTAAATAGTGAACAAGGCACAAATATTGGAAGTACAAGTGGAGCAGGATTCATTATAAATAAAAAGTAGAACAACCTTGTGGAGATTGATGGTGTATTGGACAGAGCGGCAAGATTAGTTATTCAACTTAATAGATAGCAAATGCAGATAATTAAGGTTTATGCCCCAACAAGTTCTTATAGTGATGAAGTAGTAGATTTTTATATGGATGTACAAAAGGCTTTTGATCAGATTAAATAACATTTTAAAATTGTTATGGGAGACTTTAATGCTAGAATTGGTAAGCAAATAAAAGATGAAAGTGTTGTAGGTAAATTTGGTTATGGTAATAGAAATGAAAGAGGACATAGACTTGTGGAGCTTGCAGAAAAAGAAATGTTATATTATGAATTCTTTTTTTTTTTTTTTTGACAAAAGTGTTAAAATGAAATGGACATAGAAGCATCCAAATGAAAGTAAAACAGAACTGTATTATATTTTGACTAACAGAAAATATATATTTCAAGATAGTAATGTTCTTAATAAATTCAACACAGGAAGTGCTCATCGATTAGTAAGATATGTGCTAATGCGAAACTAGAGAAACAAATAATATTTACAGTTAATATCCCTAATCAGAAACATTATAATGAATTTAAATTACAACTTGCAAATCAGTTTCAAGGATTAATAGATTTTGAACATGATTCAGATTTGAATGAAATTAATAAGAAAATAAGTGATACACTTTTAAATACTGCAACAAAGATAGCTGGTAGAACAAAGCAGCAATTGACCAGTAAAATTTCTACTGAGACTAAAGAATTAATGAAGAAAAGAAGGAATATGAAGATATGTCAAAATGATGCATTAAAAAGAATTGAATATCTCGAATTTTGTAAAATGGTATGGAAAAGAGTTGATAATGATATAAGAAAGTATAATTGTGAACTAGCAAGGAAGGCTGTAGATGAGAATAAAAAGTCTTAAGAATGTAAAATAACATTTTGGTATTGATAGAAACTTATATCTTCAATAAGAAAAAAAAAAGATTCAACTACACCTGGGTCTCTTCAATAAGAAAAAAAAAAAGATTCAACTACACCTGGGTCTCTTTTTACACGTACTTATTTAATACGATTTTGAAGTTACGCGATTCGTGTTTCACCGGAAGTCGATTTCCGATAATGCGCTATTACTTTAAATAATAAATTTTGCTCACTTACGTTATATTGAAAGTAATAGCACATTATTGGAATTCGACTTTCATCTTAGTAATTTCAATATTTTCAGTGCTTTATAATAGTAAGATTTTATGCAATAATAAAATTAAAATCATGATTTCCACATTTTATGTATACACATATTAAATTTTACAAGATTATAATGTAAATTTGTTCAAACATTGTGCGTATTAATTTTGCATTTTAAATCACATTCTGTTTTTGCTTTTTAAAAAAGAACGTAATCAATTATTATTTTCTTATTAATGACACTAATCATTAACATGCTCTTAAATTCCAACGAGAACTAAATGGTTGTATGTCTGGATATCGCGAGCTTCGTAAACAATTAATAAAATCATCGTCTCAAAGATTAATTACTAATTACGTTGTCATAAAAAAATGTAAATTACTGTACAGTAAATTATGCATAAAAATATATTATTTTGAATAAAATTAAATATTATAGTTTGTCTTGTATCAATTTTTTTCAAATTTGAAATTTTTTATTAGTCATATTTTATTTCCTTATTTTTTTTTTTTTTTTTTGCACGAATTTTAAAGTAATTTTACGTTGGTACTTTGCTTTTACGTGAATTTTGAAAAATCACAGACCGCATTTCCCCTTTTTCAATGTAAGTTACGTCTATTTTTGTGCGATTTCGTTTACGCGTGTTTTCTGAGGAACCTATCTATCGCGTAAAATGAGACCCAGGTGTATTTTTAAAAAGAGAGATTGCATCATGAAATGGGTAGAAGAGTTTTATCAAGAATTATATAGTAATAAAAAACAAGTACCTCCTAAATCTATTATATCTTCTGAATTGCCCAGGATTTTAATTGAAGAAAACACAATTAAATTTATGAAGAAGGAAAAATCTGCAGGTAGTGATGGAATTATAATTGATATATTAAAAGAAGCAGATGAAGAAATAGAAAAAATTTTGTCAAAGTTATATATCAAATGTCTAAATGATAAAGATGTACCAGTTAAGAATGCAGTATTAGTATTTTAAAAAGGTGATAAATAAGATATTATAAATTACAGAACTAACAGTTTTTTTATCAGGTTTATCCAAAAATTTTCTCGAGATGTTACAACTCGTCTACAGAGAACATTGGCTTTCAACCAACCAAAAAAACAAGTTGGATTTAAAAATTATTTTAGTACAATAGATCATATCTTAGTGTTGAGAGTTGTAGAAAGGACCAATGAATATGAGTTGCCATTATGCTTTGGATTATGTAGAGTATGAAAAGGCATTTGCTTCGATAAGCATTTATTTCTTCAGTGATTGAAGCATTGGATCATCAAGGTATAGACCCAGGTTATTATCATATTCTGAAAAATATTTATTAAAATGCAACAGCAACAATTAGATTAACATTGAGAAGGGTGTAAGACAGAATGATTCTATATCCAAATTTTTTAAAGCAGTGCTGCAAAAAGTATTTTGTGGATTAAAATGGGAAGCTAAAGGAGTAAACATAAATGGAGATTATTTAAGTCATTTAGATTTTGCAGATGATATAGTTGTTTATGCAAATAATGCTTCAGACCTTTGGGAAATGTTGCAGAAGTTATCAGATGAAAGTAAAAAGGTAGAACTAAAGGTAAGTATTAAAAAGACTAAAGTAATGTTCAATGTATTTTTTCAAAAGATGAAAATAAGAATGTATTATGATTGAGTTAGAAGTTAACTACAAATACCTTGGTGAGATTATTACTACAGATGGAAACATAATAGATGAAATTAATCATAGAATTAAAGTTGGTTGGGGTGCTTTTGGTAGAAATAACTTAATATTAAAATGAAATATGCCTATGTGTTTGAAAAGGAAGGTTTTTAATAAATGTGTTTTACCAGTTCTTACTTGTTGATCTGAGACTTGGACACTTTATAGAAGAGCAATACAGAGACTTCACACCACTCAAAGAAGTATGGAGAGATGCATGTTAGGAGTAACAAGAAGAGATCGAAATCACAATATTTGGATAAGAGAATAAACAGGTGTTGCTGACATCGTTGAAAGAATTAAAAGACTGAAGTGGAGTTAGGCTGGACCTATCGCTAGAAGAGATGATAAAAGATGGACAATTGAAATCTTAAATTGGATTCCAAGAGATTGTAAAATATCCAGAAAGAGACCACATGTGAGATGAATGGATGAAATAAGAAAGGGTGTGGGGGGTGGTGTGGAGAAAATAGAGATCGGAAAAGATTGATTGAACTTGGAAAGTCCTTCATCCAGCAGTGGATTGATAATGGGTGGCGATGGTGATGATGATTATTAATTTCACATTTTATTTATTATGATATTATGGTTCTCAAATTTAATATGGAATTTTATTTTACATTTCTTTATAATATGCAATCTACTTCACATTATTCCATTATTGTAATATTCGGGGAAATTGAAGTTTGACTGTAAATTTCATAAAATGTTATTTGCTATAGAAAATATTTGTGATGTTTTATTTTTAACTGTTAATTTTTGAATTAATGATTAGCTATAAGAGTGTAAATTAAATATTTTAAACAAACTTTTCCTTTATTTGTCAAAGTTAAATCTTAAAATTATTGAAGAGGAAAAATATTATTAAAAAAATATCAAAATATTTGCATTATTTTTCCATATTGAATTTTTATTTAATCAGTTTAACAATTTTAAAATGAAATTTCTAAAAATAAATTGAATCTCTTGTTGAATCAATTAGATGATTTTTTTTTATTATATCTAACTTGACATATATAGAATACTTATTAGTTAGTTATTAGGCAGAATTAGTCTTTACAAAATAAGAAAAATATTTTTAAAAACAACTCATTTTCTTCCTTTTTTTAATGAAATGATTAAATTACAATTGTGAAAATGTAATAGTAAATAATTTTAATTGAAGTAATTACTCAGTTTTTGCTTTTATATCAAGGTTATCTGATTGATTTTTTTTTTTTAATTTATTACACTTCACTTATTTTCAAGAGATTTTATTTAAATTGAACTTTTTATGTAAATATATACTAGTACATATATGAGAAGCAATGCTGAAAAATATTTTTTTAATGTAAACTTTAAGAATCTAATTTTTGTATTTTATTTCTATAATTGAAATTTATTCTATCTTCAATACCTTAACTATTTTTTTAATTTATAATAGTAAATCTATTTAATTAGCATAAATTAAACAGTTGAAACAATAAATGCTTTAATTCCATAATAAGGTTAAAGAAAATTTGTAACTTAATCCCAGAATAAATCATGTTATATTTTTATAAAAATAAATAAAATATCCTGCCTGTTTTGGTGCAGTAGTAAAGTAACAAATTCCTTAGCTGAGGTACAATTCAGTTCTGACCTGCTTTAGCTCCCAAGAAATTCAGTGGATTATTTGTTGTAGTATTTTTAATAAAATAAACCAAGTCAAAACAATTCTTTAAAGCAAAAATTCAAACCAATTTGCTTTTATATAAATTTTGCATATTGTTGATATCAATATCATTACTTATAGATATTTATCCTCAGTTTATAGCAGTTTGGGACTGACTGCTAACATTAATGATGATTAAACGTTATCATTACTTAACTTAATTACTATGGTAAGGTATTGTTTCTTATAATTATAAAATGCATTTGTTGACTTATCATATATATCATTTTATTTGTGTATTTGATTGAAGATGCAATAAAAACAGTAATATAATCATTATTCTGGAATAAAACAATTTAAACATTTTTAAAGTTATTTTTAATTTATTCATAAATTGTTCATTTTAATATGTAGAGAGTTCCTATTATTTACATTTAATTGGCTTCACAAAATCACATGCAGATTGAATTAGTGAACCATAGGAGATAAATTTGCGTAGGAATATTGTATCGGTACTGTAGCACAATGACATTGCTATATTTTACTTTTATGTATAAATATAAAATATACTTATTCAATGCATTTTTTTTTATTTTTTTTTTTTTAAAAAAAATGCTAAATAGAAATGACCCTGAAAGCTTTCAAATGAAGGTATAGCAGAAATGGATTATATTTTGATTATTAGAAAATATGTATTTCAAGAATGTAATGTTTTTAATAGATTTCACACAGAAAGTAATTATCAATTAATGAAATATAAGTTACATGTTAATGCAAAACTAGAGAAATAAATCATTAAGAAAAGTAGTAATAATTACTATACTTAACCCTCAGAAACATTTTGATCAATTAAAATAAGGACTTACAAATTATTTTAAAATAAAAACAGGCAAAACTCTATATGTATTGTCACTCAGTGCAAACCAAAATAATCAATGGATGCCAGAAGGCTTGTGCATAAAATCCTCATCAAGTGCCTATTCATCCAATATCCCCAGACTAGTTTCTGGCTTGTGGCCTTCGTCAGTGAGGAACCTTGTATCTGAGAGCACCACCTAGATCTTGGGATCTAATGCAACCCTCTTGCAGCACCTTTTATCTCTACTTAACTATAAAACTATGAGTCTTAAATTGAAAACACTGTAATATTTTTAATCCAAGCTATCTCAGATCTAAGGCTCCTCACTGGCGATGGCCACAAGCCAGAAACTAGTCTGGGGATATTGGATGAGTAAGCACTAGATAGGGATTTTATGCACAAGCCCCTGGCTTCCATTGATTACCCTGGCTTGTACTGAGCAGCAATATGTATAGAGTTTTTCCTGTTTTAATAATAGTTATAAACAAGCATAAGAAATAGTGATCATGTCATGTGTTGTTTTAAAATAGTTACAGATTTTGAAAATTGTTCAAATTTGAAAAAAAATTCAATACAATAAGAATGATTGCACTATTAAGAACTGCTTAAACATAGCTAGTGCAAAAAAAGAAGCAATTTACCACTAAATTTTTTACTGAGGCAACATAATGTATGAAGAAAAGAAGGAATATAAAAATGATACATTAAGAAGAATTGAATATCTAGCGTTTCGTAAAACGGTGTGAAAAAGAATCAGGAACAATGTAAGAAAATACAATTGTCAGTTGCTTTATATTGGAAGGAAAACTTTTAAAGCAATACAAAAATGGATCTGTTACTAAAAAGAGAGAGAGTGTTATGAAATGTGTGGAAAGTTCTATATTCCCTACAATTGCTATATCTTCTAAATTGCCAAGTATTTTTAATAAAGGGATGAGCTATACAATTAAATCTATGAATGCCACAAAGCTCTGGGAATGGATGGAATTAAAATAAATACCAAATGAAGAAAAATCAAAAAATTGATGGCAAAGTTATATGCCAACTGTCTAAACAATAAAGATGGGATGGATAACTGGAAGAATGCAGTAATAGTGTTGATATTTGAAAAAGATATTAGAAACTACAAAATATTTCCCAAGATATTTATAATTTATTTATAGCAAACTGGATTTTAGCCAATCAAAAGAACAAGCTAGATTTTTAAATAGTTTTAGCAAACTGAATCACATTCAAGCATTTATAGAAGTTATAGAAAGGACTGTTAAATATGGATTTTTAGATTATGAAAAAGATTTGATTATATGAGCATTTCTATACTGATTAAAGCATTGCATCATATTTTGAAGATTATCATTGGGAAAGATATTCCATGTCTTCAAAACTTTTTACAGCAATTTTACAAGAAATATTTTGTGGGTTAAAATGGTAATAAAATAATACTTAAGAACTTCAGGAAATATTACAAGAATTATATGAAAATAAGAAAGTAGGACTAAAGTAATATTCAGTGGAGGGAAATATTGCAGGAGTTAGATGAAGGTAAGAAACTAGGACTAAATTAATAATATACAATGGATTTTTTCAGAAGAAAAAGTTAACAGCTACAAATACAGTGGTCAGATTATTAATCCAGATAGAAACAAAGGATGAAATTAATCATAGAATTAAACTTGGATGGAAAGGAAGATATGTTTTGCCTCTTTTTTATTTATGAATCAGAGACTTTGACACTTAACAGAAGAGTAATGTAGATACTTCAGAATCACTCAGTGAAAAATAGGGATATATATTTTAGGAGTAACAAGAAGAAATTGAAAATAAATTATGTGTAAGAAAACAAACTAATATCACTGACATCATTGAAATAATTAAGTTTTGCTATATGTTGTGATAAGTGAACAATTGAATTCTAAAATGAATGATGAAAGATGGTAAATGATACAGAAAGAAACCATATGTGATGTAAATGGGTGACATAATGAAGTTTGTTGTGGAGAAGAGAGGCTAGCCTGAGAAATTAAATTTATAGAAACCTTCGTTCTGCAAGGGGCGATATAGTCGAAATGTGAATAAAGATTACACTTACATATATCTTTAAAAACAAAAATTAAGAGTAAATAAATCTCAAGTTTTATGTGAAAAAGATTAATGAAAACAAGTTAATATTTTAACAAGTGCAATGTTAGCATTTGCCCCCTCACCCCATTCTTTAAATTAACTTTTAAAAAGAAAGATGTAAAAGAAAAAGATTAGTCAAGCATTGGTGGTCTTGTGGTTAGCATAGCTGGCCCGGGTTCGCTGCCCGGTCAACCCTTTGACACATGAAAAAAAAAGTCTTTTTTCCGGACTATTTTCTAAGTATTTAAAAATACGACACGTTTTTAAAATTAATAAATAAGATTATGGGGAGAGTAGATGTTAATACTGCATTTGTTACTAGAAGCAGATTTTATCTTTATATGGTTAATGCTTTGAAAGTAGGTAAGAAGTTTTGTTTCGGGTAATTTAAAAAGAAAATTAAATATTTTTAAACAGCTATATTGGATTTTTGGAAAATTGATATGACACAATTTTTAAGATAATTTCAATTAGCATTGTGAAAAAATCATGTAGTTTATGTTATCCAAAGATAAAATACCAAAAAATATAATCCTTTAAACTTTAAAAAAATAATAAATATTAAAATCTTTATATGTCTTCAGAATTTCTATATTTTAATAGTTACATTTTAATTTTTTTTTAATTAAAACAAGTTTATTACTTTCCTATCACAATTCATTATTCTAAAACATTAAAAAAAAATAGAATAATTGATATCTTTATAAGATTTACATCAGAAATTGGAATTTATATTATTAAATTACCTCAATGATGAACTTTTAGTACATTCAAAAATTAAAGCATTATTATGAAAACTGTTATAATGAATAAATTTTGCATGACTGAAGATTATTTTAAAGAATGGTTACTTATAATGATTAAGAAGAAAGGATGTCAAGTAAACTGAAAGAAAAACAATATAGATAGTTGTTTAGTAATAATGGGAGTCTAGAAATGAAGAAAAAAAATGTAATGGGAATTACGATGTCCAAACAACAAAGAATGCAAACTATTAAATTAGTGATTCTGAGATCTGGTGTAGTGTACCGTGATAGTATTGCTATGGTTCAGTTTTATATTTTTTTTTGGTTAGTTTTGGGACTATTTTGTTAATTTTAAAATTTGAAATATAGTGAATATTAATTTATTTGTTCAAAAAAAAATTAATGTCAGTAGTCTACAGAAAGAAACTAGAAATGAAATGACAAAAGTCTAGAAAGTCACTGATTGATAGATTCTTTGATCTTGTTTGTATAAACAAACTTGTAAACTTCTCTTTGATTGTTGTCAGCAGTGAGCAAAAAATATATATAATTTATTTAAATATTTATGGGTAATTTTACAAAAATTTGTATAGTAATTGTTAAAAATGGAATTATTCATGTTTACACTTTTCATTTTTAAAAATACAAGCTAAGGAATTTGAAGTAATGATAAAAGGAAACTACTATTGTTATACTCTATCAAATACTATAGTACAGAAATAAAATTCATTCAACAAAGATTTTAATTCACATTTTTCAATAGCATTACAACATTCAGACATTAAAAAATTCTTGCTATGTATTTCACTTTATCTTTTTATATATATATATATTTGTAAAGTTCATATATAGTTTATTAAAGATATTTTTCATTTGTAAACTTATATGTAATAAATCTAGTCAATTTGTTGATTCATAATATTGAATAAATGTTTTAATATTAAAAAAATGTTGAATTATTAACTCAAATTACCACTATATGAAGGTTGAAGAAATATTGAAATGCAGAAGATTTAAAGTCTTTTCTTTTTTTTTTCAAAAAGAGTTTTTATTAAATAAATGTTTGGCTTAGAGTTTAACTATAAGCAGAAACTTATAAATAGAATAAAAAAATTGTTTTGATGTTTTAGAAATATGTATTGAGGTGAAAATTATAACATTAATGTTAGGTGAATAAATTTATGAATGTATAGACATATCGGAAAGAAAAGATAAAAAAGAGTACTAAAAAATTATTAGTTAAATTCCTATAGGAATTTTGAGAGATTTGCCAAAGGGAATGGGAAGTTGAAAAAAGTCAGAGGAAAGAATGATAGTTGAAGTTTTAAAAAATAGAAGTTTGAAATAATTGAAAAGGGAAAAGAATGTGAAGAATTGGAAAAAAATCTAGATTAGTGTGAGGAATCTATCTTGTATAAGATAGCTTATTATAATATAATTATATACATATATACAAAATTAAATATAAATGCAATGCTAATAATGTTGCTCTCTTATTTCCTATACCTTCCAGGGTCAATAATTTGATCAGATTAATAATTTGATATTTTGCCAACCCCATTTACCCCAACTCCCTCTTTTTCCATATAAATTTTCCAACCTTTAAGATATTTATATGCTGGTGAAACTTAGACAAATTTTTATATATTTGGATGTGCATACATTCTGCACATTAATTTTTGTCCAATAAAAATAACTTTCTTTATTGATTCGTTTCTTTTCCCTTCTTTGTGGAAATTAATTTTTAAAAAATTGATATTTTATTTTGCTACTTATTGGAGATTAGCTTTTTTACCCATGTCTCTTGATATTGACATGTTTAAAAAATGATTCTGTTTTTTTTTAAAAAAAACACAAATACTGTACATGATATTCATATTATTAAGTAGTTATTAATTTACATTTATTTATTATACCATGCTTTCTTTAATTTTATTTATAGGTATGTAGACTATGTAAATTTATTGCCTGTGCTGTTTGTTTGTTTGATTTTTTAATGTATATGGATTGAAAATTGAATTGTCTAAAAAAGATCTCTTTAACTGTCTTTAATCCAGTTTTTGCTTGTTATGGCTTCAAACCAGACTTTCTCACTTAACTGGAAATTATTTTTGGTCAAATCTTGCTAATTTTTTTATCTTCCAAAAATATTCTTAGTTTTCACCTAATAAATATTACACATCACCATTCTTTATGCTTACACAAGCTGTTTAATACAGAGGCCTCCGTACAGTAGCACCACTTAGTGCAAGCCAGAGTGATATTGGATGAGTATGCACTAGATATGGATTTTATGCACAAACCTTCCTGCATCCATTGATTACTCTGGCTTGCACTGAGTGGCATTACTGGAGAGTTTTGCCTCTGTTTCTATATTGCACCTGATTTACTCATTATAGCAGTCAATACAATATGTAAATGCAAGCATTTCTAATAATGTATTATATTATTTTTTCACCTAACCATTTAATTCGGAATAGTATGTGGTGTATAAGTATAATCTATCTCCCATTTCTTCAAATATTTCTTAGGTTTTAGTTTTATGATGATTTCTTCAGACTTGAAATCTGTAAAATTTTGTATATCACCCCTCTAGAGTGCATGTATTATTACCAAAAATGTATAACCTTTGAACAAATTTGTATGATTATATATGATCTCAAATACTTTTTGTCTTTATATGATATTAGAATTCATTCTTCATTTACTAACAATTTCTCACATTCCAGAGCTATATGGAATATTTTCAGCCATTTAGCTAGTCAACCTTTATTGAGCCAATTAATCAGTACCTGATAATTTTCATTGATTTTTTGACTATATCTTTACTAAATCGCTATTTGATGCATTTGAGTTTTATCTCCAGCATGATTATCTTGCTGGGTATTCATGTCAACACATTCTCGTATACTGATAATATCTGTACATATCTGAGAACATGTTGACTCATATATTCTGCTGCTGGTTGTATTTCCAAATAATTCTACTAATCATTAGTGGTCTGTTAATATTTTTAACATATGCTCGTTAAAAATAATAATCAAACTTTTTAATACTAAATAATTTAGTAAAAACCTTTTTGTTGAGTTGGCTACAGTTTCTCAGCTTTTGGCAGCATAAGCAATGGATTTTTTCTTTTTATACATGGAGTGACATCATTCCATATTCATATGTATTTATCATCAATATTATTACCATTTCTCTATTATAGTGAACTGTTTGCTTATTTGGCATCTGAGAAAATGAAAACTCATTCATAAACTTTTCTTAATTTCATTTTGGTTTTTCCCCTGTAATTTGTTCAGTGATTAAGCTATTTGCAACCATCCCTGCTGAAAACTTTAAAAAAACTTAGCCAGGGATGCTTGGATTTCTGTTTGATATAATGTCACTCAAGAATCACCTGAATTTGGCAACAAAAGTTAAAGTTTCTTGCAGATCTACTGCCTTAAAATCTTTGGAGTTAGCTAACTCTAATATATCATCAAAATATGATATTACCTATTCCAGCGGTCCCCAACCTTTTTGCACTTAAGAGCACATTCTATAATACCCGCCAGGCGGCGGGCACTATTTATTTTTTCAATGTAAATTTATAGTTGGATATTGTTAATAATACATATAATGTACAAAAAAAAATATTTATTTCAAAAATAAAATTTTAACATAATTAACATTTATATTTTACGCTGTAAAAGTATAGTATGCCCTACAATTTGATTACAATATAATACAATAATTTATAAGAAATTTTAAAAATTAAATTTATTTGTGTCAGATAAATAATTTTTTATCGTGTTCGGATAGCGGCGGGCACACATAAAATGGTCTGCGGGTCCCATGGTGCCCGCGGGCATAGGATTGGGGACTCCTGACCTATTCTATGTTTTGAAATAATGATTCAGTTTTCACTTGGAATATATTCTGCACCATTGTGAATCCAATTGATGTGATTGCATTTGTAGAAGTCCTTGTGAATCAAAAGAATTAACATTTCATATAATTTATTATCAATCTGTTTGATAATTTACTACATTTAAATCTAGTTTTGTATATATATATGAAAATCTTTAGAGCAACATTGATATTTTATTTGAATTTGGCACCAGGTAAACATTCTGATTTAAACTTATTTGCACTGGCGGCCCAATAATCACCACAAGTAATATTTGTTAGCACAGCTTGATTATCATAACTATTAGGGTGATCTAATCTGAGTTCTCCATGAAATGTGTTGTTTAAGTTCAATGCTTACTCCATCTTTTATCTTCAAACAAATAGTAATTTGCATGATTTTTAAGTCATTGGTTTATTATTTTCAGTTATATCTAATTTGACGGAGGTGGTTTTAATTTCTTCTTGTTCCATTTTAAACAAATTTGTATAATAACTCTGACTTCTCTTCCTCTATTTGGATTTTTTTAGACATGCTAAATTGGTTCAAACCATTTTTTACTAGTTATGGATTTTTTTGTGTTTCATACTATATAAAGAGGTATTATTATCTTCATCTATTTTTGTCTTGACATGTATACCAACTTTTGTTTTCAATTTTGATTTTCATGATCATGCCTTAAATGTCATTTTCTTAATTACTGAAATTTTATTTTTGATTAACGGGTAATTTTAATGATATACTTCATTTGCTGTTATGTTTGCTGCATATTTATATCAATATATTCTGATTCTTATATTTTTGACTCTGCTCTTTTCTACATTTTTTTTTTGCAAGATAACTTTTGATTCTTCTATTTCCACTTTGTACCATATGATGATATATAATCCGACAACAAAAATATTTAATCTTACAATTTAGATATTCTAATTTATCCATTTTATCTTGAGACATCTAAAATATTTATTTTTCTAGTATCCTGCATTTAGCATTTTTGAACTTTTTATTTTGATTCATAATTGTTTTATATACATTTTTTTTAATTCCCTCTTTGTAGCACCCGTTTGATTCTCCTAATAATTTTTGCTTGTTTATCACTGGACATCTCCAATTATAAATAATCCAAGAACACTTTGTTTAATAAATTACCAATTTTTTTTAGATCTCTTAGTATTATATCAAAATCATAAATCTTTCTGTTCTTAGCCTCTATTTTTAAAATGGAGTCTCACTTTTCAGTTTCTGAAATACTATTTCATACTGGAATTTTTTTGATTTTGCTGGTTTTTACTTAATCTATTGATTATTTTAATAGCATTGTTCTATGAAATATTTTCTATTATTTTATTTAGAATAATGCCAACACACATAACGTAAAGCTATATAAATGATAATTAAATTAAAAAGGCTTAACGCTTTCAAGACAGTATATTTTTTATAATCATAGCCTGTTATGACTAATGAATTTTTTCCCCATGTATGCTACAGCTCTTAATATAAATCTTTAACTGCTAGTATTTTAATCTTATTGTAAATGTTAATGGCTGCTACAGTTATCATAGTGCCAGATTGTTAAGGAGTTATTAATTTGTATTGAATTTTCAATAATTGTCCTTAACCCAGTTCAATACAAGTTATAAACACTAATTAATTGTTTAAATATTAACTAATGGATATAAGAATGTTATGATAGAGTTTAATAAATATTAATAATTTTCCATAACCTACATAAAAATAATTGATTAATTTTATATATACTAATATAAAATAGGACTGACAGTGTGTAGAAAGAATTATTAGATCTGTTGTCTCTAGACTTTTTTGGTATGTTATAATGGACTAGCTCATTGAGATAAGCCTTTTTTAAGCCCTATAGTTAATTGTTTGTGTTGGTTGTTTTCTATTCTCCTGTGTCAGCCATATGATGGCGCTATTTTTAGGTCAATTCCTAGAAATATACCGTTTCAGTGGCCTACACCCAACCAAAGAGGCTTCTTTCTATAATAAAGAGTCCTTGCGGCAACCTCAGCCAACCTAGAGGTTTCTTTCTATGATAAAACACAGAAAGTCCCCGCCGGCTGAGCCGGTCTGGCTTTTTTCTATGCTAAAAGCACAGACATGCCTTATTGGCTGCCATAGTTGGTTGTGTTAATAACTTTATCGTAATGCTAGAATGTCTATTTTCTCTATACTTTCGTGTGAGAGTGTGTGGATTTTAGCCTGTCGTAATTTATTTAAAATTTCATTACAAAGTTGTTGTTTTTTTTTCAAGTGCTCTAACCTACTGTTATGTTGTAACTTTATTAACAACGTCGTGAAGGTTCCATTACGAATGGGTAACCCTTAAAAATTGCTTTTAAGAGTGTGGTAGAGCAGTATTTTGACGATCATGCGAAAAGTAACGTTTTCGCGAGAATTCGTCCGTGACAAGTTACTTTTGATATATATGCACAAACAAAAACAACACAATGTCTGATTATTAATTACTGTCCAAAAAAAAAATTAGTCGGGTATTATTTTTACATTTACTATTTAAATAAGATTAGTTTTTATATGTACACACATTAACAAAAACAACCCAATTTCTGATTAATTACTGCCCAAAAAAAGAGAAGCAAATTAGTCGGGTTTGATATTTAAATGTAGTATTTAAATTACGATACTTTTTATATATACACACTAACAAAAAGAACCCACTTTCTGATTAATTACTGTCCAAAAAAAAAGCAAATTAGTTGGGTATCATTTGAAAATTGAGTGTGAATTTTTAAATGTTGTGGATAAATTGAATAATGTAGAATTGCATATTATTTTCTATTCAAAAAAGACCGCAAATTTTTTAATATATATACACAAAGAAAATAAAACCCACTTTCTGATTAATTACTGCCAATACCAAAAAAAAAAGTTATTCGGGTATCATTTTTAAATTTAGTATTTAAATAATATTACGGCTTTTGATATCTGCACACTAACAAAAACAATCCACTTTCTGATTCATTACTGTCCAAAAAAAAAAAATGCAAAATAGTCGGGTATCATTTTTAAATGTAGTATTTAAATAACGGTACTTTTTATATATACACACTAACAAAAAGAACCCACTTTCTGATTAATTACTGTCAAAAAAAAAAAAAGCAATTTGCTCGGGTATCATTTTTAAATTTAGCGTGAATGTAGAAAATTTGTGTAAATTGAAAAATGTATAATTGCGTATTACTTTCTATTAAAAAAATACCGTAACTTTTTATAGATATACACATAAACAAAAACAACCTATTTTATGATTAATTACTGTCCAAAAAACGTCAATTTTGGTGGTCGAGAGGTCAGTGCGACTGCCTTGCACTTAGTTGTGGGTTCGCGTCCCGGCCGATGTTATGACACTTAAAAAAAAAAAAAAAACGTTAATTATTCGGGTATCATTTTTAAATTTAATGTGAATTTCTAAATTTTTGTTTTTTAAATAGTAATATTATTTACTATTAGTTCCTCAAATTTTCTATTACAAAACGAAAAAAAGCCGATATTTATATAGATAGAATCACAGCCATCAAACGGCTGACACGAGAGAATTGAAAACAACCCCTTTCTTTTTCAATTTTGCATATTGGTGGTATTAAACTTCATCTCAAACAATAGTTAATAATAATCTTTAGTTAAAACAATTTTTGGATTATTTCTTAATCTGACTTTCTACTTATTTTTAAAAAATAATCAATTTATATTTTTTTTTACTATTAATCAGTTTTCTAATAAATGTTCTTTTGTTCTAAATTATATATTTATTATTAGTTGGCTTTCTAATTAATTTATTGAGTAGTCAACAACATTAAATCTTTTTTTTTTTTTAAATTGATTTAGTTGTCTGATTATTCTTCACAAATGTATATTTTTTCCATGTTCATCATCATTTTTAAACGTTATTTATTCACTGCAAGATGAAGGTCTCTACAATTTTATTTCAGATTCTTTGATTTTATTATTTCATTCATCTCACATGTAGTCTCTTTCTATATCTTTTACAATCATCCCTTGAGCTTCAGTTTAAAACTTCAATTGCCTGTGTATCATCTCATCCTAGCAATATGGTCAACTCAGATCCAGTTTATTCTCTTAACTATTTTTTTTTTCTTGTCATTTTTAACATACTTAGTATGTCTCTCCATATGTTGTAGAATGGTCCAAAGTCTCTGTATTGTTTTTCTGTTAAGTGTTCAAGTTTCAGATTTAAAAGTAAGAATTGATAAAACACATATATATAACGAGTTATTTATTTTTCTAGCACCTGGTTTTATTTGTAATAGTCATTAGGGAATCACCACCCACACACCCATGCGTTGTATGAATTTATAATGTTTGAGGAATAATCTCATTTTCTAAACACAAGATAAAGTCATTGAAAAGATGAGATGAATCCACCCTATCTTATGTTTAGAAAATTGAAGCATTCCTCTAGTGTTATAAATTCATACAGCGCATGTATTGGGGGTGATTGTTAAAACACATATTTTAAAAACTTTTTTCAAACTTATAGGCATATTTACTTTTATTATGAGGTTATTTCTTTCGAGAGCACTCCATCTAACTTTAATTCTATAATTAATTTCATCCATTATGCTTACATTTGAATTAATAACCTGACCATGGCGTTTGAAATTGTTAATTTCTCCTAATTCATAATTATCAATCTTCATTTTTTTCTGAGAAAATCCATTGAAAATTACTTTAGTCTTTTCAATATATCTTCAGTTCTACTTTCTTAGTTTTATCTGATAACTCTTGCAGCATTTCCTGAAACTCTGAAGGATTATTTGCAAGATCTAGATAATTTAATTAATCTCTGTTGATTTTTTTATTCTCTTTCCCTTTTACTTCACAAAATACTACTTGTAAAATTGCTGTAAAAAAATTTTTAAGTATGGAATCACCTTGACATACATCTTTTTCAGTATTAATTTGTTTCTATCACCATGCTCATTGCTGTAGCATTTTGTTAAGTATTCTTCATAATATGACAATATCGTCAGTCCATACATCTTTTTCAGTATTAATTTGTTTCTATCACCATGCTCATTGCTGTAGCATTTTGTTAAGTATTCTTCATAATATGACAATATCATCGGTCTTTATTTACCTTGAATCTTTTTAATCATCATCGAAATGCTTATGGAATCTAATGCTATTTTGTAATTACAACTTCTAAGCATAATTGCAACTCATATTGCTTGATTCTTTCTGTAACTTCTATTTAATTAAATGTAATCCACTGGTCTAAAACTACTTTTAAATCCAGTTTGTTCTTATGATTGGTTAGAATTCAAAATTCACTGTAAACAATGTATAATTATCTTACATATTAGACCTGCTATGAAATATCACATATTAATCCTGTGATAACTTTCTAACCTTGCAATCTCATAAAATAACATCTGCATGGGATCTTTTGACAAACTTAATCCATCAATTTTGATAAATAATGGTACTTAACTTTATTTAGTACAAAATGGTGATCCATAATTTTATTTATTGGAAATAAACATATTTATATTTTGAAATGAATCTAGTTATTTGAAAAAATAATGAAAACTAATCTTATTTTGTACAAAATGGGGACATAACTTTATTTACTGAAAATAAACAAATATGCTTACGGGTTTTTATTTTATTTTATTTTTTTGCGATCAAAATATTATTCAGTTTAAATTTACCATTACATCAAATGTTAATTGAAAATTTGCCAGACAAGAGTAATAATAAAAATGATTACAGTTAACAAAAGCAATAATAAAAAAATTCAGAAAATGTGTTTATTTCACATGTGCATGTTAAGAACATCCATTACAAAATACAGCATATTGAATTAGGAAAATTCACATGCGTTAACAAGTATGCAAATTGTTAACATTTTCCAAATTACTTGTAATGGCCCTGCTTGGATGTTTTTTTTTTAAATCACTTAGTTAATTTAATAAAGTCTTTCAGGAGAAAAAAAAATGTAAAAAAATCAAATTAATTTTTTGTATATCTTGAATATTTAAAAGCTACCATACTGAAACTCTAAAACTAAATCTAAGTATTAAATATAAATAAAATACGTACCTAAAAATATTTTAATGAAATTATAAATTGTTCAATATATTAACTTGTGGTAGATACATTGTTTCTCTATATAAGTAGCATTACGTTTGTCAAAAATAATAGATGGTAAAATATAAAAGAACCATATAATTTATATTAGCATTTATTTAAAACATTAATGTCAATAATATTGTTTATACATTCCTTACTTTATAATTCAATATATCCATTTTATCAATGGACAGATAAAAGCTGTCTTTCGGGCTGCCGATCTTAATTAGATCTTATTTTTGGTTAGATCTTATTTTCAGGTAAACATAGTAACAATTTCATTTTTCTATTATTTGCAATGTATGGTTATATTTTTTTCACGTTTTTATTCAAATATATTTTTGTAATGCTTATAATAAAATTATATTTATTTTAATATAATAACATCTTAATTTTACTAAAAGAAAAACAGTCAACATATTTCAATTAGAAGTGGTATAAACAAAAATAACTTTATTTCTCCATTATTTGCGATCTATAGTTATATTTTTATACAAATATTATAATACTTCTGTAAATAAATGCATATAATAAATAAATTTTATTTCATTATAATAATTGATTATAATTTTACTAAAACAAAATA
Source organism: Epiperipatus broadwayi (assembly GCA_028023455.1). Taxonomy (NCBI): domain Eukaryota; kingdom Metazoa; phylum Onychophora; class Udeonychophora; order Euonychophora; family Peripatidae; genus Epiperipatus; species Epiperipatus broadwayi. Next base: position 12,959,003 of record JAQFVV010006209.1, on the reverse strand, counting down.
AACAACTAATCCCATTTACAAGCTCCATTTTTTGCATCTTTGATTATATTTTTTATACAAATTTTGAATCTTAATTATATCACAAAACAACATTTTTCTCATGAGCAATATCAAATACTACTTTGTAGCTGTGTTAATTAATAATAAATTTTTAAATGTGTACATTAGTTGAAATATATTCATTCTATCAGTTTGGTTAAAAATTGTTATGAAATTTATTTAATGTGCTCAACATAATTATAGATTATTTTGAGAAAAAAATGATTTCTGCATTGTGCAGTTAATATCTTTATTTGATCAAAGATTATCTGAGATATACAAAATAATGGCTGTTTTTATTGCAAACAAATATGCAGTATTAGCAAATAAAAAGGATTTATTTATATTATTAAAAATACAACCGTCAACAGTGCATTACATTTCTTTATCTAATTTTTGTTTAATTTTATTAACTGCACTTACATAAAATAATCAAACTGTTACTTTTTTAAAAAAATTAACAGAATTGCCAAAAAAATTTAAAGTTTTATTGGTTAGATACTACAGAAATAAAAAACTTTAATAGTAGAACATAAAATGCACCAGAAATTTTAAATGTCCATTGTGTTAATTTTTTCCTGACATACTTTTACAAATCATGATTCAGGAAATATTCTCTTTGTTTGTGAAAGAAATGAAATGTCAGAGCACCAATGATGAAATTCCAATTTTAAACATATATATATAGCTAGGGAAATGTTTTTCAAAAGTGTATTTACTCACAGATTAATACTTTTTTTATTATTAATATGTTTAGTAAAATGTTTATTCATTAATTAAAACTTTTTTTAACTTTAAGCTTTAATTTTTTCATCTGGTTTTTGTACATTTTGAATTTATGGTAATGAGTTTATCCCCCCCCCCCATAGAAACTCATTATGATTGCTTTTTTTTTTAGGTGATATTTTTGATTTATGAGGGTATTTGGGGGAACCCATTGTACTCTCTCTGGGGTAAAGATGATGTATTGATTTCACTTTTTAAAAAATTGTACAGATAAAGACATTTAATTATTGCTATTAATTTAATAGTTGTTTTTTTATCATAATTAGTTAACTATTCGGGTTGTAAAGAAACTTAAAATTATTTTGGACAATTTGAAAAAAAAAAGATAAATAACGGGTTGGGTCATATAATAGATAGATAGATATGTTCAGAATTTTATGGCATATATATTAACAGTTTATTTCCATCACCACGTTCAAAAAATAACTAGCATTCTTCTATGATTTGTTGTTTAAAAAGTTCTTAGGAATTTTTTTTTTTTTTATCAATAATTGAAATTGCTTAGGATTTTTTTTTTTTTTTATCGATAATTGAAATTGGCCAAGGTGCTTCTAATATGATACATTTTACATAGAGTCTTTGCAATTTTGAAATAGTTGACAAAGAGAATAGTTTTTTATCTAAATGACACTTATAATTGATGCTTTGTTCTAGTGATTGATTTCTATTTTCATGTCCTATAGAGCAACTTTTTAGCAAATTAGTTAATACTGATCTTTATTTTGTTGTTGATTTTATCTTATAATTTTCATCTGGGAACTTTGCCATATTTTTAAACTGCCCACCATAATTCCCATTTTTAATCAATCTTTAGTAATTAATGCAATTTTTTGTATGCTTTTGGTGAAGCTTTTATATTTTTTTATATATATCAAAGATTTTGCAAGCTATTTATGAAAAAAAAATATTTTTTTTTTTTCAAATAGTTAGTTTATGCCTAATTTGTTCACTAATTAATAGGAATGCAAAGATTCCAAGAAAGGGGAAATGTATTAAATGCAAAAAGGAAGAAAAAGTGTGCTTGTAATATAATTCAGTCTTAGCTGTTTAAAGAGGCTATGTGGTATCTTTATTAATATATTGTTGCCATAGCCACCACTGCTTTTAGTCTGAATTGAGTGGATTTCGGAAAATTGGGTTTTATGTCACAAATAGTCTTGGAATTTTTTTTTTTCAGGTAGTCAACCTATAGCAAAGTCAGTTAGCTAGTGACTATTGATTAGTAAATGGTTATTTAGCTATTATTAGCTAGAAAGTAAAGATCTCAGATTAAACTTGGTTAAGCAGAACATATCAATGGGCTGATTACAATTGTAATATGATATTGCTTTCGCTACTGGTGATATAACATACCTATGAGTATGGAGCCGGGGGTTTTCTGAATTGGAAAAAATAATGCATTTATATTTTTTAGAAAATTTGAATTGTGTTTTAATATTTTTAATTAAACTTTATATTTACTGTGTTCCTCTTATTTTTATGGATCATTTCATGAGAAAAAAAAATGTTCACTTATTACATTTTTAGTCTAAATACTGCATATGGCAGGTTATGGATGATTTTTTTTTTTTAAGATTTAATTTTAAAAATGCATTAGTACAATTTTTTTTTCATCTCTAATTGCACAGTTAGGAATAGAATGTGATGTTTTGAGTTTTTTAAAGTTTTTTTTTTTTTTCTGTTTTCTCCTACATTTCTCAACTGAATCTTTTTCTGTTTCAACAGGAATTGCAGCTTATACATTTGGTAAGTTTCTAATCTATTTTTTATCCCCTTTTTCTTATTTATTTTTTTATCACTTTTGTCCTTAATTAATGCATGTAATTAATGATATTGTGTTGTTGTTGTTTTTTTGGAAATAATTTGCTTGCTATGTTTCATCAAAAACATGTTAAACAACTTTCTTTCACCTATAAACAATCCTTTTGTTTTTGTTTTTAACACTTAATTATGTTTTTGCAGATTCTATACTTAGTATTACTATTTTTATGATTTTTTTAAATTAGTAATTTTTATCAATTTCATAATTTTAGATATTTTTTGTTGTTTGTTTATCACTCTTGATTTTTAATTAAAGCTATCCAGAACTATCCATTCTTTTCTATTTCTTCTACATTTGATCTTTTTGGACCTATAAAATATTTCAGTTACGCATATCTGTTTATAATATATTGATATTTCAGTACAATCAGTTAATCTTCATAGTTCTTTGATATTTTTATTAGTTTTAAATTAACAAAACAAGCAAAAATGGGAAAATAGGAACAGCAGTTTGATAATAATATAAAAAATCTGGAAGAATTGGTTTGAAAAAAAAAAGAAACTGAATAGTATTGAAAACGATAGGAAATTGATATTTAAAAAAAAAAAAATGGTTTCCAAAAAATACAGATTTTTTTTAATAATCTATATCTCATTCGTCAAACTTGTGCTTGTTTTTGATTAACTAAATTAAATATAAACCATAACATTAATTGAGATTTTGTTTTTATTATTTATTACGTTGTCTTTCATACTTATTGTTATTATTTTGATTTTTAAATATTAATCTGTCTATTAATTCCAATGATTTGTGCATAATTAATCTTAAGAAATTCATACTAAATTATTAATTCTATTTATTACCTAGTGCAAAAGATTTTTTTTTCAGGTAGCCAAAATCATAGCTACTTAACTAGCCATTCAATAATGATTAATAAATGAAAATGTAGCTAATGTTAAAGGGTGGAGACTTAATTTAATCTGACTTTGTTAGGTAAATATTGATGAGCTGACTGTTAAATTGGAAAATTCAATAGTAATATGATGTGGTTTTTACCAAATATCATATTTTTAGGTGCTGAACTCATGTCTACTTTTGTGTTCTCTAAAATATTTTCTTCTATTACTGTCAGTAGACAACTAAAGAAGCAATGTGAAATTGATTACTGAATGAATTATCAACTGTTATTAATAGCAAAATAAAATATATTTATTATTATTTTGCAAGACTACAATTTTATGAAATATTTATTAAATATTACTTTTTTTTTTTAGAAAATTAGTCAAATTTTGTCCTTCATAAATATTCATTTATTTTTATGATAAATTAAACATTAGTGGAAGTATATAATTGTTGATTATAATTTTGCTAATTTTTTTAGAAATGACAATTATAATATATAATCTTTTATACTCATTTGCAAGTCATCTTGGAACTATTATATTTTCTAATATTTTTAGACCATGGCTTAAATTTTTTTAAGTTATGCAGTCATCAATTATATGATTAATTATATTTTATTTCTTAATTTACAGCTAATTAGTAATTGTGTGCTTTATTTTTTTTTATCTTGGATTGTGCTAGCTGTTGTTATAACCATAATATATAATAAAATTATTATTATATTTTAATTATTTTGATTGAATTTTAAATTAACTGTGCTACTTCTACTAAAGCAAATAAAAAAATTTTTAACATTTAGAATAAAGAATTTTTTTAATTCTATTAATATTATTTAATCATTACAAGTTCAAAAATTGTTTTTGATATTAAAAGTATAAACAAGATATTAATAAAATTAGAAATATGTCTTTATAGAAATTATTTTTTGGAAAAAATTAACATCCTAGGATGATTAAAAATCTTACAATTACATATAGTACTATGAATTTATTAAACGCACATTGATTACATAAGTAATATTTACCAAAGCTGTAACCTCGAGAATATGCGTATAAAATGTGATAGTAGTGTAAGCTTGTAATTAAACACCTGTAGATGTCCCTACTATCGCATTTTATATGCATATTCTCGAGGTTACAGCCTCGGTAAATATTATAGTACTATGAAAGTTCTCACATGTTTTTTTTTTAGTCTTTAAGAAGTAAATAATAAAAGTATTATTGCATTTAAAATATTAAACTTTGTGTTATTATCCTTGATATACATTTTATATATGCATCTGTTTCACATGGTTTGGGGTATTATTATTTTTCTGTTATATGAAAAAAAAAAAATAGCTTTGACTAGAATTTTCAAATATAATTAAATGTACACTTATTATATTTGACAAAAATGTTTTGTTGTTGTTTTCATAACAGTTCAATATAATGCAGTATTAATTTGACTCCCATTGATTACAGAATATATTTTGATAAAGATTTAATCATAAAAATAATTTTGAAAAAATAAAACACTTATTTCATTTTATGACTTGTGCGTTATTCATCAAATGAAAGAAAAGCATATTTAAAAAAAATTTTTTTTTCTTTTTTAGTATTTGTAATTTTGAAACTGATTTATTTTTAAGAACTCTTCTCTACACTAGAAACTGATTTACCTTTAAGTACTCTTCTCTACCCTGGTTCAATTTCTCAAAAGCATTTACCATAAACAGGAAAGCTATTCACATTTAAATTTAGAAACTAGGAATCTAAAAAATATTGTTATATTTATAATATTTGAAATTAAATTTATGGCCTGCTAACACTATTAGGCTTTGACAATTCTAAAATATTGCATTATCTATACTAAATATGTGTACAAGATTTTTGTTTTTATTTATGCAACATTTTGAAAAGGAGATTTATATAAACAATCTAAAAGGAAACTAAAATTTCATTTTTTTTTTCTATTTTAATTAAATGAAAGTGTTTGATTCAAACATATAGCATCATCTTTAGGCAAGACTCAAAAGTTACTGAACAAATTTGAATGTGATTTGAAATTCAGCCCACCAATACTGTTTGAAGATAATCCGTTCACTAGAAGTAGATTAAAAATCGGTTACAAGATTTGACCCAAATAAACAGAAGTCTTAAATTAAATAAAAGTTTTTTAAAAGGTAATAGTAATTTAGAAGGACTAATTTTAAACTATTCTTTTTCATCTACAATATAATCCACTATAATTTAAAGTTTAATCCTGGTTGGCAGAATAAAACTTAATTTAAGAATATTTTTAAAGCTGTTAATCTCATTGTATTCTCCCATTCACTGCCTTCTCAGTATTTTCTTACCACAAGTATATTCTCCTTCTAAATATTGTGCTCCTACTTGGGAAAAAAGCAAACTCATCCTAAACTTCCAGTTACACACTACATTTTACCTAGGGAAATATTAATAGCATATTCAAGTGCATATCTTTTCAAGGGCTTACATTTTACTCCACTGACTTAAAAAGACAGATGACCTCACAGAAAATGTGTAAAAAGCTATTGAGCAGATAATCTAGGACACATCCCAAATCAAAATCTTGAAGATCAACTAAAAAACTTTTAAATCAAGCAAATAATTGTAGCATAAGAAATGGACATTTTGCAAATCCCAATAACTCTTTTAAATCCATCTTAAAGTCAGCTGGTTTTAAGATAGTAATAGAATCTGATTGACACATCCATGGTGAGCATGCTTATGCAATAAATCATGAATTTCATAATTAACTACTGTGAAATCTATGCATACATACAATAGCAGAACCAGTGAATCTATTAAACCATTAATTTCTTGGAATCTATAGATTCCTTTATAATGTTTATGAATATTTAGTTACTTTTTTAAAAAATCCAAATAATAAACGAACATAAGCATGAATCTTTAAATCTACAAGATCCAATATGGATAGTTTTTAGCGAATTTTTTACATTTTTGTTACCATCATTATTTGTTTTAATATCCTATATAATTATTACTATCAATAGATAAAAGCAAGAGCCTTGATTTAATTGTTATATTCAGTAACTATGCATATATTTATATCAAATACAAGCATTTCAAATTTTTGTCATTACAAAAGTAATTTTTTTATCAAGAAAGAGGTTAATTGTAGATTACTGGGGCGGGGGGGGGATGTATAGATTTGTAACACGGTTAGAAAAATAAAATTATATTTCTGCACATTGATTTTCCTTGATAAAATATTTCAAATATACTCCTCAGAATGTTGAGAATGAAAAATAATTAGTCTTTCTTGGCCAGTAGGTAACTATTCAGTGTTGAAACACAATGATAAATTTAAATAAAGAAATTTAATATAATACAGTGTTAGTAATGGATTGGTCTAAGTTTAAAACTTACAAACTATTTTTACTAATGCACTAAAATTAATTGCGTTACGGTGAAACTTTTAAGTTTATTAATTAGTAGGCTTTTTTATCTATTCTATCTTTTAGACTTAGCGCTTTCAGAGCTCTTGCAGATCCATATCCATAGTCCTTTTCATATTGTTAACTATATGCAAATGCATGCAAAATTTCTTTAATTATCTAGCTATTAGGTAACCAATTTCATATAAATAAATATTTGGGTTTGTTTTTGTGTTTTGTTTTTTTTTTAAAATATCACAAATTTATTTCTTAGAAAATTATTATTATCAAGAAAAGTTAGATTTAAAAATATAAATTACTGGCACCTAGATTTATCTAAATATTTTTCTTACTTTAATAATTTTCATAGGATAATATATATCTTGACTGTTTTTTATCTCAGAATCCTCCATGTTCACTCCAAATAATGATTGAAATATTAATACATATGCATAGCTCAATGTCTGGTTTTATATTTTACAATTTTTAACAGTTATTAATACTTTTAACTAATTTTTACACAAACAGTTGATTTGTTTAATTCGTAAAAAGTATATCTGCAGATTCTAAATTTTGTTGAGTACTATTTTTATATATGAATAAATCTGTACAGTTAGTGATAAACAGACTTTTTTACTAATATATAAAGAAAATATTGTAGCCAAATTAAAATATTTACAATATAAAGAAATACTAATATAGATCAGTACCGTCATAAAAGAAATTATTGTTTATTTAATGGGTACAACTATAATAACCATATCTTTCCTAAAAATAATATTTTCATTGGCAGTTGGTTGAAATGTAAAAATTATTTTTTCAACCTACAATTAAGAAGGAAATATTACTGCTTAAATATATATATATGGAGAAAAACTAAAGACAGTTACCATATGCTTTTGTTTCAGTAGAAATCAAAATGTTAACTGGATCTTTAGTGGATGTTCTTTTAATAATTTAAAATAAAATTGATCTTCAATTATTGGATCCTAAAACATGTTTTTGATTGCAGATGTAAATTGACTTTTTTTAAAGACATAATTTGGTATTAATTTATACTATAGTCTATATATGATTTTTTTGAATAAATTATACCTTTTCATGTATTGGCATTAAAGAATCGGATCACTTTTGTAGATACCGACTGGATAGATGAAATAATGTTAGTGTTCGTATTATGAATGATGCATGTATGTAATGTGCACCAAAATATCTAAAAACTATTGCTCTAAAAGCTAATCCATATAATTCTAATATGTTGCAAAATGTTTAAGGTAAAAATATCCTACTAAAGTAGCTTTTAAATATCTTAATTGAGTTTTATGAAAATATTTGTCAATAAACTATTGTGCTGGTAAATGATCTTAGAAATACCATTCCCAATGCAGATTAAAAAAGTTCAATTATGTACTATTGATCTGTCAGTATGCTAATGTTAACCAAATACGATTAATTATGTAACTAATAAAGAATATTTGCTAGAGAAAATAGTACCACTCATAGATCACAAATTGAAATTACTCTGCACCCACTATTTTACAGGTGATTAACAACTAAACATGATATAACATTTTTATTTCCATATAGTTTTGTTACTACACCATGTTGTTCAACATTGTCACTGCAAAGACTATTGTGTTGTCCAAATTGCCTTTGCTAATTTTTGATTTATTGAAGAAAATTTTGTCATCATACTTATTAAATGCAGTAGCATCTACTATACAATGTGCAGACTGCATTAATTCTTTGATTATTGAAGTATTCATACATTCTCTGTTATCATTAATCTTTCATTCTCATTTTCAGAAGTTGCAATTTGAAACATAGGCCAATCAGAAATATTCAGTCCATAATAATATATCTGAAATGTGTCTTATGTTAAAATTAGCATTGAAATGTATTCCTTTTCAGTTTTGGGATATGCTATGTCACTGAATTTTTTCATTGAGTGTTTTAATTAAAAAATAAAATTTCATAGATGATCCCTTTAATCTTAATTTGCTTATATCTCTTGCAATTGGCATGTATGTAATTGGCTCATAATTTGTGAATCTAAAATTACAAAAATGTATTATCATGTGGAATAATTTAAAATAAAGTATAAATAGTTATTGTTTGAAACTGCTGGTCACAGAATAACCTGATGTTGGTGAACTTCTATTTATCATAACTAATATTTATTGCCAATAAAGTGCACACTGCTTCTCATGCTGGAAAATTGCTCACTTATTAAGACAATGAATAATAGCTAAAACATTCACTTTACAGCATTACTTTTTATATTTTTAATTACAGAATTTAAATATACTTAAATAGATTATAGTAATGAAATAAAAAAGACAAAAGTATATGGAGCCTCTATAATCTCTCAATTGTATCATTTCTATATATGTGTGATGGGTATGTAACAGGTTTTGAATTAAGGTTTGTGAGAAGTAGGAAATAACTTTATACAAGTTCATTATAATTTAGTTAGAAATAAAATGAATTTATGAGAAAAATTGCAATTAAGTAAAAAATGGAAATGTATATTTAATATATGAGCTTTAATATATAAACATTCATTTAAATATTTTTTTTTAATTTAAGTATGCTTCAAAGCTTTACAAATGATATCTCAAATAGGATATGGTTATTTTTAAATATATTGAAATAAGAAAAAAATTATAAAATAAATGGAATTATGTTTTTCTATATGTTTGTGTAATAAACACATATTGAATTGAGGTTTGTGAAAAGTAGAAAAAATAACAATTTTATAGAATTACATGAACTTCCATATCTCTTTCAAAGGAATGAGATATTTCTTTTCTATAATTATGAAAGAATTATTTACTATGTAATGTTAATACACATTTAGTAATTCAGTGCAATCATTTAGACATTTAAGAGTTGCTATAAAATTAGGTGTACCAGTCTCTACTAGAGAAGAGCTTAAGTAAATTTTTATTCTTATTAGATGGTATCCAAAACATTCTTGTAATCAATATCTCTTTAATTGATCTTTTAATAAAAACAATTTAAATAATATGCAAAAAAAAAAAAACTATATAATGAATAGAATAATTATATTCTAATAAATTTTTAAATGCTAATATAATAACTGTGTTAATGGATAATTTATTTTGTAAAGAAATAAAATAATAGTAACATAGAATAATTAAAAATGAAGTGTGATGTAATCAAATTTAATCATAATTTTTAAATTATATATTTGACTCTTACAGTATTTATAGGAATGGAATGATTAGACCATGTAAATTATTATACAAAAATATTGATATGTAAAAAATGATGGATTACATCTGTTTTTTGAAGTAGAATTATTGTCAAATACACATTCTCTATTCGCTAGATGTTTTTTTTTTTAATGAACTTTTGTCATGATATCGCAAAATTCCACTTCTTTGACAAGTGGGTAATACTTTGTTCTAATAATTTATAAAAGTAGTAGCTATTACTGTTTTAATATTTATGAAATTATTTTACTAAAAAAGCATAGAATATACATTTTATAAACTATATTGTGAGAATTTTTTATCAAGTAAATTTTCTTATGGTTATTGTCATTGTTCAAAGACACTTAAAAATTATTATGCTGATAGAATTCATCCATCTTGTTTAACAGTTTCTATTTATTTCAACATTAACCTTTCCAAATATTATACACTTTATAATGAGTTATATCATCCCTTGATGCTATCAAAATAGGTTATTTCAATCTGGTCATTTGTATTTTAAGTTAAAACTTATTTTGATTTTAAATTAAAACAATACACCTTATTTAAAATTTGTTTTAATTTTGATTTCTGATTTATTAATTCATAAACAATTATGCAAAATATTTACACATGAAAATGTATGAAATTCTGCTATGAAGACAATTCAAGATATATTTGAGTTATATTTTGCTACAAATAAATTATATTTTTTATATATAAATTAAAATTTTATGCTACTAAATGTTGATAAATAATACAATCATTATGATTTTATTATAAATCATCAGTTTCAATTATAAATTTCAAAAATTGTTTTGTAAGTATAATTAAATGGTGAATTTTAAAATAAAAAAAACTCTTGCTAAAAGAAATTTTAAACACCAGTAAAATTGTTTTGAAGTTTGCTTATCATTTTGCTATTTTCATGATAGTAAACTTTTTTTTTTTCAAAAAAATTGTTTTTTAGATAGACTTTAGTAAAAGTAGTAATCAATTAAAATGATTTCCCTTTAAACATAATATTTAAAAAATTGTTTTGAAATTAATGTTCTGATTTGCAAACATATTCTTTGGTACTAAGTATATTGTGTATGTGTCTAAAGAATGTTTATTAGAAAATAAGTTAATCAAAGAATTTTAAAAAATGTAAAAACAAATTTTTAAATCTTCTTAACTGATTTACTATAATGACTTGAGAATAAAATAAGAGATGGTTAACATATCTAAAATGGATCTTTCTGATAACATTATATAAATTTGATTCAGTATTTATTTTTAAAAAATTGTCACTTTTCTATTTTTATCATTTTTTTTAATTTAAAAAAAAAAGTTTGTTGAGGTTATTCAAAATCTTATATCTTGAATTTTTGTAACATCATTTCCAGATTTATCAAGGGTTTGTTTGTTTTGTTTTTTTTAATTTCAGGAGATGCTCAAAAAAACCAACCTCTTCCTAGTGGTCCTCACCTAGGATCCTTGACTATCAGGTCCTCTCCAGCTCCTAATGCTTACAATCGTAGTCCATTAATACAAGGTAAATATTCATAGTTGGCATATGCTGGATTGTGGGTGTGTGTTATATATAAAATATTTATATAGTAATAGTTGTTAATATTTATAATAATGTTTGAAACTTTCATTATAATTACATCTTTTTCAACTTTTTATAAAATAAGCCTATTATTTTCAAACAAATATATAGATGCAAACACTTAATGATAAATTTTTAAAGTTAATTAAAATATTAAAAAATTTCATGACATTTGATAACAGAGCTTGTTGTGAGCTATATATATAATATTTATTACTATTAGAAAATATTAACCTAGATTTCAATTAGTACAAATATTTGGTTATTGCAAGTTGTAAAAATAAACCACTTCTGTTTAGTCAAATATCACACATTCTTACTAAAATCTTTGCTTGCATTTAACATATTACATGTTGTAGAGCATTCCATCTACTGTTCATATTATATTTTCAATTTGAACTTTTTCTTTTCTTTAAAAAGTGCTTCTAGTCAAGCTAAATAAAATAAAAAAATACTTTGAATGGTAATATCAATAACAAAAAAAGAAGAGGTTGTGATTTCCTTGTTACAAAGGAAGAAGTCATTGATACATAGATAAAGCACTTCTGCAACTATTTTCTTTTTCTTGAAATTATCTTATAGATGATTTGAAGGAAAAGAAAAGTTTAGATTGTGTTGGGTTTTTTTTAAGAAAACAGTTTTCAATATGAATTTTTTTCTTTGTTAATTATTACAATTCTTTATTTGAAATAAAACAAAAAAATAATTCATTTTTATTGTTATCTCTTAGCTCCTATATTATATTTGTAAACCAATAAACATTTTTATTGCAAGTAAAAAGAATTTCATTTAAAATTTTATCGATATTTTTATATACTTAGAATCAATTACTATATTTTATATACAATTATCATTTTGAGTAATACCGTATTGAACTTTTTCTTTGTGTGTATTATAATCATGGCTTATTCATAGTTTTTAATTGTTCTTTTAAATGTTTTTTTTTTTTAATTTTAAATATATATATATATTAGAAATAATAATTTTTATATTATAATCATTTATTTAGTCATCATTTTTTTAGACGAATTATAGTTAAAATAAAAGCAGATTGACATTTTATTTATAAAAATATTATATAAGTTATGTTAATAAATGAAGAAATCTTAAAAAGAAAATATGTTTGTGTGTGTGTGTTAAAACTAAGGTTTAACGGATAAATCATGAGTTCACATACATGGGAAAATCAAAAAAACTTAATCTATATATAAAGAAATATGGCTAAGAAGTTTTATTTTGGATCTATTATAATCATTATAATAGGAATACATCTATCTTGTATACATATCTGGTAAATTAATTAGTAGTTTTTTAAAAATATTTTACTGAAAAAATTAAAAGTATAATTCTTGAATATCAAACAGTAGCCCAATTTTCTGATGTATTATAAATATTTTACCAAAGAATATATTATAGGACAATTTTATTTATCATGTCATTGATTTCATGTAAAGTTTTGTAGAATGTACTATAAGGATCCATAGGGAATGTGATTATGTAAAATGAATATAGTAATTTTAAATAGTGGTAATGAAAGATTGATTTTAATTTTATTATTTCTATATTAAATAAATGTTTTTAACTAAATTGTTTTAAGTTATTTTATAATTTATAAAAATAAAATAAAAACTCTTTTTAAAAAAATTTAAAAAGAAATACAAAATACTTTAATTTTCTTTTATACAGTAAGATTTAATGAAATAACATAATGAATAGCAAAGTAAAATGTTATGTTTTTGGCAGATACATGATTTCAAACTTTGTACCAGCTCCCAAAATGAGAATGGAAGGCTAGTAACGTATAAAAAAACTTAACAATTAAAAAATAATAATAATAAATGAAAAATTTAAATCAATCCATCCAGATCAAACAGTTGATTGTGACAATTTGTGATAGAAATTAACAGGAAATTCAAAGATCTATATTCAAAAGTGTTAAATTTAGATAATTCTGCAATGATTCAAAAATAATAATAAATAGAGGAAAAAACATTTTAAAAAAAACTTGTAAAACATATTTAATATATGAACTGCTTAAAAGAGAATCAAGAAACTAAATGATTTAAAAAATTTTAATATTAAAATGAGAAAGTCCATAAACAAGCACAACAACGGTGATACTGATCCATAACTCTCTCTAGGCTATCGGAAATTTTCCTTGAACCGGTAAATGCTTTTTATACTTTCATATCTGCAAATTTTAAAAGGAAGTGTTCTAGGGGGGGAATTAAGTTTTTTTTAATGGTGTGTGTGAAATTAAACCATTTTAAAAAAACATACAGATTTTCATTAGTCTAATCAATTACACAAGTTGCTGAGGTAGAAAACTCAGACTAAGGCAGTAATAGTTGTCAGATATAACTACAATTTATTACACACGGGGAAATAAAAAAACTACTTGATCCTAATACATTAGCCAGGAACTAAGTTACAAATTAGAAACACATCATATAAAATGATTTTAATAATTGTTGTAACTACCTAAAAATGAGTCCACGTTATACTCTTGAATAATACAAAATCTACAGGTGGTAAAGCACTATGTAAGCAGCTGGCAACCAAAGCCACTAAAAAGAGTGCTCGCTCTACAGGTGGAGTAAAAAAGCCCCATTGTTATTGACTTGGTACAGTAGCTCTTAGAGAAATTCATAGATACCAGAAGTCTACAGAATTGTTGATTCGTAAATTGCCATTCCAACTTTTAGTCAGAGAAATTGCCCAAGACTTCAAAACTGATTTACATTTCCAGTGTGGTGCATGACAGGAGGCCAGTGAAGCCTGTTTGGTTGTATTATTTGAAGACACCAACTTGTGTGCAATTCATGCTAAGAGAGTTACCATTATACCAAAGGAGAACATGCATAAATTTAAAATTTTAATAAACCATCACATTGCACATTCAACTCATTACTTTTTTTTTTTACTTTTGATTCATTTAAAAAACTCTTTTATATACTAAAAACATATAACAAAATGAATCTGAAGTATTGTATTTATTTTTATGTAATATAACGGAAATGGTTTTTTGTAAGGTTGATTTATTTATTTGTGTATTCAATTATATTTATTTCGATTATTTTATATTATATTTATTTATTATACTTTAATTCTTTTTCCAACTTTGATTCTTCCTTTCATTTATTTATTTATTATACATTTATTTTTACAGCATTTGCTCTTTCTTATTTCTTATTTGTTTACTATCAGTTTTGCTAACCGAAATATCCCGGCTTAGCCTCCAACTGTAATGGATATTGTCTATTTATTTATTTAACCAACGCCGTTACAATGCAAGCAGAGAGCTAATACAGATACAAATTTAACTTCATATCTATATCCTTGACCGAACCCCAAGGCAATACGTACATATTATCTTGGCGTTATTTTTCCCGATCAAGAACTCTCGGCTGCTGAACAACGCAAACCATTTCAAAAAATTTAATGAATGTCCAGCGCTTGCTATTTATTTTTATATAATTGGGAAATTTGCACGAACAAGCATCACATGAATACCTTAAACAAATCAGTATGCCCCTTTAATCACTAATTACAGTTTCCCCCCTGTCGTAGCTTGGTGATAGGAGAATAAAGCAAGGATACGAAATTTAATGATAAATATGTTTAATAATAATACTCACACTTTATATAAAAAAAAATACATTATAATAATAATAATAAAAAACACACACTTATAAAATACATGGCTATAATAAAACATATGAAAACAGATCAAATATTAAAGTTCTTAAAGTCCTAAACAGAGCAAAACTCTCCATACAGTATTGCCACCTGTGCTAAACAGAGTAATCAATGGATGCCAGAAGGCTTGTGCATAAAATCCCTATCTAATGCCTACTCATCCAATATCCCCAGACTAGTTTCTGGCTTGTGGCCTTCGTCAGTGAGGAACTTTGGATCTGAGAGCACTGCATTTAGATCTTAGGATCTAATGCAACCCTCTAGCAACCACCTTTTATCTCTACTTAACTACAAAACTATGAGAATGAAATTGGAAAACACAAAAAATATTTTCAATCTAAGCTCAATAGCTTATATAGTCATATGGGTCTGAACTCAGTTCAGCACCCATACATTTTGGTGTCTTTGGCTCTTTTACAACCATAGCCACCACTGTCCTATTAGGCAGGATTGGTGTTAAACCATTAAGCATCACATGATCACATTTTCTATACTAGCACATTAATTGTTGATAAACAGAGCAAAACTCTCCATACAGTATTGCCACCTGTATTGGTCATTGATTACTCTGTTTAGCACAGGTGGCAATACTGTATGGAGAGTTTTTCTCTGTTTATCAACAATTAATGTGCTAGTATAGAAAATGTGATCATGTGATTCTTAAAGTCCTGTTGATAGAGTTCTATTTTATCAAATTATTAATTGTGTATTTAGTTATAAGTAGTAAACATTAAAATGCATGCATGCTTTTACCTAGGCTTTGTTGTAATTGTCCTCTTCCGAGCACTCTTGATTAACTTTCTCAGTTTGTGGGGTTATTTCTCGTTCCAGTTTTGCTTGTTGATTCTTTAGGTTGAGTTTCAGTTGACAGTTACAGAAGCGGCGGTCCCTCTAGCAGGTCAGGCAAAGATCTTACATTGTGAGTTAGTGATGAGATGGCTTGAATTCGAACCCACGTCCCTTTAACGCCACTAGCCACGCACTTCTTTCATTTTCTTTGAGCTGTTGCTTCTTCAAAGTCTCTACTAGCAATGCCAGATAAAAATTGTAATTTTCTTAATGTCTTTCTTTTGTTCATTGTTTTTTAAAATTTTTAATTAAGACTTAGATTTTCAACCAATTCTTATCAAATGATGTTTCTTTATTTAATTAGTGGCTGGAATGTAAGTCCTAATTAATTTAACAGATCAGGCACAGATCATCCGTTGTTAACATTTTCTTTGTCTATGGAATTTAATTTGTCCAACAGACTTTCACACCTATGGCCATATTGTTTTCTTTTTATATATCACATATTACATTTTATTTAAAGTTTACAATTCTTGTTTTTTTTTTTCACATTTGTGTTTTACATTTTATTTTAATTTGTTATTATATAGTTTTTAATGAGAGAGAAGAAACGCATTTCTTTATGCATCCCCTTCCTCTCTCCCACAATAAACAAAAATAACTTTCTAGCATTTGACTTACAAGAGAGAAAGAGACACATTTCTTTATGCACCCCCCTCCCCTTCTCTTACTATTACAAAATCCACAGTAATTTTGACATTAGACTTTCAATTTTTTCTTTTCCTTCCTTTTTTTTTAAAATTTAATAGCTAATTTATTTCACCTTTATTACTTCTTGTTAGCGAATTTATCTAATGTTATTAATAAATATATATGTGTGTCGATGACTTTACATGGTCGTCACATTACACTCCGCTCATTTTTGAGAATTAAAATCGGGTCGAATCTTAGTCTGAGGTGAGAGCTTATTTTAATTCTTTGCTTTCAACCCTTACTTCTGCTTTTATTACAGACCTTTCCACTCTATCATGATGAGTGATGAAGATGATAAGGATGACTGCAGAGAGACAGCTAGGTAAAACTACACAATTCTTTCCGATCGATTTTGGCTGATCAACCAATTTAATCTCTATGCATACGAGAACATGGCATAACTTAACCCTTTGAATGCATGACTCATCTAAAAACGAGAAGATTTGACGTCACTCTAAATTGGTTACTTTTTATCCCACGTATACATATTATACGTCATTCGAAAGAAAATCAAAAGTTCTGTAAGATGGTGCCCTCTTCAGAATTATTTTACAAGTAAAAAATTAATAAAAATGACCATATATGTCAAACAAAACCAAAGCACCGCCTCCTCACCAACTTTTCTTGAATCTTATTGGCTGTCCCACTTCTGTCAGAAAGGGAAATGGCTGCCAAAAAGTTACGTTCGTTTTGATTTTTATTACGAAAATGATAAACGAATGTTTACAACATTTTAAACAATATTTGAATTGAATTACAAATTATTATTGATAAAATAATACTAAAAATCAAATTATTTTAGAAAAATAGTTAAGATATTACCATGAATTATTTATTTATTGCTACGTATTGATCGTAATGTTAAAGTGAAAAAAAAAAGATTGCTGACGCAATCTTTTTTGGTTGGTTGAATAGCAGTTACTTTTATTTCACCGCAATTGAATATTTTTTAAATTATAAATCAAATTTTATTTTTGAAAAGATTTTCGTTTGCTTTTGTAATCTGACAATTCAGTAATATACTTTTTACAAACGAAACTAATGTATTTATATTATTAAAAGTGATCTATTTTAACAATAGATTTTGTTAAAGTTGTGAGTTGGCCAATTACAAGTTTTGATTTTTAACTCATTCGGCCAATTATATAATCATCGTTGAAAGGGTTAACTCTATCAAAACATAAAAGGTTTAAAGCGTGTGAACAGCAGGATATTTCTACTGCCTGTTCATCATGCGCAAACAACAAATTCTTATTCCTTATTTATTTTATTCGAGGCACTAATTCTTATTTCTTCATTTATTTATTTTGAGACACTAATTCTTATTATATTGAGACACTAATTCTTATTATACAATGAGTCCAGGATTTTTACTGGTGCTTCATTTAAAAATTTAACCACTGAGAGCCATGAGAATTTAAAGTGCGAAGAGACGGCTGAATCAAGCTCAAAATACGACCCAAACATAATGCATACACACACACATATGCCTCAATCTGCAACCTCATACACCTACTGGTGATATCTGTCATTTACGCATTATCACTATTCATTTATTTATTTTATTAATTATTAACTGGCTCTTTAATGAGCCTAAACGATTCTTATATTTTTACTTCTGTTTATTTGTTAATTCTATCTGCATTTATAATTGACAGATTATTATACGAATAAATTATTTATAGATTTCTTTTCCTTTTTTTTTTTTTTGTTATTACTTTTATTTACGTTTGTCTTGTTGTGCTTGACTGCACGTAAACATGCATTAAGTCTATCATTGATTTCACTCCGTGAACATTATTTTTTTTTTGTTTATTATAGTAACTTTAATTATTTGTCGTGAGACGATTTGCCTCACCTGTCATACGTTTAAAAAAAACAATTTTATTTTTCATGATTCCAAGACGTTATTGTTTCATCGAACCGACATATCTGTCCGTTTATTTTCTTTCGGATTAGTTTTTGTCTGGAGGCTTCTTATCCCTCCTTATCAGCCTTAGCGATTGAGCATTATTATGTCCCCTTTTCCTCCATTCCTTGTGCTACTACGAAAGCATTATTCCCATACCTTCGTCTGATTACGTAAGGGCCATCATAGATATGTTGAAATTTTTTATACATATGTTTCTCGGGATGGCTCACAGGCTGCACTCTTACCATGACCTCATCTATCTTAAATATGATTTTTGCTGCTCCTTGTCTCTGATGTCTTAAATTTCCCATCTTTTTTAACTGGCTGAGTGCTTGCTCTGAGTCCTTCTATTTATCGATCTTGTTCCCACTGGTAGTCTGGTCTCAAAGGGGCATGGGATGTTTCTCCCATAATGCAAACGAACAGGTTCGAACCCTGTGGATTCGTTTTTGACCAGTTTATCATATTTACTATTCGCGGGATTTCTTTTACCCATCTTCGATGGTCGTCATGGATGTAGACGCGGAATAATCGCCCCAATTCCCTCATAATTCGTTCACATGGATTAGACTGAGGGTTACGGATTGACGTCAGTATGTGTTTTATCCCATGTCTGTGAACCCAATTTTTCCATTCGTTTGATATGAACGGCGTTCCATGATCCGATAGAATTTTCTCAGGAATTCCCACAGCTCTGAAGTGTTGTTGCTCTAAAGCCCTCATGGTTTGTTTTGCATTAGCCTGAGTTACTGGAAACGCCACTACTAGCTTTGAGAATATGTCATATATGACAAGCAGATATTTCATTTTATTAAACGGGGGTAATGACTCGTAAAAGTCAATTGCTATTAAACTATTGGGTCGCTGGGCATAGATTGGTTGTAATGGACCTATCCCTGATGTGTTAGGCGGCTTCGTTTTTCTGCACACAGCACATGTGCCAATGACGTTTATAATGTTAGCATACATTTGCGGCCAGTAGAACCAATGGCTGAGCCATCCTTCCACCTTCTTCACCCCATAATGGCCATATGTATTATGTATGTGTTCAATCACTCATTTCCTCATGATGACCGGTAAGACAATACACGTTTGTTTCTTTTTCCGAAACGCGCTGAAGGACTCCTTTTTTTAAGCAGAAGTGCTTCCTGTCCTTCCATGATGGATTTTACTTCGTGTCAGTTGTAGGCTGTTGTTGTAAATAGTTTATTATCTGCTTGCACTCATTGTCCCTTCCTTGATGCTCTTTTAATTTTTGCAACTCATCTTCAATTGTTCCTTCTCCGTCCATTTCCGCTGTGGCTATATATACTCCATCACAGCTTAAGTGTTGTCCTTCTGCCACCGGATATCGGCTTACAGTATCTGCTACAATTTTCTCTTTCCCGCAGCAGTACACTACTTATATAGTTAAATTCCTGCAGGAACAAACTCCACCTTATTAGCCTGCTATTTGTCAAAAAACTGTGGTTAAGAAACTCAAGGCTCCTATGGTCGGTCATCACCACTACTTCGGAACCTATCAAATATTGCTGAAATTTTTTAAACGCCCACACAACTGCCAGCGCTTCCTTCTCAGTCACAGTATAATTCACTTCCGGTCCTTTCAGTAAGTGACTAATGAAGCAAAGGATTCCGTGTTGCCCTTTTTCTAGTATTTGAAACAACGTGGCCCCCAGTCCGAACCCGCTACTATCCGTCTGTACAAAGAACGGTCTATTGAAATCAGGATATGACAGCATAACTTCCCCTAAGAATCCCTCCTTCACTCTTTGGAAACCTCGCTCATGCTGTTCACCCCACGTCCATGCTTTCTCCTTTCTTAATAATTGTAGTAATGGCTCCATGTCTAGTGAAAAGTCCCTATAGAACCGATTGTAAAACGTACACAGCCCCAGGAACGATTTAACATGTTTTTTATTTTGAGGTGTAGGAAACTTCTGAATTGCTTGGATTTTTTCCGGGTTAGGTAGTATTCCCCCCTCGCTGATGATATGGCCTAGAAATTTGACCTCTGTAGCCATCACGTGGCTTTCATTCAAATTGATTCTGATACCTTTTCTTTTGCACTCGTCTAATAACCGTTCAAAATGTTCCTCTATACTTTCTGACACAACAACAAAATCATCCACGTATATCACAACAAAATTTTTAACCTTTTCCGACAGCACTTGATCTAGACACTGCACTAGCCCCGCTCCACTATTTTTTAACCCAAATGGAATTCTATTAAAGTTATACGCTCGTCCATTATACCTAAACGCCGTATATTTCCGTTTCCTTGGATGCAACTTAATTTGCCAATAACTGTATGTCAAGTCGAAAGTCGAAAAATTTTTTTATTTTTTAAATCTTGTTAACAATTCATTCATAGGTGGCGGAGCGTTCGTATCAGGAATGGTTATTCTGTTCAACTGTCTAGCGTCTAAACACAACCGAATTGATCCGTCCTTTTTCTTTAGTGTTACGATGGGGTTATTATATGGGGATGAGCATTTAGATATGATTCCCCATGTCAGCATTTTATCTATTTGCTCTTCTACCTCATGTCTATATTGATAGGGTATGGGATACGTGTGAGCTCGATAGGGCTGATCTTCCATGAGCCTTATCCTGTGTTCATACCCCCGGATCTCTCCGGGAATCTTCGAGAATACCACCTCGTGGCAGTGCAATAATTTCTTCAGCCTATCTCTTTGTCTATCACTTATGACTTTCGATTCATCTATCACTTTCAGCATTTCTATCTCCATCGAGGCGTTTTGTATATAATCCATTTTATCAGTCTGTTCCCTTAAATCCATTATAAATGGAGTTGTTACATTACCCATCTCTGCCCGACTACGTTTAAAATCCAACACACACTCATTTTTATGCATAAAGTGCGTAATGTCACCCATACCTGTTTTGATGCCAGTTTGACTCTCTGTCCATTAGTCATTATGACATGTGTCGTTTTCAAAGGTAGGGTTTTAATCCCCGGGTTGACACAACTTACTCTATCAAACATCTCCTGTGACATAACAGATATCTGACTCCCCGAGTCTAATAGTGCAGTAGTCCCAATTTCTTCTACTCTTACTTTTATCTTTGGACAGATCTGCGGTGCCATTGTAGGCATATTCTCTTCCCTGTTATGTATCAAATTCGCTAACTGTATATGACCAGCTTCCACGTCTTTGTCTCCTCCTGTACTATTATCTAAAGTTATTAAAACCTCAGCCATCTATTCTACCGTTTGCTTGTCAATCATCATTTGTTCTATCTCTGTGGGCAAGCCTCATCTAACTAGCCGCATGATTTGCTGCTCTGTCAATGGGTGTATAGTGAGCGCTCTCGATTTCTCTACCTGTCTGCGAAAAATGCGTGAAGTGATTCCCCCGGCTGCCATTTAATTTGTGCTATTTGAAACTTAAAATTTTCCTGAAGCTTCTCCCCCCAGTAGCTTGCTAACATCGAGTGCTTATATTCCTCAAATGTCACCAGTTTTACTTGTAGTGAGTCCCACCAAAACCGGGCTTCATCCTGTATGTGACTGCGTGCTATGGCAACCCTTGCCTCGTCACTCAATCTATTCAAGTTGCAATACCGCTCCACACTCTCCAAATGCTCATTTGGCATCTCTCCCTCCTGTCCTGAGAATGTTTTCACTCTTAACAACTGACTGGCTGCCTCTGTTTTACATATATCTGCCCATGTTTGCATGTTTTCCTGTTCCTCCTTTCTTTTTTTATTTCTTCCCTTGCTCCTCTCTAAGCTTGTCTACCTTTTGACACAATGTTTCTAGCCTATCCTTCACATATTCTATCTCATCATTTACTTTCAACTCAACTTCGTGTTTTACTTTAACCCATTCTCCCAGAAGGCGCTGCTCTATTTTCTCCATTAATTCCTCCTGGTGATACAACCTTTTATTCACGACCTTCACTTGATATGAGGTTTGTTCATATTTTTTATTCACTTCTTCAATTTTTTGGCTAAAATTCTTACTTAGTCGTTCGTCCAACTCTTCTATCCTCCTACTATTTTTCTCATCCCTTCCCCTCATTTCTATAATCAACCTTTGCTGGCCTTCCATTAATTTCATGAACATGTCCATTATATTATAGCTTTCTATTTTATTTTTATCATCAACCACTGTCTCCATTCCCTTTCTAATTTCTATATCTCCTTCACTAGCTATTTCTCCGGACGGTTCCATTAGTTCTTCAGAGGTTTTTTCTATTTCGCCCACTAGAGCGTCCATTTTTGTTTTTGATCTCGTGTGCATCAAATTTATTTAACACACACACACTAATTAATCACTTATATTTTATTCTACAGCTTTACTATTCTAACCCTATCCTTATATGATTATCTTACTTTACTAACTATATTTCACTGACACTAGGTACGTTTGTTCGACTCTCCCCGTCTCACTCACTAATCATCACTCACCCACGCCTGCCTTCAAGACCCCTCCACAACTGTCTTCAATTTACAACCTAACTTCCCAAATTATATCACGTTCTCTTTCTCTCCTTTTACCCTCTAATATTTATTTTATTTCTTGCTTTTGTCTACCACCAAGCTATTTTTTGATTTGTTTATTAATTATTGCATAAACTATTAATTTTGTTATACTCGAATTCAACTGGGCTGAACTTGTAAACGTGAAAATATCCCGGACTGGCCCCCAATTATAACGGCAACGGTTATTTGGATGGTTGCTGATTTGATTCAAATCTTTAATATGATATATTTCTACTTTCAGTTATATTTTAGACTTATTTATTATACTTTATTTTTTCACAACTTTGATTCTTCCTTTCATTTATTTATTTATTATACATTTATTTTTTCAGCATTTGCTTATTCGTATTTCTTATTTGTTTACTATCAGTTTTGCTAACCGAAATATCCCGGACTGGCCCCCAATTATAACAGAAATGGTTTTTTGTATGGTTGATTTATTTATTTGTGTATTCAATTATATTTATTTTGATTATTTTATTTTATATTATATTTATTTATTATACTTTAATTCTTTTTCCAACTTTGATTCTTCCTTTCATTTATTTATTTATTATACATTTATTTTTACAGCATTTGCTCATTCTTATTTCTTATTTGTTTACTATCAGTTTTGCTAACCGAAATATCCCGGCTTAGCCTCCAACTGTAATGGATATTGTCTATTTATTTATTTAACCAACACCGTTACAATGCAAGCAGAGAGCTAATACAGATACAAATTTAACTTCATATCTATATCCTTGACCGAACCCCAAGGCAATATGTACGTATTATCTTGGCGTTATTTTTCCCGATCAAGAACTCTCAGCTGCTGAACAACGCAAACCATTTCAAAGAAATTTAATGAATGTCCAGCGCTTGCTATTTATTTTTATATAATTGGGAAATTCGCATGAACAAGCAGCACGTGAATACCTTAAACAAATCAGCATGCCCCTTTAATCACTAATTACGGTTTCCCCCCTGTCGTAGCTTGGTGATGGGAGAATAAAGCAAGGATACGAAATTTAATGATAAATATGTTTAATAATAATACTCACACTTTATATAAAAAAAATACATTATAATAATAATAATAAAAAACACACACTTATAAAATACATGGCTATAATAAAACATATGAAAATAGATCAAATATTAAAGTTCTTAAAGTCCTGTTGATAGAGTTCTATTTTATCAAATTATTAATTGTGTATTTAGTTATAAGTAGTAAACATGCATGCTTTTACCTAGGCTTTGTTGTAATTGTCCCATGGGTATTTCTTCTGAGCTCTCTTGATTAACTTCCTCAGTTTATGGGGTTATTTCTCGTTCCAGTTTTGCTTGTTGATTCTTTAGGTTGAGTTTCAGTTGACAGTTACAGAAGCGGCGGTCCCTCTAGCAGGTCAGGCAAAGATCTTACATTGTGAGTCAGTGATGAGACGGCTTGAATCCGAACCCACATCCCTTTAACGCCACTAGCACTTCTTTCATTTTCTTTGAGCTGTTGCTTCTTCAAAGTCTCTACTAGCAATGCCAGATAAAAATTGTAATTTTCTTAATGTCTTTCTTTTGTTCATTGTTTTTTAAAAATTTTAATTAAGACTTAGATTTTCAACCAATTCTTATCATTATGTTTATTTAATTAGTGGCTGGAATGTAAGTCCTAATTAATTTAACAGATCAGGCACAGATCTTCCGTTGTTAACATTTTCTTTGTCCGTGGAATTTCCAACAGACTTTCACACCTATGGCCATATTGTTTTCTTTTTATATATCACATATTACATTTTATTTAAAGTTTACAATTCTTTTTTTTTTTTTTTCACATTTGTGTTTTACATTTTATTTTAATTTGTTATTATATAGTTTTTAATGAGAGAGAAGAAACGCATTTCTTTATGCATCCCCTTCCCCTCTCCCACAATAAACAAAAATAACTTTCTAGCATTTGACTTACAAGAGAGAAAGAGACGCATTTCTTTATGCACCCCCCTCTCCTTCTCTTACTATTACAAAATCCACAGTAATTTTGACATTAGACTTTCAATTTTTTCTTTTCCTTCTTTTTTTTTAAAAATTTAATAGCTAATTTATTTCACCTTTATTACTTCTTGTTAGCGAATTTATCTAATGTTATTAATAAATATATATGTGTGTCGACGACTTTACGTGGTCGTCACAGTAATAATTACAATTTTTTTTAATATTGATATAGTTTGTATACCATGCTTATATGCCCTACCATATATATATATTGTAATCAATAAAAAGATAGACAAGACGATACTTAATTCATAACAGCGGTTGTAACCTAAAATAAAGGGAAATAGACAAAATAATAAAAGACATGTCACTCTATAATAATAGGGGTATCAACATCATTGTACAAGCTAACCCAAATGATTAGACAATGATAAAAGACATGCCATATCTGTAATCTATGAAGAGAATAAGAATATGTTAAGGGAATGACAAAGTATGAGCTAAAATCGTAAAAAGTAAAACTACAAATGATGAATGCTATTAGCTATAGCTAACAAGTTATCAAGCTACACTCACCGGGTTCAAATAATAATCTATGCACAATACCAAGAATACAGAGAAAGCATTATAATAAAATATAATGAAATACAAAGTAACAATATTAAGAGGAAAAGAAACCTCAGTTCATTCTATCATACATAAAAGGATTTTAGTATTATAAACATAAGCTATTAAGGTTACATTTAAATTTTCCTTTAAGATTTAATACAACTATCAGGGGTTTTTTTTATTATTCACTTTGTAAAGATCATCTAATTCTCTTAAAAGCATCTTATTGCTTTGGTCAGATGAAGTAACATTTAATTCTTAAAATATTTGAAGTGTTCTAAAATTTATCTTATAGATGTAAAATTTCAGCATTAAAATAAATCTAATAATACAGTTTGTGAAATTATTTAAGGTATGTCAGGGTAATATGTTTTTATAAATCCTTTTGACTCTCTAGATTTATTCAATATCAAATGAAGTTCTACTTAAAATACAATAAATAAGACATATACTTCCCCTAAGCTAATGTCTTATCATGAATTATAACCATAATATTTACTAACTTAATAAAATACAACATAATCTCTTAAATTTAGAATAAAATAAAAAATAAGTTTAGAATTACACTCAGATATTAACAATGGATATGGGATTTGGTAGCCATCCTAAACATATTAGAATTAATCTACATTAACATCTTTTAAATATAAATTAGATTTTTGTACAAATTGAATCTTATAAAATAATAACTACAATCTTCTAATGTGAAAATGATATAAAATGAACATGTAAGTGATTTGACATAAGCAAATTGAATTAGTTAAAGTGATCCAAATTGACAACAATTTGTTATATTTTATTGAGCAAATACATCTCTTTTAGATGTTCTATTAATGCTTAAATATATTAATGCTTAAATAGTTTAGTAAATAGTGATTATGAAAAATTTTAATGTCATGTATTCTTATAGCAAATACACTAAAATAATTGTATAATCTTTTATATGCATTTAATATTTTAATTAATATTTAAAATGATTTATGTTTGATAATCAGAATGATTTCTGATTAACAAATGGGTTGATGCAAATAAATGACTATGAGAAATTACTTAAATAACAATAGCAAAGATTTATTTACAGCAAAATAACAAAATTTACAATTAGTCCATCTTTAAGTCCACATAGATTAAAAAATTTTCACAAAGTTACTTCTGCAAAATTTTATATCAGAAAGATCAAAATTAAAAATTGACATACTGCTTTATTAAAATACACTCCATTGGATTAGCAATAAATAATAATCCATCATGTTACCAAAATAATCTATTGTATTAAATTAACTTTATGTATTATTTCATTATCAAAAGTTCTCATTTATTATTTCATTCATACTATGATAATTGTCATCATATAGTAGTGTCTCATATATGAATATTTTGCATACTCAATAATGTTAATTAAAACAATAGCTTACCAATCCATTGGTGGAGTTATAAGATAGATGTAAATTTTTTATTTATGCCTAAAATAAATTTTTAAACCATTTCTTTATCATATTTAGTCTTGACAATTTAGCAATGCTCAAATATAGGACTGCCTCATGTACAATGTATTTTTCACATTTTAAGCCAACCAAGAATCCTATTAGAGGTAAGGTAGAATTCCTCAATAACTTGATAACACTACTAATAATGTCAGATAAAGCCATGGTAAAATCTTAGACATACTTTTTATTAAGGATATTAACCCTACAAAATCAATCTTCAATAATAAAATAGGGACAAAGTAAAGTATGATGGATTGCTCATAAAAAGCATCTACTTTTGAGGTAATAAAGGATCTAGGACTTTGTCACTAGTCTGGGAAAATAATGAGAATGTGCATCAGAGACAAAATACTAAATAGGAATTGCCTTAGAATAAAAAAAATCTTGGCTGAAATTTCTAAAGTATATGCTATGAGCATACAAAATCTAACGACAACAAATAATAAGAGAGAGTTTAATACCTCCATCTCTTCTGAAAAATAAGCTCGCAAAATTAATGGTGGACTTACCATCCATAAAATATACTGGCATATAAAAGCACTTCTAAATATAATGAAAATAATTCTACTATCTATAACAAAATACTATAACAGCTGGCCAATGTGAATATAATAAACAACATTTAATTAATACCAAATATGGTTCTATTAACATTAGACAATAATAATAATAAATAAATCATAAAAATATACATCCGCTTGCAACAACATAATATATGTTCATTAATAATTTATTCATATTTTTAAAAGAAGATATATTTTATTTCAAAATATGTTCATACAATTCTGAGAACTTTAATATTTTAAAATATATAGCATATAATATGACCACTAATATATGAAGATTGTAATATAATGTAAAATCATAATATAAATAAATCCAACCTTTTTTTTTTTTACCATAAATAAATTATATTAAATAATAATGTCCTTCTATTTCATTTTTGACTAATTTTCCATTACTTGAATATGAAGAAGACTGTTGGCAGTAGCATCTTGTGGACAGCACACATCCATTATTTATAAGATAATATCATTTAAAAATGATGAAAAAAAAATTGCAGCAATAAAAACGATTAAAATTTTAAATAGCTGTTCTTGCATACATTTATCTTTGCTACCATGATAATGCATTTTTTTAATACAAGAAATTTCACATCAAATTTCATCATGTTGCTGCTCTCTTGACTGGGATAATTTTTGGGTTTTCTGTTAACACTGCTAGATAATTGAAGCTCATGAATTTATTTTTATAAAATATAATGTTTTATGTAAGTAAATGTATTAATTCCAACTAACTGTAGTAATAACAGTGCATTCTGTGGGTCCTCAAGTGGCTGGAAGCACTACTTATTCTTTGTGAGGGTTAAGTAAAATAACCTATTTCTCTGGCAATAGGAATAATCTTAATTTTGAAAAGAAGGAATATTTATATTTCAATAATTATATCATTAAAGTAGCTTTTATTACGTATACTAATGATTATAATATTCTTAATTATTTTTTATTCAAATTATCATAGATCTATATTATTTGCATTGGTGGGCAAAATTATAATACTGCTTTTTTTCTGGTGTACTGTTAGAATATATTCATTTAAACTCACTACTAAGTTTTTCTTTATTAATTTTTAATGATTGACTGTATTTTAATTTTTCTAAAAAATTTTATTTAAGACTGAATGCATTATGTAAAATACTAGTTTATATATTCCAATTTGGCATATCTAATTACTCAGAAATATCACTAGGAATATCTTTTAGCTTGCTTGGAAATTATGATCATTAAAAAAAATTAATTTCAATATTTCATGATGCTTTTTTTTCTGAAAATTTATCATTTATAGTTAAATTGTTTGCCTTTTCCCATCTAATTAGATTAAACTTTTTTAATCATATTTTTTTAGGTGATATGCGTTTTATTGGTCAACCATTACAACAACAATTTCAGCCACCTTTAAGGGCACCTATAGTGCTATCCCAGCCAAGAGCAAGGTTGCAGGGTCCGCTTTCACAGATAAGTAGTAAACCTCCTAAAGCTCGTAAACAACGCAACAAAAATACTAGTGGTGGCACTAGTAAGAGCGTTAATGAATGTGCCAATTCCTCACTGCAAACATCTCTTGATTTTGCAGATAAACAGAGAATCCTTTCAGGCACAACAAGTAATCGTAGGACTGCTACAGGTTAGGATACATTTATACATTAGTTGTAAATTTTACATTCATAATAAATATGCAATTAGAATTTGCAATCAGTTTCTAATATAAAAAATGCTCAAATGTTGGAAAATAAAAACATATTAATGAACAATAATTTTATATTTTCAATATTAAAACATTATATGCAATTATGAAAGGATCGTACTAAATTAATCAGTGCATGAATATATATGTATTGTACCATGGTACTTCTTTTATTTTTGTAATAAATAATACATGGTTGTTTTTTTAGGCTGAATAATTTATTTTTTAAAAATATAATTAAAATCAAAAAAATGAGCATAATGTTTTGTATATACATTTTTTTTAAATGTATACTATATTTTTTTAATTAAATGCATAATATGGCAGAGATTTGGGATTGCTGGTAAAAATTGTATTAACAAATACATAAAATTTTAAGTTAATAATAATATTAAAACTATAAATGAATGGCTTCATTATTTTTTATGTTTTGAATAAAGGGATATTTTTTTAAGAAAAAAAAACAGCATTTTGTGATGATGATGTAAAATTCATTTTAGCTAAATATGTATTAACGTTTTAAACGGCAATGATTTTAAAGTCTCCACCCAAGTTTTTTCAAAATATTTTTTAAAAGACTCTACTTTTAAAATACGTGTCTATCACTAAAGCTTTTGGATTGTTCACAAACTTTACAATTTTTTTTATTTTGTACTATCTTATTCTAGTAAAAGATAGATTGTAACTTTCTCACATTCAGTCATATTATGGCTGCATGGATTTTTTTTTTTTTTTTACAAGATAGTTTTTGTTAAACCAAATCTATCACATAAGCATTTGATAAGTAATCTTATATTGAACAATCAATTTAAAATTCATTTTGTGCAAAATTAATTGGGTATAAAAATGAAGTTAAATTGTAAAAATAAGAATGAAAAAAAAAAAATTCCGAGGAAGATTGTTTAAAGAAAGCAATCTAAATAATATATCTGTAATTCATTAAACTATATCTACTGTTTTATTATTAAAAATAAAACATTTGAAATAGTGCTGAATATTGTATTTCTGCTTTCTAATTTTTAATTATTTGTAAATGCTATATGTGTAAATTGTTAATGCATTTATATAAATATGGTTTTATAAATAGTTGCATGTATGTGTATGTAGACCTGCGTTAACATTTTAATTGAATGTAGATGTATATTAAATAAATGTATGTATATATATTGGGCATTTGTGCACATAATTATTTAATGTTTTTATGTATGAAGTTAGTGAATATACTATGAATGAGAGCATTTAAGCACCTTGTATTTTCTCATTTTTTAATTAACATATAAGATGTTAAATAATAGCCAAATTCTAATTGTAAATAATATCAATACAAGGAGACTGATTTCAAGAGAATTCCCTTCATCACTTATACCAAGCTCTAATATAGAGAAAGAGCAGATTTCACTTGCTTTATTTCGAAGTATGAAATATTTAATATATATGGATTAAATATGATTTTCTTTATTATTGTTAACAAGCATGCATATAATTGTAATTGGATAGACAGAAATTATAATCAATTCATTTTTTTCACAAATCTTGATATTTATATTTATAAGTAAAGTAAATAAATAAATTTTTTGGGAGTTCACAAGAAATTCAAGTTCTAAAAATGTCTGAGCTGGACTGCAATTCATGGATTTGGAGCTCTAGAATCAACTATTCTTTCAACGTAATAATGTATTGCTTTTTCATAAATAATAAACACATACAGAAATATAACTATGTGTGTGCGTGTTATTTATAAAAAAAAAATAGTTAATATGTTTCATCATTCTCATTTTGGAATAAAGCAAATGAAGTTGCTTAATATAAATAAAATTTAAATTTATTCTGATTTGTAGTTAATGATTGTCGGGGGGGGGGGGGGCTCCACACAAATAGATTTCATCTGAAGCTTCTTTTTTTTTTCTTATTCTTTCATTGTTTTAGTTTACAATTTAGAATTTGGTCTTTGTAAAATATCTTATATTTTAGTTAAATAATGAACTAATTAAAGGGATTGGTTAAATGTTGTCATTCCCAATATTATAAAGTACAGCTCTATATTTTTAATTATGTGTTGGACTATTTTCAGCATCTGATATTAATTGTTAAATGTTTTTAGAAAAATTCAAACTATTTTCCAAATACATTCACATTTAACTATTGGTAATAGCACACAAATTAGAATATAACACAATGTTTTGAATGGTATTATTCTCTCTTCTTCAGGATTTGATGACTTGACCAATGTGACAGTACTAACTAGCAAGGGAATCAAAACTGGGATCTTTAGATTTATGAATACTCACTTTAACCAACTAAATTGTTCCTCCAAATGCAACAGTCAGTAGAAATTTCATACCATTATAGATTATCATACTAGTTGAATAATGAGATTGTTCGCCATTGTCATGTAAGCAACTTTTTAAATTTTTTTGTGTGTGTGCTCTTTTTTTCTCTGTCCAGTATTTTTGTCTTTGCGTAATCATACATATCACTTTTCAATGGGGCATCTAATTTCATCAAAATACATCCTTCCACATTTATACCAGGAATATTAGATAAACTAAAAACAATCTGCAATTAATATAACATCAGAATAGCTTTCCAAAGCTATATTATTCTATGAAGAAATCTAACCTCTATAAAACCAAAACTTGAAGTGCTGAAAAACAAAAACTGAATTTACAAAATACCATGTAAATGGTAAGATATATATATACATTGGTGAAACCATCTGCTCTATTGAAAAGTGATTAAAAGAACACAAACTGATAATTGGGGGGAATAGATATACCTAAAGTAGCAAACCATGTATGTACCAATGAACTTGTTTGATTGAGAAAATATAAAAATATTGGGACAGAGAGGGAAATAACACAAAGAAGAAAATCTAAAGAAACTACCCAGGTGATAATTGATGTCTGGAAATCTCTCATTAACCTTGCTCTTATGAAAAAAAAAGTAGAGAAATTAGAATCCTCATTGATAAGTATTTGAAATTTCTATTGACTGTTGCCTTAAATGTAATATTTCATGAGTCTGAAAATGTGTTGTGTTCAGTTACCTTTCTAGTATTGTCATTGATCAGGTCAGCAACACTTGAAGAAGAGAAAAGACTAATTCTACTGGGGAAAATGTGTTATATACTAATCTGTGTGCTATACTAGCTGCTGTTTTAATTTTTCTAAAAGTATTTAATAATTAATATTAGATAATGGAAATAAACCAACATATAATTACCACTATAATACCATCATCACAAACTTTCAGGAACACAACTCTACATATGTACATGTATAAGTTTATAGTTACATTGGTATATATGAATGTATTGTTATCATTTATTTTATTCCAACCAAAAATGTAATAGCAATAACTTGAGATTGTAATGTAATGTTGACAATCCAAATAATTGACAGTATACTATTATCAGATTGTATTTAGCCTAACCTATTTATTTAAAATTTTAGAATATGCATTTGTATTATTTTCTTAAAGTATTTATTCACCATTAACAACAACTATCCACTCTAATCTAGATCCATCTACGAATGCAAGAATGATCAATCCACATGAGATTATAATTTCTGGTTATTGAGTTTTTAGTAAAATGCTCTGGATTGCTCACATTTATCTCAAACACATTTTTTATGTTATTCAAGTTAATGATTTGAAAATTTCAACACCCTAAATTTTTGAAACCAAACCAATTTGCTTCTCTGGCTATATAGGTATGTCATTAGATCAGCAATTATATGTTTTAGTTACCAGTTGTTTGATATTATACACTATTCTTTTATGAATAAATCAAAAATTATGTTTAGCACATAACTGAGATTACTAAAATACATCTGTTGACCTAGTATCAAATCTATATACCTATACAAACAAGTTTGTTTAGTCTAAAACAAGCATGACATGTGAAATATTTTTCAAGAAATGGGCTACATGAAATATTCATCATCATAAATTATCTCTTATCATTAATAATTTTTTCTTTACACCTCTATGCTACATAGGGTAAGTTTAATAGATGCTAAATGATAGTACTTAATAAATTCCTATTCAATATTCCCCACATCAGTGATGAGATCTCTGAATCTTGTAACAGTGCACTTGGACATGTGATATTTTATTGATCTTATATCATTAAAGAAGAATTTTCACAGACATAAGGACTATTTTTTAAAGAAAATTCATATAACTTATTTACCAAAAACTAGAAAAAAATCTTGCATATGAATTTTAGGGAGAAGCTTGATGTTGTGTTGTTGTTGTTGTTTTTTTTTTTCAAGATCTTCAGTATATACTATTTTCTGAAATATTGCTTATTTGTCAATGCTGATTTGTTTTCAACCTAACAATTTTCATAGGAGAAAAAAGTTATTTGCATTTGTATAAATACTACCAATTTGGCAGCATATCTTCTAGCAAAACACACCATTTTTGAATCGTATTCTCCAGGAAGATCTACTTAAAAATATTCATTTTGAAATTTTTGCTCCAGAAATTCATTATAGTTAAATTAGATCTATTTGCAGTTTTTTTTTTTTTTTTCAACAGAATATTAAATGAATTGGCAAAATGTTAAAATTAGCATCTTTAGTTTTGAAGACATTAAAAAAAAAAAAAAATTATTCAAGTTATCTAATTTAACAGCATAATTAATGTATACAGACTCTTTGCGATTGGTTAATGTGGAAAAAAGAAAAACGTCACCATTTCTGACTTGATATTCCTAAATATGAAGTTTCAGTTCAGAAGTTTTGACATGAGTTCACCATTCTTGTTTTATCTGATTTTTCTTTTGTAATTTCAAATATTTATGAGAAATGCAAGTTCAGTAATCCATTTATTAAATTCATCTCAGGGATATTTCTTTTCAAAAAGTTGCATATTTCTGCTTTAAACCTATAAAAATATTATAGTATTTGCTTTTTGTTTAACTAACAGACTGCACAGTAAAATACCAGATCTCTACAAACACATTCAAGTTCTTCTAAAATTTATTTAAATTGGTGATAGTTAAGTACTCAGGATTTTATAAAATTGATACTTGAAATAATGATGTGCATAACATTATCAAATTTTGCCTTAATGGATTATGCAGTGAAATGTTGCAAAGTTATCTATTAAATTTAGAGAAATTCTTATTTTAATTTACAAATAAAGCCTATACTAGAACAACTTATCTTACTGTAATATTCAAGATGAACTAATTTTTATTTTTCTGAGCATAAAATTACAGCAACTTTTAGAAGAAAAAAATTTTCACAAATTCATCATCAAAATAATTATAAAGTGCTTAGCAAATTTGTTACTACAAATATACCTTGGATGCATAATTTCTCAGCTTTGTCTGCCTTTTAGTAAAGAATATATTTAAGCTTGTAATAAAATCCTTGTTTTTTACTTCACCTTTGAGTGATAAGTTTTAAATTGCGCTTTATGCAAAAAAATGAAGCTTAGTATTATTAGAAAAGAATTATATGGCTGAGCGCTTTCAGAGAACTTAAGTCTCTATATTCATAGCTTGTAATGTGCTTTGTTAATCTTTCAATTTTAAACTTCCCAACATTTTGTTTAAATTATTGTAATGATGCTTAAAATTAAATAAATTCTTTAAGTCACTGTAATAAAGAAATCAGTTATCATTTCTTTTATATATATATATTCTAATATTCTCACTGATAAATGATGAATTCATAGTATTATTTCCGGGAACTTCCGTGTAATAAAAATATAAACGCTAAATAACTGACGTTTTCAGTACAATAACAGGTACTTTCCTCAGACTTCTTTCTCAAATCATAAAAATGTGTGTGGTGATATTTTTAAAAAAAATTTTTGTTGTTATTTTCTCCTCATTATCAAATTCTATTGGTTAAAAAGTTTTAAAAAATATTCAATTGCCTGATTTTGTTGTGAGTTTGATTGAACACTGATTATTAAATACATTTTTTGTTTTTGATAGTCAGATGTATAAACATCAGGTTTAGCTATGGGTTCACCAATTTCTTCAGCATTGGCTTCTATTTTTTAAAGAAAAAGAAAATTTTGATATTAGCTATTAAAAAACCATCTGTATAGCTGAGGTATAATGATAATATCTTTGTTATTTGACCTCATGGTAAGCACGCTCTTGATGAATTTTTAATTTCTTAAATTCTTTTCTCAACAACATCAAATTTACTGTGGAAGTAGAAAATAATAATCAACTTCCATTCTTAGATGTTTTAATTGAAAGAAAGAAAGATAGATCTTTATCCCATGGTGTATATATAAAGCAAACACTCACTGGGAGATATTTACATTTTTCTTCTCATCACCATCCAGCACAATTATTTTCAGTGGCAAAGACATTGTTAGATAGAACTAAGAGACTTTCTGATGACATTCATTTTCTCAAAGATTTCTATGCTACTAAAAAAATGCTTCTTCATAATGGTTTTGATAACAGGATTATTAATATAGTTTTTTTAATACAATAAGAAAAAAAATTTTGATACTTCAAAAATTAAGTCTGTTCTGCCATATATAAAGAGAGTAACTGATAAAATTGGTAATGTTGTAAAGAAAAATAATATCCATACAATTTATACTATATTTAAAAAAATTGATGAAGTATTTCCACACCCTAAAGAAAAAATTCCTTTGGAATGTCATGGTGTGTATGAAATTCCATGTGGAGTTTGTTTATATTTATACATTGGACAGACCAATCATAGAATAAACATAAGAAAGGAAGAACACATTTTGTCAGGTAGAAAAAAATCTAATTCATCATCCATTTATTCACACATTAAATTAATTAAGCGTGACATCAATTTTAATAAAACTGGCAAAAAATGAACAATATGACCAGAGATTGCTATGAGAAGCTATAAAGATTTTTAAAAGGCCCAAGATCATGAATGAAAAGTGTGAATTAAAGAAAATTAACAATGTTTGGAAAAAGCTACTGGAGGATAAAATATTTTTTAAAACTTCTCAACCAATAGAATTTGAAAATGAGAAAATAAAAAAAAAAGTAATGGTTTCAAATCTCATCACGCATATTATGATTTGAGAAAGAAGGTTTGATGAAAGTACTTGTTATTGTACTGAAACATCAGCTATTTAGCAATTATATTTTTATTATATGGAAGCTCCCAGTAATAATATTATGAATTCATATATATATTAATCTATAAGTTAAATATATTAACTATGAAATAAAATGAATTACAATCATAAATATTTTCACTTTTGAAGAATATGACTGTCCTCGATCTCAGAATTATCACAATATCATTTATAATTGTTATAAACAGAAAATAAAATGGTTTATAATTTAAATAATCAATTGACAACTGAGGAATTGCTCATTTACATCATATCTCATCTGAGAAAAAGCATAAGTGAATGAACAAAATATATAATTCTGCTTTTAATCATGAAGTAAGAATGTTATACAAAAATTCCAAAAAAATGGCTTTAAAGCCATAAGGAATCAATTTTGACCTGGGGCTAAGGTTGAATATGATTGATCTAATAAAACCATAGAATGTTAAAAGATTTAAATCATTAGCTAAATAATATAAAAGTAATAAAGATGACTGCTGGATTTTTATATGTAACTCATTGCTGCACACATAAAAAAGTCAATAGGCAGAACTTAAGAGATCTGATTATTGCTATTTGATATCCATTGATTACATGTGCTCACACACATTAGAGAAGAGTAAAAAAAATGAACTACTCTGTTAATGTAGATGTTAAATGTAAGCTAAGAAAGTCATTTGAATATCAATAACATCTGAGACAAAGTCAATATTTTTTTTGTTAAACGAATATCACATTTCAACTTCAGAAAATAAAATAAAAAACAATACCAACAACAATATCATTTGGTTTTCTCATATTGCTATTCAAGCTTACTATAGATAACTAGAGTGAAAATAACTGCTTTTGAAAACAAAATATATCCACAAATATTACCTACTGATACTTTTGTCTATTTATATATAGATACTATGTGTTGCTGTGATTTTTTTTTAAATTTCCACATCAAACATACGAAAGCTTCAATATCTTTCATAATTGAAGTTTTCTATTACATGTAACCTCTGAGAAAACCATCGTGGTTGTTTAATTATCAGAATATTCAAAGTCTAGCAGCCACAAAAATGAAGTTTTTGTTTATGCTTATAAGCAATTCAAATTATAAAACACTTTCAAGACCCATATTGCAATTTGATGCCTGTATCAAAACTGTTTCAAAAATCACTGTCATAAAAGTAGAAAAAGAAAAAGTTGGAACTAGAATACATCCTTGCTTAGCAGCAATATTTATTTCAACTCAGATTTTCCTCCAATAATAATTCTATCATATGGAAATTATGTAATGCAAATTTATTTTGATGGACATTTCAAATATTCCCAGAAACTTCTTTAATTAATTAAGACAAATGTCTTGACTAAATCAATTAAAGCAATATATAATTCACATTATTTCTCCTGATACTTTTCTTGCATTTGTCTGGCATCAAATATATCTATATTATTTCTAAATACTCTAAAAACCACATTGAATTGTTGATAAACATTCTCATCTATGATTGGAAGCAATCTATTCAATAAAATTCTTGAAAGTATTTTTGTTGCAGTAGATAAATAACAATATTTTATGATTCTTTTTTATTGTTTAATTTTTATAAAAATTGTATAGCACAACTCCATTAATTTTTAAACTAACATATTGTTGTAGTATATTGAAGAACAACCTTAATAGTAGTTTTGGGTAAACTCTTTCTACTAGTTGATCTCTTTAACAAATCTTATCAAAGTAAAAAAATAATAATAATCAGTGCAATTAAATAGCTATCACTTTGACAATTTGAAGAATTTATTAATCCAAATGTCAACCTATTAGAGGGATGAGAGATAGGTGGGTTGATAACAACAAACTTGCAAGATACCAAAAATTGATACTCATGTTTGAATTTGCAGCACTGTTTTTAACTACTTCTATTTGGATTGCAAGACAGTGAAGATCGCAAAATTGCAAGCCTGCATAATGGTATAAATTATCATTGAGTTATATGTTGTAATGACAAGCCATCCTTGCTAATATTTATCTGATAGTGTTTACCTATCATCTATTGTATAGAGCAGGCATTGCCAATATGTTAACTATGGTCTACTGCAAGGTCTCTGAAAGTAGACCGCGAAGCTGTCGTGACCATTGACAAATTATAGTGATAAATTCGGAACTGATTTGAATATAAAAAATAATAAAAAGTTAAAAGTAAAAATTTAAAATTATTCTCGTTTAAAAATAGTTAAATTTAAAATAACACCTGTTGTTATTGTCAATATCAAAAATAAATCCAGGTTGAAAGAAGCTGAAAACAATTAAATTATTTTTGTGTAATGCTAGAGCTAAAATTCTTAGAAATATTTAATTGCCATTTTCCCTGAGGAGAAATGAAAATAACTTGTTCGGGAAAAACAAAGATTTTAATGAATTGCTTTTAAAACAAAGAAGTTTTGAACATTTTAAAACACTTCGTCTAGCTAGCAAATAATCCCCAAGGAGACTTAAAAAGAAAACAGGACTTTTTTCTGTCTACGAAAGAAAATAGGTGTCAATGCACGAAACGAACTTTATGTCAAATTATTTTAAAGACTGTTAGCAGAGAAAATGTGGGGATTTTCCTAGGCACAGAAATAGAGGACTTTTGTAAAATATTTTTGTTTTTTTTTCTCTCTAGCAAATTTTTGACAGCATGCTAGGAGGAGGGGGGCAGTGGATGTTGTAAATTTCTTTACTTGTATTTACTTATTATACAAGTGAATCAAAAAATACAAAAAACGAAAATTTTAAAAATGATAATGATATAACTAATTTTATGGATTATCATTATATTATGCATCAGCATGCCTTATGTTCAGAAGTGTGGAAATTTAATCATGTTATGAGTGTTGCCTTCAAAATTGTTAATAAGATCAAAAAACCTGTTAGTCATCAATTCTGGGATTTGCTAAAGGAATGCGAGAGTGAACATAGTGAATTGCTATTACATGCTGACGTATGGTGGTTAAGTCAAGCAAAATTTTTAATCAGATTTAGAGAACTTCTACCACAAATAAGATCATTTTTGGAAACTAAAGGTGATTCATATCCAGAACTGAAATAACAAAGAATGGCTTTTTGATCTCGCCTTTTTTTTTGATATTGCAGAAAAACTAAATAACTTAAATGTAGAACTATAAGAAAAATATAAAACAATAGTTATTTATGCACTTTGAAGTCATTCAAGTAAAAATTAAGTTTGTAATGCAACAAGCGTTGTGAATTAAAACATTTCAAACTCGGTTTCTATTACAGTACATTCTAAAAAAAACAAGACTTCAAACCATTTTGTTTTTCATTCCGGCAAAATGTTTTTCCCGGTTTCCAGGTTCAAAACCCTGAAAAAAAACATAGTTGCCCTCAAGTACACTTTCACTAAAAAAGTAGTCCCCAGAGTCTAAAAATTTGGCCACCCCCTGGTATAGAGTATTATCAGTTACAATAGCTTGACTTCTCTGATATATATTTCTCCACATTTTTCCATAGTAATTGAAATTTTATACCACATGGTTTTTTTTTTTAGTAATAATCTTTACTTTTTAGTAGGAAAACATATATCTAGATATTTCTCCAAAATCTTTCAAAAATGTCTACAAGTAACCAAATTTTTCTTAACTATCAAACATTATTATTATCCGGAGTGTTTTATTACTTCTTGTATATCATTCTATGTCATTTTTTTATATAAATTAAATTTCTATTCAGTAATAATATGGCATACAAATATGAATGTATTTTTAAAAATAAAAAAATTTTCAAGAGTTGTACATAGAGCATCATCTTACTGTGTTGACTTATATATCAATATATATTTATATTTTTGTAGTTTATATATACCAAAAAGTATTAGTTAAGTTGTGTTTACACAAGTAAGGAATCACCTGTATAGGACCAATTGTTTTATTACTTTCTACAGTTATTGATTTTACAAATTTTTATTTAATAACAAATAGTGATTTTTTTTATTGTGTTATTTTTATATGCTTGTATGTATATATATGTGATTAATGTTATCTTTTTATTCAATATTAGGTAGCTATATCCTAGAAGTTAAAGATTTACCTCCAGGAATCAGTCGGCAAGCTGCAGAGCAGCTCTTAGGAGATTTAACAAATCAGGGTGCTCGATTACAGTTTCTTCGAGATGATGGCACACCTGAAGCTAGTGGTACTGATTTTGTGCTAACATCAAAGACTAAAGTTGTAGCAATATTCAGTTCAGAGACAGCAGCTCAGAGTTCTCTAGCTTATTGCAAAAATGTAAAATACAAGTTAGGAATGACACAAAAACCATTGGATCTCCAGAGTTTGTGCTAAGAACATTATTTTTATAGAAAAATTCACATATTTTATTTATGATCTAATTTGAAAAAAAAAATTAAAACTAAAGAAAAAAAAATAAATTATATGAAAAGAAAGAGTAAAAAACATAAAAAGAACCAAAAACAAAAGAAAGAAGTCATCGAAGCCTTAGTCATACCAGCTGACTGCAAGTATTGTTACTGTCCGGTGTCTTAGCCATTTTACATCTCCTGTGAACTTCATAGACACTGGCAATATTGCAATCCTCTCCTTTGCCTTTACTTCCCTTTTTTTTTTACCCAATCTTTTGTTCATGTTGTTGTTTACAGAACTCATTTACATTTATAAATATCAAAACCCCTGGCTGGTTTCTAGGCTGGTACAAAATAAAATTAAACAGTAACATGAAAATAAATAAAAATGTATCATAAATAAATTCGAATTAAATAAATAAAAAGTGCATCATTTCCCCTATCTTGTCATCCTGACTTCTGCCTGCCAAATGTATATTGATTATCTGCAAGATCACAAAGGTTGTTTTATGTAGTACTTTTTAAAACTTTTAGTTTATTTAAAATAGTTCTAAAAAAAAAAAACGGAAGTTTGGAAGCATGAATAAGAAATTCTTAAGTC
The DNA here is from genome assembly GCA_028023455.1 of Epiperipatus broadwayi. Classification (NCBI taxonomy): domain Eukaryota; kingdom Metazoa; phylum Onychophora; class Udeonychophora; order Euonychophora; family Peripatidae; genus Epiperipatus; species Epiperipatus broadwayi. The sequence goes on along the minus strand of JAQFVV010006209.1, from coordinate 12,917,295 downwards.
TTCTGTTTATCAAACTGTATTTATAGTTTTAATATTGTATGTGAATAGTGTAAAATCGAAGCCTGAAAAAAAGAGGAACTATGCATTGGTTTAATTATAAATAAAATTGCAAAACAAAAAAACAGAAAAGAAAGCCAATTCCATTATAAAAAATGATGTATTTATATAGTTACTACTGTCTCCATTTGCAAAATAAAAAGAGGGAAAGATACCAAAGATTATATATTATCCAAAATTTTTAATGATTACAAATCGCATTTCAAGATGAGTTTGGGAGGGAAGGGAGCAGTTGTAAAAATAAACTATTTATTTCTTCCAATGGACAAACGTTTTGTTGGACGAAATTGCAATTTGAAACAGAGTCTCCAGTACTTTTTTAAGAATTATTTGGGTGTATATATATATGTAGGTGCATATTTTTATGTACATATGAACAAATATATATATACACACGTGTATGTAAAATAAATACTTAGTTTTTTCTTTTGTCAAAAGGTCTACAAAAAAAAAGTGAAATTTATTAGTCAAGGAAGTATGATAAATGAACAATTGTTACAATGTGTATCGGAAATGAAAATAATCTTGTTAACAAGAATACCTTTTGTGTAATGTATATAGTTTTGCAATAAATCCAAATGTAAATAATTGATTTCTTTAATTTTATTAAAATGTTGACCATAATTTTATTTAAATATTGTGATATGTAGAATATGTTCAGTGTTTTTTCTGAGCACGAGTATATTATAAATCAAGTTTTTTTTTTTAGTTATTTATATATAAAGCAATGGTAAACAGCCTCAAAATCTGATGCAGGATTAGGGTGCTGCTCTCACTAAAGAGAATCAGTAAAAGGAATGAAAATATTCATCAGATTTGCCAAAAATTAGGATTTTAAATTTTTTATACTTGTTTTGCCCTCTAGATAAGAGCTACCATTTATTATCCAATAATTGGATGATTAACCATATAAACTGGTTACTTCAAAATCTGTTTGAATTTGAAAAAAAATCAGATTTTGTTGCGCCTGAATTTGATCCAGGCCATGGGCATGGCCGATGGATTCACTAACATGCTCATGAGATTCTATATAAATTATATAAAAGTATACATACATACATATTGTTACCAATTTTGTATCTTATAATTTTTAGAAATTTTAAAAACTAACTTCTTTATTAATATTTATTAGTCATTCATTAGACTAGAGATTATCCAATAATGAATAATTATTTCTGTAATATAATTTTTACTCCATAAGGTGTTAAAAGTGTATAGAAACCAATCCTTAGCTTGTGTGAGAAGGGTGTAGTGAAAATTGCACTACAGAAATAATTATTAACTACTTTATGTTTTTCAGCATCAAATGATTTGAGTTTTAAGTAGATTAGATTTGGTATCCATAAAAAAAAAACTCCTTAAAATTAAGCTTATATTATTTAGTTTTCTTTGTGTGAAAAATGACATGACAAATATGTGCATTTGTAGTTTTGATTGCTTAAAAATAATTATATTTGTTCAATATTAATTAATTTAGAAACTGGATTTAAATATTTGCCTTTTCAATTTATTTAATTCTTTTACAAAAACTTGTATGTATATATAATTCTATATTGCAGTCATTTAGAGTGTGAAAGAAAATTATATTTTATTGAATTGACTGCAGCTTGAAACTATAGTCAATTTAATGTGCAGTATTATAATCCAATCAGATAATAAATGCATATATATATATGGGGGGGGGGGAGTTAATATTTACATAATTGTTACTTATATCATCTATAGTATTAATTATTTTTTCACATGTAGGATGATGATTCACTAGAATCTATCATGAAGCTGGATTATATAGAAACTGCTATGGTTACATTGCCATCTAGTGTTTATTGATTACTAAAAACTTGCATATCTGATTAGAATGATGATGAATTCACTACTATTGAAATCTTGGGGATATAGTAATGTATTTAAAAAATTTTCATAAGACAAAATTATTATTATTATTATTTAAATAAATCATTTTAATATAGCGCGATGTTTGTAAACTGTAATATTTAAAACAGCTTAATGCTGTTTTAAATATTATTATTATGATTATGATTATGATGATGTTTCAAAAAAGGAAGTTTATTAATCAAAGAAATACAGAGTTTTTTACATTGATTTTTTACAGTGATTTTTCCATTGGTTTTATATACAAGCATTTTTATAGTCTTCGGTTATATGTTTTCAATAAAAAGTTATCTAATTTTTACATAAAAAATTATTTATTGTAGAGAGAGGAAAAAATTGTTTTTTTATTTCCGTATTTATTGTTATTGAATTTTCAGTGTTCTTGAATTTTTGGTGCTTATAGCATTGATTGTTGTTTGATAAGAGACCATGTAGCTGCATAAATATGGGGATTTGCTATTGTCTTGTCTCTATTCCGAATTTGGTTTAGTTTGTTGTAGAAGGTGGATGGATGCCTTCTGGGGTTGTTGCCCATTAGATAGGTACACCAAAAAGCATATAATACAAAGGTCGCTGCCCTAATGCTGGGTATTGATCTGCCTTGAAAAACCTTAATTATTTGACAAATGGTCATGTTTTGCTGGTGGTATATTGCACTCATCATTGTTCTTACATTGTGTAATGCAGTACATTGATACAATAGGTGTTGTAGGGTCTCTTCAGTCTTGTGGCATAGTCCACAAAAAGGGTCTGTTGAAACATACATCCTCTTATAGTGTAAGAAGTATGTTGTTGGCATTGCGATGAGATTTACTTTTAGAATGAAATCAAAAAATTTGGGTTCTAGTGACCACTTTTTGTATTCATGTAGTAATTTTGTTGTTTATTCCGAGTATTGTGTTATCGTCATTTAGGTCTCTTTCCTGTTGAATTTGTTTGTGAATGTTCCAATAAGAATATTTGTGTGTATATTGCTGTGTTCTGTTAAAAGTTGTTTTATATTGATGGATGATTGATGATATATATAGCCCTGTTGGGGGTGGTTTGTCAGTTTGGAATAATTTGAATTAAGCATTTACGTTTTGGAAATTGATTCATAATGGAAATTACTAGATTACTTAATTTTTGTGTATAAAAAATGTCAATATTGTGCAAACCTAGACCATTTTTAATAAGGGGTTGATTTAGTCTTTTTGTTGATATTGCAACCACTTTTCTTGACCATAGAAGTTGGTTACAGATGTTTTTAATCTTTGCTTTGAAAGCTTTTGAGAATTTTATTATTGGTAAATAATATGTTATTTTTGTCATTATAAGTTGATTTATTAGCTGGACCTTAGAATATATAGAGAGATATGTTTTTGATAGGGAGGTGACAATGCGTTGTGCTTCTTCTTTTAATCTATTTTGTATTAAACACCTCATTCTGGTTATTCCCAGATGAAACGGGAATCCTAAAAAACGCGTTGGTTTTGCTTTGTAAATGGATGTGCATGGTTTTCCGGTAAACATAGACCAAGCAGTTGTCTTTTCTAGATTAAACTTCAATTTGTATTGTTGCGTATATTCTTTAAGAATTTATTGTAATTGTGGTAATTGTTTTTTTGAATTGAGAAAAACAGTGATGTCGTCCATATAAGCCAAGCAAGCTATATATTGTGTAGTGCCAGGTACTTGAATGCCGGTAAATGTTTTTTGGATTTTTTCTATTAAAGAGTTAATATATAGAATAAATAACAGTGAACTGAGAGGAGAGCCTTGGGATATGGATTGGGTGGGAACAAATGATGGAGAATTTTTTCCATTTAATGTTATGTGTATTTCTCTGTTGAGAAGTAGATTTGCAATGATGTACAGATGTGTCTTGGGGATAGATGTATTTCCAAGCATGTCTAGCAATATGAAAATGTCTACAAAAAGCTCCCTTGATATCTAGTTGAATTGCTATTGGACTATTTTTTTTCTGTCTTGTTGAATCCAGGATTGCTTTGAATAATGCTGCCGCTTGAATTGTGGATGAGCTCCTTTTGGCAAATTGAACTTCTGATATCAGTGGCATTATATGTGGTTCTATTGTTTCTTTTATTATTTTTTCAAGAATTTTTATTGGCAAAGATTCCATGGAAATTGGTCTGAGTTCTGTGAGGGATGGGGTAGTTTTAGCTTTTTGTTGAATGGCACTATTGCAATGGGATGAACTCCCTCTACATCCTGAATTTCTTGAGATAAGTGGTTTGCTAGGTTGCACAGATATTGTGCTGTGTATTTACTTAGGTGTTTTAGTATGAATAATGGTATTCCAGGACTTCCTGGATGGCATGCATTTGGTATTGTATTTAGTTTTGCCAGGAAGTCATTTGTTATGAAAGGTTTTTGTGTTTCTGCTTGTCCAAATAGCTTGGAGTGTAATTTAAGTGGTGTTTTAGATTGGAGTTTGGTTTTAAAATGCTCAAAAATAGGAAGGATCATATTGTGTCCTGTATATATGCCATCTTTTGTTTCTATTGCCATTGGAACTTTGATGATTGGTGGGTTTCCTAGTGCCCATTTAATGTAATCTCTGGTCTATGTATGCGGTTGGGTTATGCATATTTTGGCTTTTTTTGATTCTCAAATATTCTTTTAGTGTTTCACATGTTTTGTTGTATGTACTTGTTAGACCATGTATATACTGCTGTGTTTGATGTGATGGCGTAATCATGGTTATTCGTTTATGAATTTTATTTGCAAGTGTCAACAATTTGGATGGTGGTGGTTGATTTTTTGTCACATGTGAGATATTGAATGATAGAATGTTTATGTATGCCAGATATTGTTGTAAGGGGTTGAGATTCATATTTTTTATTTTGTTTAGCATTATGTATGTTTCTGAGAAAACAAATTCTGGTGTGGTTGTTGGAAGTAGTACTCTGATTGTTTTTGTTAGTGGGAGAAGTGATGTCTGCATTTGTGTAAGGTTTAGTGATACTATTTGTGCTGAATGGTCTGAGAAAGCTGAGGGGGTTAATTTTATTGCTATCTGGTGGTGCAGCATCGGGGAGTAGAAGCATAGATCGATGAGTGATGAATGACGACCATTGTGAAAAGATATTGTATTCATAGGTAGGAAGCCTTCACCACTCATCAGCGGTATGGATATTCGGTGAAGCCATTTTTCTATGAATTTCTGATATGACATGTTGCAATCACCAATCAATATTGTTGGGTTTGCTGTACTTGCAAGTATGGAGTTGATGTTCATTATTATAGTGTTAATTCGGCTATCTTGAATAGGCAGGTAAACCAAAATTATATTCAGGTTTATAGTTTTATGTTGAAAAGTTGTAATTAGTAAGTTAGCATCTATGAATATAATTTTGACAACTGTGAAAGGGCAGTTTGTTGAAATAAGAATGCCTGTGCCTGCAGAAGGTGATGAAGAGTCTCTGGAACAGGCACAGAAACCTTCTTTGGTTAAATGTTTTGCTGGGTCAATTTGTGATCCAGCATAGATTTTTGTCTCCGTTAATCCGAGTATATGCGGTTGTGTAAGGGAAAACCATTGTTTAAGCTTTGTAATTTTTTGGGTCGAGTTTAAACCCCTAACATTCAATGCGCCAATTTTTAACTTCATTAAATTGGTGTTTGGTGGTTACATTTATTTTCAGGTTTTGAATTGAGAAAAAGTTGTTCTATAGTGTCTTCATAATTTTGTTCTGTTTCTTCATCTATTGAGTTATTTGATTGATTATCTTGTATTGTGTCACTATCATTTTCTTCAGTTTTAGCTCTCTTGGCTGTGCTATTCTTTTTTGGTGGCCGGCCTGGTTTTCTATTTGGAGGTATGGTATTTTTTGGTATTTGTGGAAGGCATGGTGTAGTTAAGTCCATAATAGCTTCAGATGTTTTATTTATAATTCTTGTTCTTTGTATGTGCTGTGTTTGTGCTGTTTCCTCATTGCTATTGCTATCTATTTCATTGGTGTTTTCTATCGATTCCATTGTATAATTTTGTTGTCTTTCTTGATTCAGTTCTTTATCATTTATTTTTGTTTTAACAGTTAAATCCAAAATGTGATCATCTCCAGTTATGTTTTTGTTGTTTAGTTCCTCTAATTGTTGGTTTTTTATGCTCTCTTGTGTTTCCATTTTTTCTTGAATAGATGTTTGGATCACTTGATTGTTGTTTGTAGTTAATTGGGGTTTGCTTTTGTCTGTGGTTATTTTTTGTTTTTTCTTTTTGCTACAGTTTGCTGCAAAGTAACCATGCTCTCCACAGATGAAGCATTGAGGTCCTAAGCCCCTTATATATATATATTTAGAATTGCTTCTTGGTCTATGACTTGTGTGTGGATATTATCTGGCGCTATTGCTTCATTGAGCTTCATTTTAAAAGTAAAACTATTACTACACACTGGAATAGGTGTATCAGTAAGTAAAATAGGTTTTAAATATAATACTTTGCCAAACGCTTTCATCATATTTTGAAAGTCATTTATATTATAGCCAAAATAAGTATTTTTAATAGTGCCTATAATAAAGTTTTTAAGGTTTGGATCTACAACTATTAAAGCATAATTTCCTATTGTTTTGATCTGAGTTAAAAAATTTATTTTTTTGATAATCTTTAAAGAATTCTAATGCCAAATATCTAGAGTTGGGGTGTTCCCCTATGCTTGAAATTGTTTCCCAACTCGCATTTGCTGTTATAGCTTCATATAACATTTCTCTTGGGAATTTGTAAAGCGTTAGGTTTTTATCAGTCGCAGCCAGGACAATCGATCTGTTTGAAAAAAAATTTTTAAATGTGTTGAAAAGCTTATTTGGTATTGTATTGTTAAATTCAGTGTTTATTGTTATTAATTCTTCCTGAGACCAAATAGTCGATGGGGGCTCAGAGTTGTTTTCATAAACTAGATTTAATTCATTCATATCATCGTTGGTTACTCTTCGAAATCTACTAGCTGCAATCGAGTTTGAGTGAGTTGTTTATTTTGAAAAGTAGCTTTTGTTACATTAGCATAAGTTTTTAAACTATTATTGATGTTTCCATCGTTGGAGTTTATATTGGCACCATTCACATTTGAATTTTTTAGCTGTGCCGCCGCCATGTTTGATATATATTTGACGATTTTCAGTCTGTGTATATACGTTGTTGTTTTTTTATTCTTAATATTTTCTTTTTAAATACAATTTTTTTTAAAACTTATGTTTAAAATATTTTCGGTTAAACGTGTAAAAAAACGAATTATCTTTGAGTTTTCCGAATTTTTAAAAAGTTTTTTATTTAGAGGTTCGTTGGCATGTTGTACTCGCTGCACAGCAGGACCGCAGATATGTATTATTATTATTACTACTATTACTACTACTACGTTTCAAAGGAACTTTAATGATTTCCAAAAGTTACATATTTACAAGATCATACGTTACAACATAAGTTTACATCAATATGGTTACATATTATTCATGAGGGAGTATATACAAGGTAAAAATAATAATTATGATTACATATATTCAAAGAAAAAAAAATTACATGGTTACTGTAATATCCGCACTTACGACTGTGCCAAGGTTAAAACTGCAAGTCATACTGTGCGGGCAGCAAATAACGTTATACAATTCCCACGCTGTTCTTTCTTAACGAAGCTCTCCAACGAATGCCTTGCTCTGCAACGAATGCTCTTCTCTGCTGCGGTGTCTTTCAGCTACACCCGTGAACTACATTTTCACTGGGTGTGCTATTCATTTACCGCCAGCACTGACGCGAGATATTTTTGCTGATGTTAAACAGACGTCTCTCCAATACTGCTCGCTCAATATTGCCTGACTGCTCTCTACTGGAGTTGTCCTCTAATTCCTGCTAGATGTTACACCGTCTTCTATTCGCTTTCTGACAACTGCAACGATCTCAATCAATGCACTGATCAATAAGGTAACGTCTCTTATCTAGAAGCATTTGTAATTAGCAAATACTTCTAGGAATTCTCGATCGCCATTACGTCAATGCACTAATTAAATTCCTCAGCTATCAGAGCGCAATCTAAAAACAGCCTTACGAATAAATTCTAGTTTTTCTGGAGTGCACAAAAATGTCTGCCATTTTTACAAACACTACAGTTACACATTTACAAAGATCATAGGTTGCAACATACATATACATCAATATGGTTATATATAACCGATTTGGAAGTATATACAAGGTTACATAAAAATTAGTTGTGATTATGTATATTAAGAAAAAAAAAGGTCATGTAAATCAATACAGATTCATATGTAATATAGTTTTTCAGTATCTAATTCTTTTGTTTTCATAGGCATTCAATATTATCTATATAATAAATGAAAAGGCTTTTGTAGCAATTACAAAGATTATAGATTACATCAAAAGATTACATCCATATGGACACATATAAAAATTGATTATGATTACAAATATTAAAAGAGAGACCAGATTACATAGTTGCATTTCTACAAAGATCATAGGTTACTTAATACTTTTACAATCGATATGGTTACATATAACTGATTAGGTAGTATATACAGGTTACATAATTAATTTTGATTTCATATATTAAAAGAGCAAAAAGGTAGTAACAAATTAATACGGGTTACATAATGTTATATAGTTCTTTAGTATCTAATAAAAAAATTTTCTCCTTTCAAAGGCTTTTAAGATTATATACATACATAAATGATAACGCTTTTGTAGTAACTAGGTAATATCACCTTAGCACTGTCTCAGTTGTTGACACATTAAGGACCAGGTATCATGAAAAATGTTAAAGGGGGCAAGCTTTCTGTCTCTTTCCCTAAAAATCTCCAGCTTAATCCAAAATGTATTAGGATGTCTTCTAGGATTATTGTTATATATAAAAATGCATCTAGTGCACCATAAAGCATACAAGATGAATGTACTAGCTCTAATTCTAGCAAAAATTCCTATTGAGAAAGTTTTAAAAAGATATGCAATATTAAATAAAGAATTGTTAAATAGGTTGGGAAGAGCAATGTGTATATTATCATAACACTGACAATCATAGAATATATATTCTTGATTTTCAAAATCTTTTTTACAAAGGGGGCAAATGCAATTTCTTCTATATTTATAAAAATAAAGTGTTAGTAATGATCCTAAATTAAACTTTATTAGAAAATCAAAATATTTTGGCTCAAGCTTCCAGAATCTAAATCTTCTAACAAGTTGGCGATTGTTTAGACCCAAAATGGGTTTGCTTTGACTATTAAGTGTTGGTTGGTTTATTAATAGATATGTTTGCCAATATTTGTACTTATCTGTAAGGGGACAGAAGGTAAGTTTATCCATGCTCAATAATGGTTTTATTAGTTCAGACCAATAACTAGTACCAGGGGGCGGTCTATCCGTTGGAGTAATTTTTTAAGGTTGTAGCAATCTGATTAAATAGATTTGACAAAGAGGTAATCAGATTAAAAGTTTTCTGTATTTTAAATATGTTTATTGAGTGTAGTCCTAGCCCATTATGAATTAATGGATTTTGTAATTTTTTAATGGAGATGGAGGCAATGCGTCTGCCCCATAAAAGTTTTTTGTGCAAGGAGTAAACATGCAAAGTGAAGGCTTTAGTGAAAATGATTATAGGGCTAAAGTAAGTAATTCTTGTCATAATAAGCATATTAAACAATGTGATTTTAGAGTAAACTGAAAGATATGACTTAGAAAGGGAACATATAATTTTTTCTTTTAAGAAAATTCTGTATTTTTGTTCTCATTCCAGTATTACTAAGGTGGAAGGGAAACCTGAGGAATGAGGCAGGGCTTCCTTTAAAGATAGATTGTATTAGTTTGCCGTATATATCTGCCAACTAAATGTCTTGTCTAAATTGAATTCTGGTTTATATTCCCATGAATATTGGTCTAAAATTTGTAATAGTTTGGGAACATGTTTTTGTGATGATAGAAAAATGATAATGTCATCCATATAAGCAACATATGAAATGTTACTTTTAAATAGTGTGACAAAAATGCCAAGTATCCCTTCTTCAATCATTTTAAGGAGGGGATTTATGTACACTATAAACAGTAGGGCACTAAGTGGGGATCCCTGAGGAATAGAGCAATGAGGTTTAAACCCTGGTGAGTATTTTCCATTCATTGACACATGGATTTCTCTATTTATCAATAGATTAGTAAGTATATAGACTAATGATTTGGGAACAGACAACATTTTTAAGAGGTATATGAGTTGGTCTATTGGAATTGAGTCAAATGCTTTTTTTAATATCCAATTGAATGGCAAATAGGGTTATATTTTTTCCCTTTTCTAACAGTCTCCACAACTGACTTAAAAACAATTGCAGCTAAACCAGTAGAGGCTCCCTTCTTTGCAAATTGCATTTTGGCTATTGTAGGTAAGATAAAGGGTTCAAGTTTATCCTTGATTACTGATTCAAGAATCTAGATGACCATTGGACTCATGGATATAGGACGTATATTTTTAACTGTAGTGATATCTTCAGATTTCTTGAGAAAAGGCACAAGCATTATTGGATGCAAACCCGGTATATGATGGATTTGTCTAGATAATAAATTGGCTAGATTCGTTAAATAAGTAGTAGTAAAAAAGCTTAGGTGTTCATAGACAAATTTTGGAATTCCATGAATACCTGGGTGACAAGTGTTTGGGATGTTGGAAATTTTTTTGGTGAAATCATTTATTGTAAAGATATCCTCATCCTCTGTGTTTCCCAGAAATAAAGGGGCAGGACAAAACAAATTATTGTTTTGCAGACTATTTTTAAAAAACTCATAATGGAGTTAGCATGCTCTCACCAGCAATTATTTCATTATTGATTCTAATTGCTGTAGGTATTTGGGGGGGGGGCCTAATGCCCAGCGGATAAAATGTCTAGAGAATGAATGAGTGTGATCCAGAAAAAGCCTTTTTTTTTTAATTAGTATGTATTCCTTCAGAGTATCACAGGTTTTGTTGTATAAGTTTTTTATGGCAGCTATTTTACTGCAGTTGTTTTCAGTGGCCTGGTAATGAATAATTTTTTTATGCATGTCATCTGCAAGTGCTAATAATTTAGTAGGAGGGGTGGATGTACGGGTTAAGTGATCAATATTAAAGGAGAGAACATTTACAAATGCTAACCAGGTTTGTGCAGGGTCTAACTCCATTTTATCCATTTTAAAAAGCTCTATATAGATTAGTGAAAATAAAAATTCATTAGTTCTGCTAGGGAGTAATACTCTTATTGTCTTTCCAGCTGACAGTACTTTTCTATATGTGAGATCCAGATCTAGAACCACAAACAATGCTGAATGGTTGGATAATGTTGACTTTTTTAGAGATGGCCTAATTAAATGGTGCCGTATCGGTGAATAGAATATTAGATCAATTAGTGAGGAGTGTCTACCATTGTAGAATGATACAGAATCATTTGGTAAAAATCCCTCTCCACTCATAAGAGGGAAAGCAAACTTATATAACCACTTAGATACAAATTTACTGTAGGACATTAAAATCTCCCAATAGTAGACATGGATAGGGAGAGGATGCTAGGATTGAATTAAATGTTTTAATCTATTATTGTTGGCCCTGGAGGTATATATGCAAATATAATGTTTAAAACTAAAGCTTTGTGATGGAATGAGATAATTAGTATATGTGCATCAAGATATAGAATTTTAAAAGATCTGAATGGACAAGTTTTAGATTTTATAATACCCATATCTGCAGATGGCGTAAGAGGTGTTTTTGAAAAAATTGAGAAGCCTCGATTATGTAGATAATTCGAAGGATCTATAACTGAGTTGCAATATATTTTTGTTTCTGACAGGCCAAGTATGTGTGGCTGGACTACATCACACCATTTAATTAATTGATGGATTTTCTGATCAGAATTCAAGCCTCTGATGTTAAGAGCTCCGATATTTATATGCATGCTTGGGTGAGTTTAGATTTATCTTTAAAAAAAAAAAACTTATATAAATATATATTGTTTATGATTTACACTTAACAGGAATATATTCAAGTTAAGCTCTATAGTGTGATATATATTAGATTGTTGTTATCCTATTCTGTATTTGTATGTAACTATCTTTTCACTTATTTATGCTATAAAAAACAAACTACTCAAAGGAAGTATGTATGTAATTATACACGTACAATCTCACAAGATAGACAGCGCTATTAAAGGAATATCATTAGCAAGTACTAAAGCTTCTTCTCTAGTTCTATAGGAATAAAACATGTTTTCTGATAATTTTTCATGTTATATACCTGATCCTATATCAAGATCTGAAAAACTAGATGGTATACTAACCTCATTTGCTTCAATTGGTACGTCTACCATGACATCATTCGTTTCAGACTCTTGAATTTCTTTATGTACAGTTTTAACTTTCTTAATCAGTTCATCAGAATTAGAAAGTTCTTCGTTATCACTGGAATTTTTTCCTGATGCAGGCTTTCTCCCACGCTTCACTCTAACAGGGCGTCCGGGTTTTCTTTTTTCTGTGGGATTATCGACAATCTTATCCGTCTTGAATTTATCAGGTTTTGAGGCTTCATCCATAATCTCTATTGCGGTTTTATTTACGGCAATGGCGTCTAGTTCATTCCGGAGGCTTATCGATTGCTTCTTGTTAGAAGTGGCATCGATTTCCGACGGCCTGCTATGACAATGTTTTGTTATATCTATGCCATTTACAATGAGTAATTCTTCATGCGCTCTCTGGTGGTCAATTGTATTTAGTGAAGCATTGTTCGAGGAATTGAAATTTTCCACGTTAGTGCTTTTCCTAGCCGGATCTTTTATTCTGGAGTTTACTATCGAGTATTGATGCGCAGAGGTTGCAATTTGATTACAATAAGAGCACAATAAATTAGGGCATGTATCGACAACATGATCACGTTTACAATGAAAACATTGTGGTTTAAAGCCACATATTTGCAAAAAGCGTGGCTTCTTGATCTGTAATTAATGAGGGAATTTCATTGGGATTAATGCCTTTGTGGAGTTTCACTTTAAATTCATACCTGTTACCGTATATTGGAACTGGTGTATTTCTTAGTAACGGGTTGAAGGCTGACTGCTATGCCAAAAGGTTCAATGAGTCGACGAAAGTCATCAATGTTATATCCTAAAAGCGCATTCTTTAACAAGCTCGTAATATATATCTCAGTTTGGATTAGTTAAGATAATAGCGTATCTGTCTAAAACTTTAATATTTCTCCTAAATCGGTCTTTTTGCTCAGCATTGTGAAATTCCAGAACAATATATCGAGGATTTGGATGATCAGCAATCCTGTAAATAGTATCCCACGTGTCATTAGTGCTTAAAGCTTCAAATAGAAGTTCTTTCGGAAAATGGTACAGCGAGCAGTTCATATCTGTAACAGCAATAACTATAGATCGGTCTGTAAAAAATCGTTTAAACGAAGCGAACAATGAATTAGGCAATGTAGCATTAAATTTTTCCATAATAATATTAAGGGTTTCATCCGACCAGTTCTCTTTAGTAACATTACCATGAGCCTCAGAAGTTAGAGTCAGCATGTCAAGTTTTAAGAAATCGTCTAACGTAGTTCTATGAAATCTCGATTCAATCGTGTTTTTATTGGCATTATTGATTTTTTGAATTGGTATTTTCCTGTTTAACTCACTATCTCTGTCAGGATTTTGCTTTTTAAATGAAGATTTTGCTACATTTGCATAAGATGGTCCTATGCAACTCGTGGCTTCATTAATCATGGCCATTTTCTAGTAATTCACTCAGAGTAGAAAAAAACAGGAGAATTTAAGAATCGAAGAAACACGGACTTTTTTTGCAATTGATTTGCTTACCGCGATATATATTTAAATCCACTCTATATGATTCAATCAATGATTTTGTCAAAAAAAAATATTTTAAAGCATCTAAAACATACGAAATGACGGAAGAACTAAGGTAATCGCCCTCTAGTGGCAGCTGTATTATTATTATTATTATTATAATAATAATATGTTATCAAGTCATTTGCTTTTGACAATGACCTGAATAACAGTTCCCCAAAATGATGTCATTTGATTTTCAAATAGCTAAAAAAAAGATTCATTATTGTTATGATTTAGAATTTATATACTTATTGCTGGATTTTAAATAGTAGTTTTCAAAATGAGTTGCTCTTTGCTATTTAGAATAAACATTTGAGTATAATAATGTAACCAAAGTAAAAAAGATCAGGATGGGGAGGGTATATGTTCACATTACAGTTAAATTGTGTTATATCAGACTCATTGTATTATAATAGAATTATATAAAAATGATACTAATTTTGGGATAGTGCATTCTTGAATTATCCTTCACTGTTGAAGAATTGTACCAATATTTATATAATCCATGTGAATGTACATAAGTTTGTCTGTAAGGTTATCACTTGTTTCTATGTGAAGGTCTGTCCATAAGGCTGTCATGTATCAAATTCACAATTGAAAAATCAAAAAAAAAAACTTTTACTAAACTGTAATTTTTATTACGAAGCATAATTTATATAAAGAAAGTAATTCTGCCATTAATAAATTTTTTTTTTTTATGAAATGGTTGTCCATAATGAAGCTAAATGTAATTTCTAGCCGGATACATTTCTGAAGTGTACCAAACAGGCCAGATTGTTTCAAACATTTTTTTTTTTTTTTCAGTTGTAAATTTCTCACATTTATTTACATAACATTAAATTTTTTTGCTTAATTTACATTAAATCTTAAAAATAATTTGTTAAAGCAACCAATTAAAAAAAACGATGGGTTTTTCACAGACTATGTACAATCTGGTAGCAATATAAAATTGAAATATGTTTGATTTCTTATTTATAAAAATTTTATGATATTAAAATAGATTTTACCTTTCAAACAGTATATCAATTCATATATAACAATACAGTTTAGCAAAGGTAAAGAGTGTTAATATAGTACATTGATTTTTCAGAAAAAGCAATTATTATTTTTTAAGGTTTTACATTGGTTTCCAATTTATTTTAATATGCAGTTTTGTAATATTTTGCTGATTTCTTTCTAAAAATTAAAAAAAAAAAACTAATGCAAATAATTGAATGTTTTATATTCAAACATTTTAAAATAATAAATTTTTGAAGTAACACTTTCCTTTTAGTTACAATTTTTTATAAAATATAAAGCTATGAAATAACTATCTGATGTGCCAAATTTATCATTGGACATACTGATGCAATTTACAGAAAATCCATAATCAATAATAAATCTATGAAGTTACTTCAAATAGCAATCTATTGAATATGTAAACTGTATCTATAATGGAGATGGTTCAAGCAAAAACAATAAGTTGTTGGGTTTTTTTTTTTTTTTTTTTGAGATTGAAATCCATTTTTATCTATTGGTATATTAGGGCTTTTATATATATATTTTAAAATTATTTTTAAAAATCTTTGAAATTGTCATGGAATAATAAAAGAAAAAAAAATCATATTCTATAATATATTTGTAGATTTGATTTATTATTGAGGAAAACTTTAAAAATTCTATTTCATTTGAAATTGCACAAATTTTGCCAAAATACAAAAATTACTAAAAACTTTCAAGAGTGAATTCATCAAATGAAAATGAATTGTTATGTATTGGAGAGACATTATTCAGGTTTGAAAAATTATGTGGCGCTTCTATTGTGCCATCGCTGATTAAAGAATGTTAAACTATAAAATAAGTATCTTTATTGGTATGCATTTTCTGCAAGAATTTTTCCAATTAAATTCTCATTGAGAACTTAAACTGTGTATGTGGAAAAATATATTGTCATAAAAAAATCTTTTATTATCTATATAACAATCCTCTTAAATTATAGAAAATTTTCTGGGACACATTTATTAAAAATCATCTGTTAAGATGTCATTTTAAAATTTGAATAGATTTTTAATGGAACACATCAAAAATTTGAGTATTATATAGAATAGTAAGTAATCTTTATTCACAATATTTGACTGTAGAGGATAAGAGTATTTGCTTTACTTTTTTGAAAATTTTATGTCCAAACATACTTCTAATCCAGGGGTGGGCAAATAGCGGCCTGAGGGGGCCACATGCGGCCCGCTAAGAGTTTTTATGCGGCCCTACAAGACAATCAGAAAAATCCACCTTGGACTGAGATTTCCTTCCTGTTGCATGACTGAATATTCATCTTATATTTTCCACTAGAATGGTCACATCAATATACATGTGCAGTGCTTTTCCAGTTGATCTGATTAATTTCAATTTTGTCTTTGCATTAGCAAATATATAATTTCCAACTTTTGTGAAACCATGAATGCTCCAAAAAAATGTAAAATTGATAATGAATATCATGGGTTTAATGAAGAATGGACAAACAAATATTTCTTTGGTAATAAAGGGAATAAAGCAGTGTGTTTATTGTGTCATGAAAAAAAGATGCGGCCCTCTGTTAACCTTCGCTTCCACAAAGTGGCCACCGATGCGGCCCCTGAGCCAAAACAATTGCCCACCCCTGTTCTAATCAATACCCTAAAGCTGTATTTTTCAATCTTTGAAGGTGTGAAGCAGTAATCAGTGTTGTCACAGCTGATGGAGTTAAATTTTTTTGGTAACTGTTTATTATGATATTTTATATCAGATAGTTGCAACATTTCTATTCTCTATACTCTTACAATTTTCTGTTGGACACCTAATTTCAATATGTTTAATCCACAACCTAATTGTGGAATGCATATATCATTAATTTGCCATCTAAATTAATGATTTGAACTGATCAGCTACCTAACACTTCTGTTTGATACCTTTCTCTAAGTTGGTGGGCAATTATAACCATGATATCTAACAGGAATTAAATGGGTAACTTTTAGATTTATGAACACTGAATTTAAGTTTATACTCTAACCAATTAGGCTTTAATGTTAAAGGCAATAATCAGAAATTTTATACTTATCTATGAGGGTCCTCCTTTTTTTTTCTTTTAATGGTAAGATTGTTGTTGTTTTTTTTCAATCATGATCAATTATCACACTAGATCAATTTGTGGAAGGCATTATCATATGAGCAACTTCTTGGGTTTTATTTTTTCTTTTCCCAGTATTCTTCAGTTTTCTCATTTAAAACATATGTTCATTGGTGCATGTACAGCCAGATGCTTTAGACAAATTTGTTTTTATATGTTATTTTAAACCACTAAACATTACATGATCACCATCTCTATACTAGCACATAATTGTTGTAAACAAAGGCAAAACTCTCCATACAGTAGTGCCAAACAGTAATCAATGGATGCCAGAAGGCTTGTGCATAAAATCCCTATCTAGTGCCTACTCATCCAATATCCCCAGACTAGTTTCTGGCTTGTGGCCATCATCAGTGAGGAGGCTTGGATCTGAGAGCACTTCACCTAGATCTTAGGATCTAATGCAACCCTCCAGCAGTCACCTTTTAACTCTACTACAAAACTAAGATTGAAATTGAAAACACGAATATTTTCAATCTAAGCTCAATAGCTTATATAGTCATATGGGTCTGAACTCAATTCAGCACCCATACATTTTGGTGTCTTTAACAACCATAGCCACCATGCACAAGCCTTCTGGCATCTATTGATTATTCTGTTTGGCATAGGGTGGCACTACTGTATGGAGAGTTTTGCCTTTGTTTACAACAATTATGTGCTAGTATAGAGATGGTGATCACGTGATGTTTAGTGGTTTAACACCAATCCTGTATAATAGGATAGTGGTGGGTATGGTTTAAGAGCCAAAGACCCCAAAATGTATGGGTGCTGAATTGAGTTCAGACCCATATGACTATATAAGCTATTGAGCTTAGATTGAAAATATTGTGTTTTCAATTTCAATCTCGTAGTTTTGTAGTAAAGTAGAGTTAAAAGGTGACTGCTGGAGGGTTGCATTAAATCCTTAGATCTAGGTGCAGTGCTCTCAGATCCAAGGCTCCTCACTGATGATGGCCACAAGCCAGAAACTAGTCTGGGGATATTGGATGAGTAGGCACTAGATAGGGATTTTGTGCACAAGCCTTCTGGCATCCATTGATTACTCTGTTTGGCACAGGGTGGCACTACTGTATGGAGAAATTTGCCTTTGTTTATATGTTATTTTAATATTTTTTTGATGGGGCAGCTATTTAATCAATATGTATCCTTTCATATTCACATGTTATTTCATAAATGCAGGTTTTTTTTTCATTATTTCAAATTTAGACTTTAAAAAATTAAGAGTTCTTCAAATTGTGCAAAGTGGCTTTAAAAACTGTTCTGATGTCATTTTGATTGCAAATTTTCTTTAAGTTTATCTAATTTTTTTGATAAACACAGTATCATTGGGTTTTTCTCTCTCTCTATCTATTTAAAGTTTTTTTTTTTTTACTGGTAACAGAGTGATAACTATTCTTCATGAGAGTTTTATATTGAACTTCTTTTTACCAGTTACTGACTTCTGAGCAATTTTTTTTTATTCTGGTCTATAATTGTGGTATAATTTCACTTTTTTTTAGTTTCATGATTGCATGCATATGTTAAGTTTCTGTAGGGATTGGGGAGGAGGATCTATAATATAGCAGTTTGGGTTTTTGCTTGAGGTAGTTTGGTCACAAAAATATTTTTAAATGCCATTTTTTAATTTTGTTATTATAATGTCTGGCTTATAAAAGTTTATAAATAAAATATTTTATGTTTGTCTATATAATAGTCAGCCAGGAAGTAAATAAATAAAAACTAAATAAAATTACATTCTAGAAAATTAATAATGCACAAATACTAATTGTATAAAAGTATGCAAATTAAAAATAATTATGCTGAGCGATAAATTGCAAAATTAGCTGTATGTGCAATAGTAGTGGAACTCTTTTAGGGCACACTAAGGAGAAACCATATAGAAAGATATGATAGATTAGAGAATACAAGATTTTCTAATTTGTAATTGCTTTTGAGTTAGAACTTCCAGCAAGCTAACTAGTTATTATACTGAAGACATATTTTAATTATATAGAGGGAAAGAGAGGGTTAATAAACTCTTGTTATTAAATTTTATTTTGGTGTAATAACATTTTAGATGGCTATACAATTGCTAAATGTCAACATTGTATATTCCAGTTATAAATTTAATTGAAAAAATATGGTGGTGATGTTTGTTCAAAACCAGAATTAGTGGGGTAGTATTTGTGGCAGTGATTTTGTTATGAATGTCACTTTTTGTATTGGTCTATTGTTAGAAACATTTATTTTGTTGTTATAATCAATACTATCCATTACAACTGTAGCATTGTCTTTGTCAGCAGAAAATGATTTTCTTAATTATTTAATTGGAGTAATTTAATAGTTCCTTCCCAATATTAGTGTTTGACTTGGACTTGTATTGATGATATCTCTCAAATGATCTTTTTAATTCTTCAGTATAATTCTGCTGCTGCTTTTAGAGGCAATTTTTGAATAATCCTTTTTTCCACAAGTTTCATCTAGATATTTAGAACTAAGACTTATAATTGCTACATAGTGATTTTTGAAATGCCCCTATAGTTTTTGTAATTTTTTTTTACTTTTTCATATAAGTTTCTTATTCATTTGTGTACATTTTATTTTTAAAAATAGATAGTAATAAGTTTTGGCATAATGTTAAAGCAAATTATAGCATTTTCATCAACTCTGTTAGGATATATTGAGATATTTTAATAATTACAAAAAAAAATTAATATTTTAAAACATAATTTGACAGATTTATCAGAGATTGACATTTATTCTTTCATTGTTTTAAAAACAAATTCCAATAAAAAAAAGATTTTATGAACTTAATCTGCTCTTCTGGCTATTCAATGATGAAAACATTCTTTATTTTCATTATGATCTTTTTTTTTCAATATTTGCAAAGTTCAAATATGATTTTTTTTTTTAATTTATTTTGTTTATAAATATAAATTTCTATCAAATCAAGTTCAATTTATTATATTCTGATATAGAATAATAGTTTAATAATAAAATTGAAAGCTTACAAAAC
The DNA here is from genome assembly GCA_028023455.1 of Epiperipatus broadwayi. Lineage (NCBI taxonomy): Eukaryota > Metazoa > Onychophora > Udeonychophora > Euonychophora > Peripatidae > Epiperipatus > Epiperipatus broadwayi. The sequence continues at coordinate 12,897,367 of JAQFVV010006209.1, read as the reverse complement.
TCACCATGGAGAACAGTTATGTCTGTTGCAGATAAAAGGATTAATATACTAAATCATACCCACTTTGAAGTGACAATAAAATTTATCAACTGATAAAAGTTTATTAATCATCTAATAGAAGTAAAACTTCCATATTAATTCAAAGTAGTAGAACTTGATCTCTATTAATTAGCCTTAAGAAATATCATGTTTAGACAAACATTTAATTTATTGAAAGGGAAATATGCTTTTTAAAAATGGTTGCTTGAATAATATAGTCATTGAATAAGTAAAAATTAGTTTGCATGTAAAAGAAATAAAATTTCTGCATTTATTTTTACAATTAACTATATACTATTTGAATGATCCAACAAAATACATTTATAAACTCATCTGAAAATGTTTTACAGAACTTACGTGTGCATATAGCATCTTATTAGTGTAAAATTTCATTATTTTATAAATAAGAAATCTCAATATTAAATTGCTTTTATTATAATGTGTATTTTTTTCTAAAATGAAGGGCATTTTTTATTTAGAGATTACACTTTGTATGATATCTAATCATTTGAAAGCTTTACTAGTCATAATGCAGTATCTTTGACAATGAATTAAAAGGATTTTCTTTTCAAATATCCCAGTTTTGTTTTTTTGAGTAGGCATAATTTTTTCAATGATTGCAAAAAAAAAATTAAGAAAATGATTTACCTTATGATTAGAAATGAAGTCAAGGAAATTGCAGAAATAAATTTTTAAAAATTATATGTTAAATGCCATATAAGCATACATAAATTACTTGTTTAAATATTAAAGCTCACTCTCCCTGCACCCCACAAAATATCAAATTTTTTAAAGATAATCATCCAATAGAAAGTTAAAAGTTCTAAAATATTCCTATACAAGTTCTCAGCCTGAAGATGGTTAGAATAATTAAACAATACTATTGTCAAGCAATAATATTTTATCATTGCTGCTAATAGTTTGCCATGGTTACAAGCTTAGAAAATATAGGAAAGATTTTAAATATATGATTATCATTAATTGCTCAAGAAACATTCAATCATTCCAGTGGAAGATTTCATTTAACAACTTTGTTTGATAATCTGAACTGATTTTTTTTTAACTATATCTTTCAGATGAGATTAGATTTTAGAACTTCTATTTCAAGGTCTGCCATTGTGATAAACTACAAAAGAAATAATTGAATGGTTAGTTACTCATGGGGCTTCTGAGATTCTAGCATCAGTAATGATAAGTTATGCTTCAATCCAGAAACCTTTAGTTTTTGAATCTACTACAGTTTAAAACTGCACATGGTATTTTAAAAGTATTTTAATATTTAGGAAATTTTTCTTTTGGTCGTTAGTGGTCATGATAGTGTTACTAATTATTACATAATATTTTCATATTTTTTATCAATATTGTTCTGTTCATTAAAATTGAAAGTTAAAAGCCACTCCTTAAACTATAATTGGAAAAATGGAATGAATTGATTTTATTAAATCACAAATGTAAATCATCAATTTCCAAAACTTAAATAAATACATATTTTAATATTTACAAGAAAGAGTAAAGTTATTTTAATCATATCAAATAATAATGTTTTCCTTAGAAGGACAGGTAATGTAAATATGTGTAATGATATTTTGCCAGTTGTTACTTTTGTGTGAATAAAAACAAGATAAGGAAATGCATTATGACTATAATAATCTATCATCTCATGAAACAATCTATGTATGTATAAATGAGATTATACACTTTAAAAAATCAATTCACGTCTAGCTTTGAGCAGCTATATAAAGATGAACATGTATTGATAGATTTGAGGATTCAAAAAATGTAAATCTATCTGATTTATGAGATCTATATTGCAATTTGTTTATATTTTAGAGGGAGGGATGTACAACATATTTAGTTTCAACAGTAAAAATACTGTCACTAAAATAATATGAAATTAAATTATAATGGAAATTGATTTCATAATGCACACTATAAATTACAATGTATTGTCTTAACATTATTCCTTTAATATGTGCTTGTTTTTATATCAGTCTGCCTATTGGACAGTTTTTAAAATATATATACAATTTAAATATATTCTAAAGGCAATTAAATTCAGTATAGATTTTTTTGTTGTTGTTGATATCCCATTACCAGTTTAAATATCTATATATGTGCATTTTAAATGCATGTTGTAATGATTATTATGATGAGTTTTGGACATGTGTGTAAACTAATTCAATAATTGTTAGTATTTATGGTGATGGTATTTTAGCAGTAATTATATGTTAAACCATTTTCATCATCATTTAATATTAATTGTTAAAAGTCTTTAGAAAAATTCAAACTTTATTTAAAATTTTCAAATACATTCAATTGTTAGTAAGCATATAGATTTAGTATGAAACATAACATTTTAATAATTAATATTAAGTGACGGAAATAATTCAACATATAATTACTAATTCTTATTAGTATTAATATTTTGAAAATTGTTATATTAAGAAAATTGATTTTTTTATGCAAGTATTTTCAAGGTAGCAAAATTTTAAAAGCAACCTGCAATTTAAGTAATAAATTAAGGGCAGACTTATAATTAGCATATTTTTACATAAAGATTGTAAATATCCATATTATGTTATAATTTTGTTGAGTTGCCATTACTAAATAATGCAGTATTCTGCACATAATTCATGCTTACAAAAAACACAAGTAAAATCACTAATGTAGGATGTTCATTGAATGTAATTGGTAATAAAATAACTTGTCTCTCTATGATGATGAACCATAATTTTGATTTTTGTTGCTTAAATAAAAATCATCTACCTAATTGCTTGCTTTCCTATTCCTGGTGTTTTCCTTTTTAAAATAGTTAATCTAAACTATTATAAATAAAACAATTCTCTTCTTCCTATTCTAAAATGTATACATTGAATAATCATTGAATCCTAGATATTATAATGTCCTCATTTTAAAGTCAGTTTCTAGTTTTAATCTACCTCAGAATTTATGATTTAGAGTAGGAAATAATGCATTTACATATTTGGTAGTCATTCATTCCTTTATATTATTCAATCTAAAAGGCGGAATTTCTAAAAACTCTATTGTTTTTCTCCTCAAGTCAACTCATTTTCATAATTTTATAGATCTGACACCTGTCACTTTCTACATTTTAATGATCTCAATTTGCACCACTTATAATTTTCCTCTACTTTTTGGCCATGAAGATTTAATTCCCAACATCACTTTCAACTTAATCATGCAGTACTCATGCTATTTTTTAAATTTTCAGGCTATTAATTTAAATGATATAAAAGATATCTAGATACAAATTAATGCATTAATTGCAGTTTTCTCATTGATAAAGACTAAAGTCAGTCTGGAATGTGGATACATTTAGCATATTTATAATGACCGATATTAAAGAATTATTCAAGCTTGTAAGTGACTAAAGTGGAGGGAAGAAAATTGTGATTGGAAGTGTATGAATAATCTTAGAAGAATTGTGTGATTTATTGCTATTATAAATATTTGAGTTCTTAAATATCTGTTCCTCAATAGTAATGCTTATATTAAACAATGAAGTAAAATGATGTATTTGAACAAAATTGATTATTTGTTAATATTTTTATTGTACAATAAATATTTAATTTTTAAAAAAGATAGCATATTAAATATCAATCTGGTCAAGTCTAAAAATACCCGATTTTTCCCCATAATTTCTGAATCTATCGTCCAGTTTCTTACAAATTAATATAATACTTTATTATCTGAATTTTGTATATAAATATATTTTGTACCAAGTTTTAAAATCTGTTCTATTAGTTGAGTCATAAGTTATTCACTTGATCAATATCAATTGTTTATTCAACTATCTAATAATTAAAATTGTCTCAACTTTGAATCTTGATTATTATATTCTATCCCTCACAGTTACATATAATTTGTGCACAAATGTGAATATCTTCAAGTAATCTCAATTTTATAACTATCACTTGTATTCACAACTGAACATCTTTCACTAAAGATTAGTACACAAAAATGGATGTCTGAAAATATAAATATACTTACATATTTAGACAAAACTAACCCTTAAATATAATAAACTAGGTAGTTATACAATAGATTCTCAATGCATACATCAGATCCTAGAACTTCATAAAATTATTCTATTTAAATGACTACTAAATAAATAAAAAGTTAACTAATTTTGCAACTAAAATTATTCTTAACACCTTATTTATGTTGCTTTTACATGCCCACACACTTCAACAAAAATCTAATGAGCATTATTTGCAATTCATTTTGATCTAATTCAATGGTATATTGGCAAATTTGACTAGAGTTTTAGATTGATCTTCACAGGTAATGTGCTTGATTACTATCTTGGGATTATTCTGCCAGGACTAATATAATTAGAAAATCTGATGCTATAATCCTTTCTTTCCCCAGCAGTAATCCCATCTTTTCAACAATTTTTATTTAGCATCTTGTTTAAACAAATTAGAGATAGATAGTATTTTTTTTTTTAATCATGAGTCTTCAGTAATGTTGAGTAAAAGGAAAAAATATTGCTTTACTACTTCAAATCTAGTTTTGTTTCTGCATTTCTTCAAAAAGCATTAAAATTATATATTGTAAACGGTCGGGTTTAAACCCTAGTTACAATGTAGAAAGGCGCACACATATGTTATATAGTTTAAAATTAGTTTCATATAATTTGATTTTATTTCGTTTTAGTATTTATTTTTGTAGTGGGAGAAAATGTTTAAAATTTTATTAAAGTAAGAAAAGAGGGAGTGGGGGGGAAATTTGCGTTTTATTTTTGTAAAAGTGGTATATGTATGTATTTGCGGTGTGGATAGACAATTTTAGAAACGAACGTATGAATACATTTTTGGATCCAAGATAAGAGATTATTGTAGAAAAAAAAAAAGAGATATATTAAACATCGAAGGTCTTATCTGGGGAATTTGAATGAAAAAAAAAAAAATAAAAAAAGAAGGTTCGAGAAAAAGGTTTCCGGAATGTTAATTACCAAAATGTCTGAAGGTGCGAAAAGTTCTTTTTGCTTATTAGCTTAACTGGCCATCTATACCACGTGGTGAGGAAGAAAGGGGACGGACTGTGTTTGCGAAAACAAAAGAAAACAAAAAAGTGACAGGGAGAGTGGAGAGGTAGTTTTTTTTTAAACTAGTGTCACTTTTATTTTGGTTTTCAAAGAGGAAAGAAAAAAATAAAAATATATTCAATTTTTTTATATATATTTTTAAGAAGAGTAACTAAGGCTACGGCCGAACATGAGTACGGTGGGGTAAAAGCTTAAGCGTGCTGGGTTTTCTGGACCTTACCCCAAAGAATCCATGCGGCAGTGACCGGAGAACATCTACCGGAGATATATCAACTTTTCGCAAGGGAATCGATCCGACTCGGAATGAACTGAAGTGTGATGAACTGTCTCGTACGTTTTGCTTCGGATTTCATGTGTTTTTCTTCTTATTTTGATATCCCCGGGGATCACATCGGACAAAAATTGCAGGTAATATGAACTTAAGATATTTTATTTCCAAAAATTACCACGTTTTTCTGAAACCCTCAAGGATAGCGAACGAAGGCAAGAAACTTATATATTTTTTTTATGATAAGGCCCTTCAAATACAGCTGATTAGATTTTTATCTGTGTATACGTTCGTTTTCTTGTTCTGTTGTAAATCCACGCAAATACATATGTAGGTTTTATTGGGTTATGTAAACGTTAAAAGGGTATGGGAAATATATTTTCTTAAAAGTAAAAAAAAAAATATTATAATAAAAAAATGTGTTATTTTAAGGCTTATATTACATGTGTATGTTTTATTATTTGTCTCATAGAATATAGTTTATGAATTTAACAATTGATCCGAGTTTCGCTGTTGGTTGCATAGAGTTCCCCCGTACATTTTCCTACGGTTTATTGGCCACCCGCCCTGAGTACTGAGCTAGTGGAGAGGCCCTATTACTATCGTATTTTTCTCTTCCAGCATAATACTTATGTAAAAAGTAAGTTTGGCGCTTGGAGTCAATGATTGACGTCCATAAATATGCTGTGAGAGAAATACGAAATTTCTTATCAATATTTTTTTTTGCTTAAAAGGAAAAAGGGGAAAAATAGATATTTTTTTTTATGATAAGAACTAATAAGTATACGGTAAACGAGTACACCCGTTACAATGGCGTCCCAACGAAGGCTTTATGAAGAATGGAATGTATGGGGGCCCGAGTAGAAAGATTAAAAATTCGATAAGGGAAAGGAGGGGGAGTAAAAGAGAAATATTAGAGAGACGTGAAGTTTGTTTCGATTAAAATAGTTTTATTGAAAGACAGAAAATAGTTTTCCGAGTGGTTGATAAAGAAATTAGACACGTAGCATGGCGCTTTGGGGGGGGGGGAAGAAAATCCACCACGTTGTGATTTTGGAAGCAGGCAAAACAAATTACTACGATTTTTTTTTTAAGATATCAAAATATATTTAGTAAAATATAGTGTGAATGAAAACAAGACTCCAAAAGAAAATGGACCAAGAAAAGAAGGAAGAATCGAAGATTTTGGAGGTCATTCTGGAAAGATTGGAACAAAGATTTCAAAAATTCGAAGATCGATTTGAGGAAAGACTGCAAAAATTAGAGCAGCAAATGGAAAGAATAAAAGGAGTTAATCAAGGAGAAGAGAACGAAGGAGAGTCAAAGAAGGAAGGAAGTATAGATAAAGACGAGAAGTCTAAGGGAAAGAAAGTAGATGAGAAACAGGTTGAGGGCGAAAAGACAAAAATAGCAGAAGAAAGGGAAGCCGTGACGAAGTACGTACCAGCACAGGCCCATGTAAACCAATTTTTAAAGGTTCGGCCATTTGCCGGCCGAATGGGAGAAGCTCCCGTGGAACACTTACAAAGTCTGGGAAGATATTTTAGCGTTAACCCGATGGCTGAGGAAAGCAAAATCGCTATTGCTTGCAGCAACCTAACTGGAAACGCGCTATCATGGTGGAATTCGTTGTTTCAACAACCTACGACATTTGAAGAATATCAACGAGAGGATGGTAATACTAGACCGGAATGGCAGTATGAACATGAAGAGCCACGACCGCCACGCAAGCCGAATTATGGACAGGGAAAGATTTCGAGTTCATCCGGGAAAAAGGATAGCCGATAGAGTTAAGATATATACACATAATTGGACATAGGCTGAAAGTTTTTTTTTGTGTGTTTGTTTAAATTATTTTATTAGGGTATGGGTTTAATATTTAACAATGATATGATTAAGTATAGGGGCCGTTATATAAGGCCACATTTGAAGTTATATATGTGTGTTGAATTTTTTTTCTCGTTCATTGTTTTGTAGGCTAGAGAGTTAGATAAAGGTGGCTAGGGAGATTTGAGATGGGAACGGCCGAACATGAGTACGGTGGATGGCGGGGTTGGTTGCTTGGATTGGGCATGTGGTGTGTCGCGTCCTGTATATAAATGTTGTTCCCGACATGGTTGACCGACCTATTTAAACTTAAGCCAATAAGTCTCCAAAGAGAGCACGGCACCCACATACCATCCCACCCACAAAACTCCAAAGGCGAGCACGGTCTTGGACGACCCCTACTTAAAAGTCGGATTTTGTTCTAGTTACCCACGCTCATAAGACTCTGAAGTAGCAGAGTGCGGTTAGAAAGTCCTGACACGTAGAAAGAAAAAAAAAAGGGAAATTTTTTTTTTAGGTTTTTTTTTTTTGTGTTTCCGGTCACATAACCAAATAAGTCTGTGTGGAATTGATTGTATGCGGTGCGTTGCATATCATATGCGTGTGAGTTGGTGGTGGAACTTATAGCATATCGTTGGGATTGATGGTCGTTTATTTCGTTTGTTCTAGAGCCGCAGGGCAGAAAGTTATAAAGGGAAAATATTTAAAAATGCATCGTTTTATTTGATAAGTTAGGAATGAGCCGTTCAAATACGTAGACCGTATTTAAAGGCTTCCGGGAGGAGGATATTGTAAACGGTCGGGTTTAAACCCTAGTTACAATGTAGAAAGGCGCACACATATGTTATATAGTTTAAAATTAGTTTCATATAATTTGATTTTATTTCGTTTTAGTATTTATTTTTGTAGTGGGAGAAAATGTTTAAAATTTTATTAAAGTAAGAAAAGAGGGAGTGGGGGGGAAATTTGCGTTTTATTTTTGTAAAAGTGGTATATGTATGTATTTGCGGTGTGGATAGACAATTTTAGAAACGAACGTATGAATACATTTTTGGATCCAAGATAAGAGATTATTGTAGAAAAAAAAAAAAAAAAGAGATATATTAAACATCGAAGGTCTTATCTGGGGAATTTGAATGAAAAAAGAAAAAAATAAAAAAAAGAAGGTTCGAGAAAAAGGTTTCCGGAATGTTAATTACCAAAATGTCTGAAGGTGCGAAAAGTTCTTTTTGCTTATTAGCTTAACTGGCCATCTATACCACGTGGTGAGGAAGAAAGGGGACGGACTGTGTTTGCGAAAACAAAAGAAAACAAAAAAGTGACAGGGAGAGTGGAGAGGTAGTTTTTTTTTTAAACTAGTGTCACTTTTATTTTGGTTTTCAAAGAGGAAAGAAAAAAATAAAAATATATTCAATTTTTTTATATATATTTTTAAGAAGAGTAACTAAGGCTACGGCCGAACATGAGTACGGTGGGGTAAAAGCTTAAGCGTGCTGGGTTTTCTGGACCTTACCCCAAAGAATCCATGCGGCAGTGACCGGAGAACATCTACCGGAGATATATCAACTTTTCGCAAGGGAATCGATCCGACTCGGAATGAACTGAAGTGTGATGAACTGTCTCGTACGTTTTGCTTCGGATTTCATGTGTTTTTCTTCTTATTTTGATATCCCCGGGGATCACATCGGACAAAAATTGCAGGTAATATGAACTTAAGATATTTTATTTCCAAAAATTACCACGTTTTTCTGAAACCCTCAAGGATAGCGAACGAAGGCAAGAAACTTATATATTTTTTTTTATGATAAGGCCCTTCAAATACAGCTGATTAGATTTTTATCTGTGTATACGTTCGTTTTCTTGTTCTGTTGTAAATCCACGCAAATACATATGTAGGTTTTATTGGGTTATGTAAACGTTAAAAGGGTATGGGAAATATATTTTCTTAAAAGTAGAAAAAAAAAATATTATAATAAAAATATGTGTTATTTTAGGGCTTATATTACATGTGTATGTTTTATTATTTGTCTCATAGAATATAGTTTATGAATTTAACAATTGATCCGAGTTTCGCTGTTGGTTGCATAGAGTTCCCCCGTACATTTTCCTACGGTTTATTGGCCACCCGCCCTGAGTACTGAGCTAGTGGAGAGGCCCTATTACTATCGTATTTTTCTCTTCCAGCATAATACTTATGTAAAAAGTAAGTTTGGCGCTTGGAGTCAATGATTGACGTCCATAAATATGCTGTGAGAGAAATACGAAATTTCTTATCAATATTTTTTTTTGCTTAAAAGGAAAAAGGGAAAAAATAGATATTTTTTTTTATGATAAGAACTAATAAGTATACGGTAAACGAGTACACCCGTTACAATATACTGTCTTTATGTAAACTCCTTTTAGTTTTATTTAGGTACTTACAACTACCTGTCACTTTCAAGTGAAGGAAGATTGGAATAATTATCTAATATTAAATGGGACATTATTGGACTTGGTGAAGTTAGAAGAAAAGATGAAGACACGATTGATTTAAAAAGTTACATTTATACTACAAAGGCACAATCATTGGAAGTGCAAGATTCATTATAAATAAAAAGTGGAATTACAAAAAAAAATAAAGTCAGATGTCACATGACCTAATTTAATAAGCTTGTATTACTAATGTTATATATAGAGCTCGCAAATAAGCTCTTAACAAGCTTTGCAGAATTTCCCCAACCCCAGACCGGTTTCTACTACTGCCGTTAGTGAAGTGCTAGAATATTCAAGCATTAGATTAAAAATACCAGGAAAAGCCCAGCACTTTATCTAATGTATAACTATTAAGTAGAAAATCTAAAGTGCTGGGCTTATCCTGATATTTTTAATCTAATACTTGAATATCCTAGCACCTCACTGAGATCGCCAGTAGCAGAAACCGGTCTGGGGTTGGGGGTATTCTGTAAAGCTTGTTAAGAGCTTATTTGTGAGCTCTATATATAATAAAAAATGGAAGAACAACATTGTGGAGATTGATGATATATCAGATAAAGTGATAGAATTGAATAATAGCAGATATCAAATGAAGATAATTCAAATTTATGCCCAACAAGTTCCCATTGTGATGAAGTAAAAAAATTTTATATGGATGTACAAAAGGCTTTTGATTGGTAAACAATTGAAAAATGAAAGTGCTGTAGATAAATTTGGATATGATGGTAGAATGAGAGAGGACATAGACTTGTGGACTGTAGAAAAAGAAAAACTATATTAAGAATTTTTTTTTTTTGAGAAAAATGTTAAACAGAAATGGACCTTGAAGCATCCAAATGAAGATATAGCAGAACTGGATTATATTTTGACTAACAGAAAATATGTATTTTAAGATTGTAATGTTTTGCATAAATTCAACACAGGAAATAATCATTGATTAATGAGGTGTAAAATACATGTTAATGCAAAACGAGAGACAAAAATTATTCAGAACAACTATTCATAGTTGATATTCCTAATCTTCAGAAACATTCCAATGAATTTAGATTAGAACTTGCACATCATTTTCAAATATAATAGATTTGAATATGATTCAGATTTAAATGAAATCAATAGGAAGATAACTGGTGTGCTTTTAAGAATAGCTGGCCTAAAAACCAATTGACCAGTAAAATTTATACTGAGATGACAATTTAGGGAGAAACAGGAATATGAAAGTATATACAAATGATGCATTAAGAAGGATTGAATATCCTGAATTTTGTAAAATGGTGCAAAAAAGAGTTTATAATGATATAAGAAAGTATAATTGCGAAGTAGCAAAGAAAGCTGTAGAATAGAATAAAAGTCTCAAGAGTGTAAAATAACATCTTGGTATGAAACATTTCCATAATAAATAAAAAAAGATATAGCCATAAAGAACAAGGAAAACTATTTACTACAACTACTATATCTTCTGAATTTTCCAGGATTTTAAATAAAGTGAGATATGGCATTAAATTTATGAAAAAGGCAAAAACTCCAGGTAATGATGGAATTATAACCAATATCTTGAAGAAAGCAGATGAAATAGTAAAATTTTTGGTATGGTTATATACCAAATGTCTAAATGATAAAGGTGTTCAAGAATGTAAAGGTGCGAGTTTGACTCCTCTGCTAATACTGTCAGTCAGGTCAACGACACCTGAAAAAAAGTGAAAAATAATACTCGAAATGTGTAATTATTAACCTGTGTTGTCTGTGTGTGTTATTACTAACAAGTTTGTATTTGAAACGTTTAAAAATTTTCTATACATTCAACATTTACTGATAGATGATGGAAGTAGTGCTACATATCACATCAAATATACCATCATCACAAACATTGAGGATGTACGGATGATTGGAAGAATGCAAGAAATTACAAATTAAGACATCAATATTTTATCAGTTTTATACAAAGTTTTTTACCAAAATAATTACAACTTATCTACAGTGAACTTTGGGTTTTAACCTCTCTAAAGGACAGGCTGGATTTGAAAATGGTTTTAGTACAGTGGATCTTATCCAAGTATTGAGAAAAGTTATAGAAAGGACCAATGAATATGAGTTGCCATTATGCTTTAGATTTGTAGATTATGAAAAGGCATTTAATTCTATATGCAATTTTGTCAATGATTAAAGCATTGCATCATGAAGATATAGACCCAGGATATTGACATAATCTGAAGAATATTCATAATAATTATATTGTATAATGTTACTAAAAGGGCTAACATTGAGAAGAATATACAATAGGATGACTCCATATCTTCAAAACTTTTTATAGCAGTTTTGTGGATTAAAATGGGAAGCTAAGGGAGTAAAAATAAATTGAGATAATATTTAAGTCATCTAGATTTTGCAATGATATTATATAGTTGTTGCTTTTTCAAATTCAAGAAAGGTTGCAAGAGTTATCAGATTAAAATATGAAAGTAGGATTAAAGGTAAATATTTAAAAAATAATATTTAATAAATTTTCTGAAAAGAAGAAAATAAAGATTGATAATGATGACTTAGAATAAGTTAAGTACACATACCTTGATCAAATTATTACTGAGATGGAAACATAATGGATGAAATTAGTCAGAAGTAAACTCGGTTGGAGTGTCTTTGGTAGAAATAATTATTAAAAGGAATTATGCCTGTAGTCAAAATAAGAGTCATAGATCACATGACCCTATCTCTTAAGCTTGTAAGTTATAAACAGTGAGGATTGCCAATTCCTCTACAAGCTTTATGATAAATGCTTAGCCAGAGCCAGCACTTAAAATATCTCTGTCAGGAACCTGTGTTTGAAAAGGGAGATTTTTTAATAAATGTGTTATCAGTTCTTATGGATCTGAGACATGGACACTTAACAGAAGAGCAGAACAGAGATTTCAGACCACTCAATGAAGCATGCATGTTAGGAGTCAAAATGAAATGCATAGGTGAGAGAACAAAAGGGTGTTACTGATATTGAAAAAATTAAGAAACAAATGGAGTTGGGCTGGATATATTTTTAGAAGAGATGATAATAGATGGACAGTTGAAATTTTAAACTGAATTTCAAGAGATTGTAAATAACCTAGAAAGAGCCAACATATGAGATAAATGTATGAAATATGATAGTATGTTGAAATGATGTGGAGAAAAGAGGCTAGAGATTGGGAAAGATGGATTGAACTTGGAGAGACCTTCCCCCAATCTTTATGTAGAGTTGTCATTTTTGTTGTTGTTTTTCAAAGTTTATATAGTATAAGAAATCCAAAATTTATGTTGAAATCTGTACTCTAGTTCCTTATTTGTAATCTTGAAAATAAAATTATTTCATATAGTTCTATTGGTGATCTATCTTCCCTACAAATACTTTGATACTTTACTGGTTTTCCCTTCTAGAAGATTTCATGGGTTTTTTTTTTTCAGTAGTCTTTAGATATATCTATACTTTGCGTTTCACAATTTTACCAGAATTTTTTTTTCCTGTATCACTCGTGTAATTAACAATTCTTTTTTTTTCTTTACATAATATTCATTTTTTATAAATGAAACACTTGTTTTAAAAAAAATAAATGAATATTCACGGATAACAATACTGGGGGAAAGATTTAATATATCAGATTTGCTGTTTGTGCATAGTGTTTGCTGATAAGTGACCAAAATATATACGAATGGATTAAAATCTCAATTAAATTTAGAATGAAATTAAATGGCAGTAGTAATGAAAATTAATATATTAAGAGTGATAAGTGAATTTAGTATTAAATTATAGAAAGATGCTTGAGTGGTAACTATAAATATAAGCGAAAATTGCAATAGTGTACAACTTTATTTTGCCCTGAAAGTAGAAATTAAGAAAACCTTTTTTGTTTGGAGTATCTTTGTATATAACTACAAATAGTGAGACATGATAGTTGTTTAATAAACTTTAAATGGACCATTTAATTTTTTTCTGTAAAATTTTTGCTTTTTCCAAAAAAAATGTTTGATGTCTAAATATATTAAAAACTTCTCTTTTTCATCCCAGTTATTATTAAAGATATAAGACAAATATTTTTTCAATAGTCAATCCAAATATGAATAGCAGGAAAAAAGGGATGCTGAGACTTATCTACTGCGTTTAAAAGAGTTGATTATTTTTCGTTTTGTTTTGCTCGTCAGATAACCCTTAGGTAGAATTTCAGTGAAATAAAAACAATATACAAATTATCTGTTTATTAGTTTTATAAATCGCGTTCAAAAGAGAATTACATGACATTTTCTAATTTCACACTACATTAATAAAGTGTGAAATTAAAAAATCTTAATATTTTTTCTTTTTTAAATGAGATTTACAAATCAGTAAATTGAAAGAAGATTTTTTTTTAAAAAAAATAAACTTTACCTGGGATTAGAATTTTATTGTGTTTATGCATGGGAAATGCTTCGGTGGTATCTTTGAAGTATAAATATTTATATGTATTGTAAGGGTTACAATCTTATTAACATAACCTATCCACATGTAATATTAAAACATAAATAAAAAATACAAATGTAAGTTTATAATTAGTAAGCTCAAGCCTTAAAATCTCAAGCTAGAGGAACAGCTATTTAAATAGTTATTAATGATATTAATAGCTTTAAAATGATTATTTTATTATTCATACATATATATATAATTGTTTATACTAATTGAATTTTATTAATCAAGACGTACACATGGAGATAAACTCAGCTCAATGTCATATCTAAGCACCTAAAACAAAAGAAATAGAATTTAGAACCCAATTATACATTATAATTTAGGAAAATATTAAATCACGAAAAGCAAACGGTATGTATGCGACCGGAAGTCGATTCTAGTATAAAAAACCAAACCTAAAATTTTAATAATTTAATTCAATCTTTTGTTGTGTTCGAAATACAAACATATTAAAAGAAGATGGATTAAATAACTTTAAAGAATTTGCTTCAAAATAGAAATTTCATTTTAAAAGAACTAAATTGAGATAAAAAGAATAGATAAATTATTCTTGAATTTCATTGTTTATATTTTTTAAAACGTAATTATCTACATATTTTCGTTTCTAAATCATAGAAATTTAGAAGATTGTTCTAGAGAGAAATTCTAATGAAGAGAAACTTCTTCAAAATATTTATTTAAATTGAAATTAAATATTTTAAGAAGTTATAAAATATATTGTGGGTAAATACCAATTGTGGGAAAGAATGCTGATGTTTTAATTAAAGAATGTAATTATATTTACTACACAATGCCTAAAATATATATTTCATCAATATAATTTTCAATGAGAAATTATTTGGTAGCAAAGTAATCTGAAGAAGATGGCAACTACATACAATATAATGGAAATCTGATTAACAGAATATCTTGATTGCCTCTGCAATGATCGATGAACAAAGAATATGGAACTTTATTATTAAAGAACATTTTTCACCTTATCACGGAAAGGAATAGAATAATATTTTTCGAAACAACATTTCAGATTTTATTTATGTATATCTACTTTTGACATCTGAATTTTATTTCTTTATGTTTTCAAAATTTGTTCGAATTGGGAGTACTTCATTCCAGAAAATTATCTAGATGAAGAGAAATAGATCATTATATTACGATTTTTTTTTTAATTTTATTTATTTAATAAAATGTAGGTCTTTCATTTTTTTTAAAAACAACAAGTGACATTGACAGGTAAATTTAAGACTAACTCAATCTGGAAGTAAGAGTTGGTCATTCTCCATATTGAATCTATACATGACAGAACAGAATTTCATTTATTATTAATTTTAATTAACATAGTAATATTTGTTATAACTGTCTGGGTGAAAGTTTAACCTCTTTGCTTGAAATTTCTTTATTTCATAATATGACTACACATAGAGGGATTTATTTATATTACTAACATTTTACAAGGATCTTATAATGTGAATCTTTTTTGATACATATAATTTTGAGTTAATACTTAATTATATTATAATTTTAAATTTTTAGTTATTTTATAAATTATTAAAATGTATTTGTGTTACGATGTATATTACTATTATGGGAATATAGGATTGTAATATTTAATTTAATGCTATAAATAATAGAAATATACGCAAACATTATCATATCATTATTTGTTAATAAATATGTTAAAGTTTGTTTGAAATTCAAGAAAATCTCTTATTTATTTGATTTATTTAATTATTTTACCAAACAAGATATTGGTGAATGCACGTACTTACATATATAAAAGTAATATATTAGCATATTAAATAAGTTACTTTCAGAACAATTTATTAAGTTAATTATTACTATGGGATATTGATGATAATGCCTGAAGAGAGTCAAACATATCTGCCTTGAGTTCAAATTTCGAGCATAACGGAACTATCAACAAAGGTGTAGATTGGATGAATTAATCTAGATTGCATTGGTATTGAATAATTTGATTTAAAATTATCTTGTTTAATATGGATTCAATTTTAAATTACAATTACATCGTTTCATCTATGGCATCCTATATGAAGACCCTAAGTCTGATTATAGTTAGATGCAACCACCTCGATTACCTGAAAAAGTCTGTACCATTACAGTATATATATAATTAAAAAACTGAATAAATAATCAACAAGCACATTGGTGAAGTGTATACTGTGCTCTTTGTGGAATATATTGTCTCATGAAAGATTATATAATACTTCAAATCCAACAGTCCATTCTGGCTTTTAATCTTTTATTTTTTGTGTGTGTGCATTTCATTAATTATGGTGATGGGATTGTGAATTTTGTGTGAGCATATCTCCATTCTCTAATTAAATACATAATTCTGATTTCAATATTTTCTTGTTTTTTTTTTGTATGCAAGTATATATGAGTACATAAACTATTTGAAACCTCCATTGAGAAAATTGTCATGAGTTTAAGTATAAGATATATTAGTGATCTGCATACAAAAGTATAATCAGTATTGAGTCACTTATAATTTAATTTGACAAATCATAATATTTGAACAGTCCTATTTCAAAATCCTGACATGTGTGAAAGGATCTAGAAATAATTTTAAAATCACCCACTTTTTATGATAAAATGTGGTTATTTCCAATAGATTATTCATTTAAGCACTAGAAATACTTGTAATTATGCTAATGTAGCTGTTAATGGTGGTAATAAAGGAAAGTTGTATTTTTTTTTTCAAATAGGTGTGTGTGTTATGCAATGTGGATAATTTAAAACCCAGATATACTAGAGCATTTGTAACTAAGAAGTTGCTGTTTTTGTGAAATTCATTTAGCAAAGGAAGCTTAATTGATATGTAGATGGTTATTGTTTTTTCCCTTCAAACTGTTTATTGAGTGTAGGAGACTGAATGGTATTGGATTCATTATGAGATCTATCTTTGTGGCTTCTGTTATTGAAATTCTTAAATATATCAATGGAAAGTTACTGTTGTTAAAAATTAATTTGCATATATTTTGTCAGTATATATACCCAAACTTCAGATTCAGAAAATTAAAAAAATATTTGTCTTTATAGTACTATTATATCAACACCAATAAAAAAATACTAAATTTTCTCTTTGGAAATTTTAATATATATGTTGTTATGAATATTAAATGTAATCCAAATTTATAGAAAATATGTGATTACAGAATTTGTGTGCAATATTAGAACTGACTTTTGTAAATATGTTTGGGAAAAAAAATTGTCATAAAGGAATTTGGTTGCATCCATATTCAGAAAATTAATTTAAAGTTTGAAATCAGATATATGAGCATTTAGACTGTAAATTGTGGAACAGAAATAATTCCTGATCATTTTTAGAAGTATTTATACTCATGTTAAATTCCAACAATAGCCATTAAAAACTAAAATTGCTAGCCTAAGACATACATTATTTTTAATAGATAATGCTAAAATGATATCAAGCAAAATAGATATATGTAAATTTAAAAATTAGATTTTTCATAATTTACAAATGTTAAAATAAAAAAATCTGAATTTACAAAATATACTTTTTGTGTGTGTGTGCCATCTTTGCAAGCAGAAAGGATTTACAATCTTCGTCACTTTAAATGCAAAACCTCCACTACAACTCAAGCATGCAAATCAAAACTTCCATTGCAAATGTAATGCGTATAAAAAGTTTCATGCTGTATATTGAACCAATTATAGATTTAACATCACTTTTATGATATTATACAATTTATGGACTATGTATAAATTCCCGGCATTTTCACGACCCTAAACAAGTGCTTGAATTATTCACAAAGCTTAGTAATATGGACATTTAATTTTATGGTCAATTGTTTGTGAGTTTGAACATTTTTTTTTTTTATTTAAATGAATGTAAAAATTTCCTGATCAGAAAACTTACAAATATTTGTGACATTATAAATAATGTTTTAATGATCTACATATAATACTCTGTCAATGTAATATAAATTAAACTCCATAATTAAAGTGGAATTATTTTTTTACATTAATAGAAATGCTCATACAGAACAGGAACTCTGATAATATTTATTGCTCTTGCATTTATTAATGCAAGAATTGACTTGTATGTATGTATATGTTTTAATTATCATCAAGTATTTATTTTTCTAACTGAATTTTAAGAGAAAGAAAATAATTATAAAGAAAAACCTGGCAATAACCTGTTAAAGAAATAAATTACAGTATTGTGAGTTTTTTAATATACTATTATTTAATTAAAATTAATGCTAAAGTTATGTCATAAATATAAGCATTATGTAGTAATAGTTGCTTAAATTATTCATTTAAATATACGTAAATGTGTGTGTGTATGTATGTATATGTAATATTAATGGTAATGCTTTTAATGAAACCATTTATCTTCAATAATTCTAAAATTTAGTTATGCTACATGTTGTTTTACATCAGAGCATATTTGTATAATGAAACCATTTGTGATTATAAAAGTGATCCTTTTTTAATGCTTTTATATTAACTTACCCATCTGCATATGTTTTTGTCTGAATGTACACATTTTTGAATTTTTTACACTGAAAAAAAAAATGTTCCCATTTATAACTCAAACTTCCATTCTTACGCTTCCCAAGAAAACTCCTTTGCAACTGAGCCAATGGAAATATTACACTTGTCGAGTAAAATTTTGTTAATATTCATTTAACTCTTAATTAATTAAAAAGCTTATACATAAATATTTTTCTATAGTAGATACTCTCATGATATTTAAATGTAGAATTTGTGTGTTAGATACTTTTTTTTTTCACCTATTAAATTATAATTTTTGTCAAATTTTTTTTGTAAGTTTAATCATTTTTTAAACTAATATATAAATATAACTATAAAAAAAAATCCGCTTCTCAGTTAGTTTGCCATACTTGGAAAATATCAGAGATCTTAGAAATCTAGTCTTGTTATAAAACAATTAGAAATTGCAGAAGTACATCATTTCATAAAAGTATTTGAGGCCATTTTGATTTTCATTATTTATTTGAGTCTCAAATACTTTTATGAGATGACAATATTCCTGCAATTTTCAATTATTTTATAATAAGTCTAGATTCTTGAGATCTCTGATATTTCCCAAGAATGGAAAATTAACTGAGAAACGAATTAGTTTGTTATTAAGTAAAATGAAATTTAAGCTACACATAATTTTTTTTTTCTCATGTGTCATAGTATCAGCTGGGAAGCTAACCCGGGACAACTGCTTGTAAAGCGACCGTCGCTGATCTCTCAACCACCAATGCTTGATAGCTATACATATTTGATATTATAATTTACATCATAAACAAATTAATTATTACAATTTGATTACAAGGCTCAAACTTTCTTTTTTCACAACTTTGACACTATTCACTTAAGTTTCAGCAGAGTCTATTGCAATAAGACATCTTTTTTAATTCATCAAATTTTTAAAGATTGTGGCAGGTATGGTTTTAATGTTTAGAGAAGTAGTTGATAAGCTACCCAAGGAAAAGTTATTGCCTAAGATTGAGCACAATCCAGATATCAATTCTTATTGAAATTTTAAAATATTCTGTAAGAAATATAATTAGAACTATAAAAGAAATATAGGACTCTGAAACTTAGAGCAAAAATGAAGATTATAAATTGGTTTTATAAGAAAAGTAGATAGGTATTTGTTTAGGTCCACAACAAAAGTTTTGCAGGCAATTTAAAACAGATTCAACATATTTAATGTTATTCAAATGTATGAGATGTGATAATTTAATTCCTGGAATGGTGTGTGGTGTCACACATGACTTAATTGTATCAAAATCACATGAGTATTTGTGTTTGAATATGTTTAAACTAACATATCAATTTTAAGCTGTTAGGACTAGTTGTTAGTTAGCTATTGAGAAAATAATATTTCTTTGTACACTTTGGTGCAAAATTGGGTGGTCAAAATTTTGAGCAATATATTATCAAATTTTGTGTGAAAATTGGCAGATGTTCTACTGAAACATTACAACTGTTGCAAGCAGCATATGGTGACGATGCTATAAAGAATTAGAATATATTTGAGTGGCATAAGTGATTCAAAGATGGTTGAGAATATGTGACAGATGATCTCTGAAGTGGACAGTCAAAAACAACAACTGCATTCATATTAACCAAGTGTGAGATTGATAGCTGAAGAATTGTAAATTAATTGAGAAACAGTTGGACTAATTTTAAATAAAGAATTTAGCACGAGAAAGATTTCTGCAAAGTTTGTGCCTTTGTATCTTCATGGTTGATCAGAAACAGCATCAATTTGATGAGACTTTTTGGCCAAAAAATCAATTATACAGCTAGACCATGCTGCCTATTCACCTGAATTAGCTCCCTGTGATTTTTGATTATTTCTAAAATTAAAAACTGTGCTAAAAGGATGAGGATTTTCTACTATAACTGATATCAACAAAATGTGTATTCCTAAAAATGAGTTCCAGGTGTGCTTTCAGAATTGGGAATGCTAATGGGACTACTTTAAAGTCGATAGTAGCCACTAGTATACATTTCCACATATATATTTTATAAAGGTGCATTCCGGGAATTAAATTATCACACATTGTATATATTCATTAATGAAAGTTGAAAACTAATATAAAATTGGATGTGTGTAGTAATTTGAATGTTGCGGTAGGACAGAAAGAATAAAGCTCATATTGTGAGAAAATTGTACGCTTAATAAACAAAAAAAAATTAAAAAGTGAATTTACACGTGGAAAGCTCCATGGATAAAATACTTTATTTGGCTAATGTGTTGTTTCAAGCTGGATTTAGGAACATTATTTAGAATACTATCTTAAGAAACTGTTTGAATAGAATGTAGTTTATCTTTTAAGAGAATAAGATATAAAGTGAATAAAATAAACAATTAATAAATTTCAAATGGCCATTTTTTTTTAAATCTAAATGATAAAACCAAATTGAAGATAGCAAGATTGAAATGATTGAAGAAAGAAATAAAGAATGAGATTATTGAAAATATTGTGGAATATGTTAATTTATTGTATGTAGAGGTCATGATGAAATAATGTAATAGAATTAGCTGTTTTGTAATATAATTTAGGAAAGGAGAGAACAGATTTTGTTTTAACAGTTATAATTCTATTGGAGAATGAATCTAATGCCCTAAAACATATTTTGATTTCATATGCTGATAAATTGTTGAGAATTTTGAAACAGCTTAGTAAAAAAATTAAATTTGTTATCAAAAGAAATGGCTTAAGTTTAGTAAAGGTAGAGACACAAGAAATGCAATTGGAGGAATAAGACCAATTATTGAAATATTTGGAGAAGTGTTAATATTTATTTAATTGACCTTGAAAAAACAATTAAATGAATTTAATTCTTTTATCAAATATTCTAAAAAGAAATGACAAATTCTAAAGAAATGTGACTTTTGAAAATATATTAGTAAAATTTGAAGATATTTGTAAGATTTTTTTTTTTTTTTTAAATGCCTATAAAAAGTTGTTTGAGAGACATAGATCCTATTGAATTTGCTTTGTTTATATTTGTATAGATTAATTTCTAAATAAATTGTTTTAATAAGAATCAAATTAGAAATCTTTATAGTATTATTTTTTTCTGATAGAATTAAGAATGCTAAATAAAATAAATGGACTTTGGTAAGGACAAATGCAAATAAAACTAAAGTAATAAATGAATAGAATGATATCATATGGTCTTTTGAGGTTTAGAGCTAAAAAATGTTTTAAGAATTTTGTTTATGATATTTCTTTTCATCAAAAAGAAGTGTGACCATTTAGAGGAGAAAAAAAAATTTGTTTTGTGGATCTGGAGAATCATTGGAAAAATAATTTGAAGAATAAGATTAGAAAAGTTAATGGAAAATACAATTAATCATCGAGAAAAGTATGCAAGAAAGAGGACTATATTGAATGTATATGCTAAATAGGGCAATTATAAAAAAAAAAATATGAAAAGAGATAGTGGAAGAAAAGTTGGAAAATGTTTTTTAAAAAATGAATAGCTACTAAATTTTGATAAGTAAAATAAAGAACATGATGTGAAATATTGTGCAGAATTTGCAAATGATGGCAATTCATAACAGAAACTGATAGATACCATAAGTTTAAAAAACATTCATTTGCAGTACTATAAATTTTTGTTTGTATATTCAATAATTTGTATAAACTTTTTTTTTACTGTTAATGCTAAATAAATTATTAAATCCCACTATAACTTTGTAGTCTTAAGTTAGATTATTTCCTTCATACAGTTTTAATTGTTGAATATTTTTAGAAAAATTCAAACTTTTTGTCTACACTCAACTATTAATAATAAACATGTTAATATATAATAGTATTTCAATAGTATTTTTCTTTCCATATGTTACTGCACTGTCTAGTGATGGGGATACTGAATGTAAAGTGATGTTCTAACCAACTAAGCAAAGACAATACTCATTCGGAAATTTATATATTTATAATGGTTCTAATTTTTCCATATATTTTTTTAAGAACAAGGTTTATGAGTGATTTCCAAATATGAATTATCACACTAGATTGCCTTGCTGGGTTATTTGTCATTGTCATGTGAGCAGTATGTTTGTTTGTTTTTTTACTTCTCTCCATATTCTTTTTTTTTTTTTTTTTACAATTAAACATACATTCATCGGTACATAAATGGTGTGTGGACTTTAGTTACATCTGTTTTTTCTCTTTCCAATTATTAATTTATACTCATCATTTTTCAATGGGATAAATGGTTTCATGTGGTTTTGACCACATGATATAAATGCAATTTTTGTTTTCTTCTATTCAAGTTTGGATTATGTAGTTCTTCACAGTTCTGACATTATATTGATTACAAAATTTCCTAAGTTTATCTGCTTTCCCCTGATATGTAAATATTTCTGCATTTATGATTTATTTTTCTTTCACATTTTTGTTGTTGTTCATTTAAGGTGTTCTTAATAATAGCCAATGATAAACTGTTTTTCATAAATTTGTTTTATATTGGATTTTTTTGTCATTGGCTTTTCAATAAAACTTCCCTTTGCTCTAATGCATAATAATAGTATAACTCCATTTTTCTGTGTTTCTGTCATAATTAATTGCAAATATGCAGAGGATGCCTGTAAACCATAATTTTGATTTTTCCATACGAGAATTTGAAAAATATCTAAGAATGTTATTTTTTTCTTGTTCTAATTCTACTGAAAATTTAATTGATGGAGATATGTTACTAAACATGTACAGTATATTTGTGATAATGCTGCTCATTATGGTACATACAACAAAACTATTGGCTTAGCAAAGCTGGGCTTCATATGCAAATACAATAGTATTTACAGCCGTGATTCTACATTTATCCATGTAACTGTTGCTGATCAGGGATGGCAGTCATGAATACTATTTCTATTTAAAGTCTGGTTTTTGTATAGCAACATGGCAACTATTATTATAAACATTCTGTGCACACATTTTATGAAAGCTCAAACATTGGTTATTATTTCTATTTTTATGTATACACTTATACCTATCATGTAGTGTCAAAGAATTATATACCTCTATATTTAAACAATGTAGATTAAGGAAGAATAAAGTTCTTTCATATCATAAGCTGCTCCTATTTCTGAGATGTCTTTAACCCCTTCCCCATCTTTTTCAAATTCTCTAAACTTTGATTGTTCCTTTATTTTTAAAAGAATATTTATAATATCTAGTTTTAATTTTTTGGTCGTACTTTTTTTCAATCTGTTTTATAATATCTGTATTGTACTACTAATTACCTTATTTCAACCCTTATACAGTGATATATTCATATAAGGTCAGGAATAATTATAAAGTATCTTTAAATAATAAAAACCATCTTCTAGTGGCCATGTTCAATAGCTTTTTATAGGAGGAATGATCATTTTCTTTTGTATTTTATAAAAGATCTTCCTATTTACAGCTGAACAAAACGACAGTAATCTTATATCTTTTAATATAAATTGATTTGAAATAACGGTGTTAATTTTATAGAGCAGAAGTAAATCAGGTGATAATCATTAAGTATATTTAATTAGTAGTTGAATTATTATCTAGAGGCATTTTCAATATTTTTTTTATATAGTCTATCCGGAATAATAGCTAGTAAGTAATCTTAAATCAGCCTACATCTTTTAATCTAAATTGATTTTGGAATGAATGATATTAGTTTTGCAGAGCAGATATATGTAATGATAAATAATGTATTATATATATCAAGTCAGGTGAAAGTCATCAAATATATTTAATTAATAGTTGAACGGTCTGTTCACTAACTGCCATATTTAATAGTTTTTTATAGCAAAAAAAAGATCATTTCGGTGTTATATTTTAGATCTTTTTATATCTACGTCAAAACTATTGAACATAACAGCTAGAGAACAGTTCAATTATTAGTTTAAAATACTTGGTGATTATAACTTGACTTTATATATCGTTACATAAATAATTTTTCTCTATTTATTACAAAGTTTTACAAATGAATACAAATATTTCTTCTCTGTAAAATTAATTAGACACTTCAAAATGAATTCATGTTAAAAGATGTAAACTGATTTAATATTATTATCTAGCTATTGTTGTGGGTAATTTTATCCATAATACGGTTGGAAAGCAGAGGGCAGTTCAACTATTAATTAAATATACTTTATGATTATATTTTATTTTTCATATATATATATATGAAATCAGAAACTGTATTCTAGAATTAAATACAACGAATATCACAACAAACGGTTAAATTTTCCATTAACATTACTTGGAGTATTACGATCTAAATCAAATAGATAAAAAAAATATTTTTATCTGCTTAGTATGAAAGTTCTTAATTCAGATAGGTAAACCATTGTATTTGTTGTGTATCACGAATAATCTACTGGCAGTTGTAGGTATGCTCGAGCTAAGTCTATTTTTGCAAACACTGAACTCCTAGGAAACGATGCGA
The DNA here is from genome assembly GCA_028023455.1 of Epiperipatus broadwayi. Classification (NCBI taxonomy): domain Eukaryota; kingdom Metazoa; phylum Onychophora; class Udeonychophora; order Euonychophora; family Peripatidae; genus Epiperipatus; species Epiperipatus broadwayi. Next base: position 12,872,275 of record JAQFVV010006209.1, on the reverse strand, counting down.
GAAAATGGTGTACTGCTGGTATTGGATATGGGTGATCTCTTAATGCTTGATTTACGGTCACCTTATAATCACCGCAAAGGCGGACCTCTCCTGACGCTTTGATGATGGGCACCACTGGTGTTGCCCATACAGGGTCGCAAACTGGCTCAATGATTCCGTCCTTTAATAAGGTGTCTAGCGCTGCGTCAACCTTTGGTCTCATAGCCAATGGCAATGGCCGGGCTCGGAGGCGAATAGGTGGTATTTTTGGGTCTATCGGTAAAGACACTGGCGATCCTCGATATCTTCCAAGAGTAGTGCTGAAAACCTGGGGAAAAGCATCAATGATATCTTGCATTGGTGAATGTCGAACTGAATGCACCCCCGATAAAAATATTCCCAAGGGGGCAAACCATTCACGGCCAAGTAGATTTGTACATGCTCTTTCCGCAATTAACAGGTGTAAACAAGCTGAATACTTTCCGTATTTGACGCTGACAAAGCACTGTCCCATAAAGGTGATCCGGTTTTGCTGAAAATCTCGCAGTGTCGTTTGCACAGGTTCCAACACTGGCGGTTTTCCTTTGCACAAGTCTTGAAAAAAACCCCGAGATACAATTGAATATTCCGATCCGGAATCTACTTCCATGCAGCATTTAGTATTGTTAATAAGCACTCTTGCTGTAGTTCTGAGAGTTTTGCTGTCACTATGGAGCTTGTATATTAAGTCCAATGCCCCATCAGTATCCAATTCCCCTTTCACTGCCATGCACTGGGTGGATGATGTCTGAGTGTCCTGTTGTCGGGCCTTACATACCCTTTGGATGTGACCTGTCTTTCGGCAAAAATGGCATTTTGCTCGGCGAAAAGGGCATTCTGTACGAACATGTGTACCACCACAGCCGCAACATGGCACAGTCAGCATTATATGTTTTTGTAACTCCGTTTTGTATTTGGTAGGAAACTGCTGGCGGTGTTGTATTAGATCCACTGGTGATGACAATCCAGAAGCATGCATCTCCTGCACCTGGGTCCCCGCTGCCTCGGTTGCTAAACTCCTCTGCACTGCGGCATCTAGGGTTAATGTTTCTTCGGTGAGCAGTCGGCGCTGTACACTTTCATCTCTCAGTCCACAAACAAACTGACCACGGAGGTGCTCGACGAGTGTCGTGCCAAAATCACATCCTTCCGCGAGACGTCTCAGTCCCGCGAGAAAAACACTAATAGTCTCTCCCTCTTTTTGTTCACGACGGCAAAACTGGTAGCGCTGATAGATTATAGAGGGCCTTGGATTGAAGTATTGTTTTAACACAGCAGTGAGCTCATCATATGACCTTTCTAACGGCTGAGCTGGGGCTATCAAAGACCGCAATATCGATAGCGTTTGTAGTCCGCAGGCTGCCAACAAAGTAGCTCGTTTCTTGTCTTCACTTGTAATATCATTCGCTAGACAATAAAATTCGACTTGCGATGCATGCGTATCCCATAATTGTGGGAACTCGATGTCAAATGCAGTTAACTTCCCGACAGTTGCCATCCTTGAGCATTAACGCCTTGTTGAACGTTTTCGCGAAGAAAAAGTATTTCTGTAGTTTCTTGCCGTAATCCCAAGGTAAAGAAAATAATGCAGCTAGCAGGATCCCATCCTCGTCGCCAAAAGTGTTGTGTATCACGAATACAATAAACACAAACAACACTTTACTAGTTAATCATTTATTACTATTACTATACATAATGCTTATAAAATACTAGGGAAGCATAATCACCGTCCTAACATGGTTTCCCTCCGTAGTCTCGCAGTTGCGATAATATGCATTCTGCAGTAACTGTGACGTCACCACGAATACACTACAGTATTTGATATATACAGTATAATCAAATGGTTTGCTATGTATGCACAATGGGAGAGAATCATAAAATTGTTAAGTACGCAATAAAAAATGCAGTCACACTTTCGTTTGAGATCCAGAAAGGATTTTGCTGATTCTCAACTGCTAGCTTTTAAATGTAAACTTTGCTTTTTTGAAGATTAATAAAGTAAATCTTAAAATATTTAAGTAGCTGTTGACTAACAGATGAATCTGTTCAAGAATAGTTTAATTGCTATGTGGAATAAAATTAAGCATAGTATTAAAACTAATAACTTTATTCATTCTAACTATCAATACAAGATAAAGCAAATATCATTCATTAAAGAGGTAAAATAAGAGAATGTCAAAACCACGTTTCAATTCCATTCAATTATTCTACCATAAACAAATTAATACTGCAGTGATGAAGAAATAAATAAAACTAAAGAAGTAGATAATAAAATACAATCATACTTTAATAGAAAAATATAACTTGTTTACAATAATTAAATACCCACAATTTGGAATTCTTTTTTGAAAAGAAAATTTGTATTTTGATCAAAATATAAAAAAAGTCAGAGATAATATTCAGTTTTTTAACAATTAATTATAAACATTTGATGACAACAGTATGATAGAAATAAATTTAAGCTTCCTTTGTTAAAATCTGATAACATTATGAGGGCAATAAATTCTAGTATATCTTTGTATTTTCATATTTAATATCTACCAAATATTTTGGTTTTCAAATGCATTGTAATCTGAGAGAAAATGTATGCATTCAGATGTAACAATAGGTGAAAATAAAATAGAAATGTGAAACATTTTAAATAGAATTGTATCTCAAGTATGCTTTATATTATAGCTAACTAATCATTAAACAACAGCCTGTATTTTACAGAAATACCTTGCCATAAGAATCAAAAATATAATGAATCCTAAATATGAAATGTTCTTTAACTAATTCAAACATACAATATTCAAATATTAATTGAGTACAAAACATATATATTTCATACACTGCTAAGAAATAGTGACAAAATGAAAATACTAATAAAGAATAGCAAAATAACAAACTCTTACTACCATATGTTAAAAAAATGACCACAGCATACTAGAGATGAATACATCTCCATGAATGATATTAAGTGAGCATCTATATCAAGTATGTGAAATTCATACTAGAACTATAAGGGGATAATTGTATTTATACTTTTTGTTAAAATAGCAACAACTAGTGGTAAATATAAATTGCAATTAAATTTTGGAAATCCACATTTCATCGCAATGCATACATGCTTGAAATATTTTCCTAAATTTTACATCTAATTCTCACTAATACAATTTCTAAAACATTCTTTTAGTCAAAAAATTTAAATATATACTGAGATTTTTTTGTACACACAAATTTTAATGTATTTCTCCTTACTATAGTTTGTTTTTGAACTAAAATAAGTAATTAGGCAAATTAAATTGAAGGGACTTCAATAAAGTAAAAATACAAGATTGCCTATTTATTTTCAAACAAAATTTTTAACAAAGCAAATGATTATATAATAATCTTTGCAAAAAAATAGACAATAATAAAAGTAACATAAATATGTGAACATAATCATCAAATATTTATAACAAAGTAAATTAGCCAATAAACATCACATAATCACCATTTCTTATGCTTGCTCATAACTGTTATTAAAACAGTCAAAACTCTATACTTATTGCCACTAAGTGCAAGTCAGAATAATTAATGGATGCCAGAAGGCTTTTGCATAAAATACCCATCTAGTGCCTACTCATCCAATATCCCCAGACTAGTTTCTGATTTCTGGCCTTCGTCAGTGAGGAGCCTTGGATCTGAGAGGACTGCACCTAGATCTTAGGATCTAATGTAACCCTCCAGCAGCCACCTTTTATCTCATCTTAACTATAAAACTATGAGTTTTAAATTGAAAACACTATGATATTTTTAATCCAAGCTCAGTAGCTTATATAGTCATATAGGTCTGAACACAGTTCAGTACCCATACATTTTGGTGTCTTTGGTTCTGTAATAACTATAGCCACCTCTATCCTATTAGGCAGGATTGGTTTTAAGCCAATAAACATCACATGACAAGTTCCTAAAGTAATCATTATCGCCCCCCTGGGGTCAATTTGAACTTCCTAGGGGTCAATAGTTTCAATAAAAAAAAATTGAGGGTTGATGATAGCAAAAAATAGACCCCCTTACCACTGTTATTTGTTTGTTACTTCAAAGTATCCATGATTCCAATAGGTACCTAATTAAGAAGTAAATAATTCCAAAAACTTTTTTTGATAAAAACACATTACATACCAAATTTGCAAACAAAAAGGTAAAATCTAAACTTGAAATGAGTCAAAGAATGCATGAAAATAAAAAAAATAAAAACACAACACCATCATCCAAATTTGCAAAAAACAAAAAGGTAAAATGTGTCATTAAAAGAGTCACATAAGAATGCATGAAAATACATGTAGCACAAACATATCTGTGCATTGACTTATTGACCATTTCAAAGCAAGTGGAGACATGAAAAACTGCTGTATGTCCATACATGCTTGTGGTGGGATGAAACGATATTCAATATTAGCGGAATCTATCGGTGTTGTACAGTCGTGCATTTATAAAATATTATAAATTGGTCCATTTGATGTGACGTAATTATTTGTGATTGGAACTTTGAATATAATTATTTATTGAGAAGCAATACTGCAAAAGAGAAAATCAGAGGACATAGTTTATTTATTTGAGATTGAAGAAAAATCTTTGATTTCAATTAAGTATATACTTTGTTGTTTTTTTTATCACAGAGGCTGTCAAAATTGTTTGTTAATAAAAGTTTTTATTTCTTACGATAATAATATGACTGAACCAAAAAAGAAATGCATGCAGTACAGTTTGGACTATTTGAAGCTAGAATTTGTCCTGTCATTATCAACAAACATTTACCAATGTGCTTCATATGTGAAAAATCCTTTAGCAATGATGCTACAAAACCATCAAAACTAGCAGATCACTTGAACAGAATTCACCCTGACAAAAAGAAAAAAACCTGTCATACTTTTAATCAATTAAAGATAAAATTTTGAAAAGAACGACAATAGATAATATGTTTGTTTTATCATCGAAGCAAAATAATGATGGATCGAATTATCGCATCACATATCCCTACTCATTGCAAAGTTTGGCAAGCTGCACACCATAGGGAGAAACTGATTCTACCAGCCATCACAGATATATTGAACACTGTACTTCACAAACTTGCACAAAATGTTAAAAAAAGAATTTGAGCAATAATGAGTTCAAAGATGTATTGATGAAATGAGTCCCGATGTGGAAAACTGTTTGTTTAATCATTTGCAAAAAAAAAAAAAAAATTTCCCCTCCAATTGAAACTTTGTTGCTGGCATACATTTGCTTTATTCAAAATCAGAAAGTGCATGAAAAGATACTTTTTTGCTAGAACTTTAGAAACTGACACCAGAGGTGAATCAATTTTTAATTTAGTGGAGCTATTTTTTAGGGAAAAAACAATTCCATTGATAAATATAATATCTGTAGTGACAGATTGAGTACCAGCTGTGGCTGGTCATTATCATGGTTTCATAAATTACCTGAAACATGTATCTGCATTCCTTGCAGTTCACTGTGTAATCCATAGGCAACATTTAAAAGCTGTGAGCAAAATTCGAAGTAATGCTTTGAACACTAGACTGTTCACTCGATTATGCAAGGAAAGTGATGAAGATTTCTATCGATTGGTTCCCCATACCGAAGTCTACTGGCTTTCAAAAGGTTTATGTTTGGCGAGAGTTTTTGCAGTATTTCAATCTGTTTTAGAGTTTTTGGAAGATGAGGATTTCAGTTTAAAAGAAAATTTATTTAAGAGTAAAATAAATATTGCTTATTTAACCAACTTATTTGGCAAATTTAATGGTGTTAATTTACAACCGCAATGAGAATTTGAATCTCATCAAAGCAAAATTGATCGCTTTTGTTGCCAGATTAATGTTTTTTAAGCAAAATATTGCAAGATTTGAGCTTTCCCAGTTCTCCAACTTATTTAAGATAGCTACAATTCAAGAAGAAAACATCTTTCTGTATGTTAGCCACTTGGAAGCTCTTCACTTAGATTTCACAACTAGGTTCAAAGATATTCTATCATTGGAAATACCAGACTGAATAATAAAACCATCCATTACTAATGCAGAAACAAATATAATTATGCAAGATGAGCAGCTGATAACTGTTAGCATGAATGAAGATCTCAAGGTACAATTCAAACAATTATCAAAAGTTTTGACTGCAACAAGATATTCCACTTCTGTACCTGGCTCTATGGACTGTTGTACAAAAGTATTTGCTGGCATTTCGATTGCATATCACTGAACATGGAGATTTGCAAATCCATGTCACTAATTTAAGATCAGACATAGATAAATTGTTGACAGATCACCAGGTGCACTCATCTCATTAAATTCAGTTTACCAAGCTAATTTATTTGGTATTCTTATTTTTATAATTCTGATTAAAATCTTTCATTGTTGTAATTTTGTTGATGTTTAATTTTGTCTGAATATGTTGACTTTTCACTTCATTTTCATGTTTAATGAAGTGATTTCAATGTTTGTACTTGTTTTTCATTTACACGTTTATTTCATAAATGTCAAAAATTAAAAAAAAAACCTCTCTTCATAATTTTTTGCTTTAATTTTCATTAGTTCAGGTTTCGATATTAAATATTGCACAAAATAATGCCATATACCATAGTCCTTTTATCTTTTTCAATCATTAACAATAAATGATTAAAATGAAAAGTTTGATATCTAGTGAAATATTTAATATTGAGTATTACAAATTTATAAATTTGAGTAAGTAAAGTAAATAACTAGGGGGGTCGATGGTTTTTAAAGATTTTGATAAACGGGTCTGCAGCCGGAGAAAGTTTGGGAACTCTTGCTTTAGAGTTTCATTATGGTAGCTTTTAAATATTCAAGATAAAAAAATAGTTTGATTTCTTAAACATTTTTTCCTCCTAAAAACCTATTAAAATAACAGAAATGATTTTAATAATCAAAGTTTAGCTTAAGTTAAATTATCAATCTAATGTATTACAAATAATTTGGAAAGTGTTTATAATGTATGCACTTGTTATCTGATGGCCATGATTGTGACCTATATGAATCACTGTAATTCAATATGCAATATTTTGTATTATATATACTTAATATGCACTTGTAAAATACAGAAACATTTTTTGAATTTCTATGCTTGCATTTAGTCTTCAATTTACACTTAGTTTAATGGTAAATGTAAATATAATAATATTCTAATCACCAGATAAGATGAATGCAAAAAGATAGAGCTATTCTAATGAATACAAGAAAGGAATTGTTGGGGGCTCCCATGATAAGAATCTTACAGCTTTCTGTAAAGAGAAAAAGTTCTTGTATAAATTTACATTTTTGTACTTGAAATAACATCCCCTGGAAATAAGCCCTACCATAGAAAAATTAATATAAAACCAGGTCTTATTTTTGGGAAAATACCTAGCTATTTTTTCCAATCTCAATATATTTATGACATCTCGTGTAAACTTTAGTAATCAATAGATATTAGGTGGAAGTGCTTATTAAACCCTTATCCAATGGCTGTCCTATCCCCCCCCCCCAAAAAAAAAAGTAGTAAGTGGCTTCTAAGGAAAAAGTGCATTCAATCCAAAAGATCCAAGTGTACTGCCCACAAATTTAAAAGCTCCTTATTGATAAAACCTAAGCAAAAAAACTAGTCTGGGGATATGTGGATAGGACAGCAGTGGATACGGATTTAATAAGCACTAATATCTCTCGTTTACTAAAGCTTGCTTTAGATTGTGTAAATGTAGTGAGATTGAAAGAAAATTGCTAATAGAGGGCAAAATATGTAAGCAGAGCTCAGTGATGTTTAGTTGGTCATAAAATGAATGAATGATATGTTGAAATAAACTTATGTAAGGAACGATGTATTAAGATTTCTCTGTTTATGTATGTGTGTGTATATATAAAGAGAGAGAGAAAGGGAGAAAATAAGATTGTTTTTATTTGTCACCTGTGACATTAAAAAATAGTAAATTAAAATCCTTTAATGTCAATTTAAAGTAGATAATTGAATGGCTTAATTAAAAAAACTTTGTAAGCTACGTTAATTGATTCTATTCAGTAATTTCTAATTCAGGAAAAAGAAGCAATTCTTCATTTTCTCCCACATATTTTTCCTCAAAAAGAAGTTAAATTATAATGTTTAGTTTTTGTTAAAATCCTTTCTAATTTAAGATTGCAATTTCTAAAGTCATTATTGCAAACAAATTGTTGCACAAAACTTTTCAAGGTTTGATTATTTAAAAAAAAATCATATAGTGTATATATGTATGTGTCGACATATATTATTTTGTTAACAGACTTTCACATGACCCACCACTCTCAACACTATCTTGGTTTAGCATGAAATACGTATATTGGTGATTATTTATCTTTTCAACATATATGTGTTTGAGTGTATCAGTGTTACAAGATAGTGTGGAGAGTGTGAAAGTCTGTGCTCACATACCCTATACATTACATATATAGACACAGGTATATAATAAGCCTGTGTGTTTCAGTTATTTTGTTAATTATGCTATGGTACGGATAATATAATACAAAAATGCAAATAAAATCTTTGTTACTTTTGTTTATCCTCATCATTCATGCATAAATATTCAGCTATCTCTTTTGTTCATTCTTTATCAGGTGCCCTTTTTAGCACATATTATAAGTCCTAACTAAATCAGTATGACCTGAGACCATTTTAAGATTATTAACTGGGATTTTTACTTACAAAATAAATAAACAAAATATATGGAATATGATTATACTAAATTTATTATGCACTAATTAAGGTTATTGTATCATCCACAGCTAATATTTAATACTGATTATGTCGCTCGACTTTCATTCTTAAAAAAATAAATGTTTAATTCTAATGATATTAAATGTTATAATGGTTCTAAAAACTGTTCTCTTCGTTAAATTATTTACTGCGAATTTGCAGTTTAAATTCCATTCTTTAATAATGACTTAGATATTTTTGCTCATTAAATTATATTACTATGTCTGGATTCTTATTATTTTATTTAAATTAATATTAATTAGTCTTCATTGAGTTACCTCATGTGGAAAATATTTACGATAGTCTAATAATGGTGTGTATACATACATCACATGATATATAGTATTGGTTCTTTAATTATCAAACATCGCTTATTAATGAGCAAACATTTAGACAAATATAAGATCTCAGAAATGGAAGTACATTATGTAAGATAATAAATCAATTATTCACTTAGTTTATATTAAAAGCAATCGATACTATTCAATTCCTGACTAAATGTAACATTCTGAATAAAGTACTATAGCATCTGAGAAGCTAATTTGGAGAATCATATTATAACAAATGAAATGCATAATTATAATTTAAGTCTTTAACTAATTACAACTTTTTAATCAAGCTAAATAAATTTTATAATAAAATCTTTGAATTATTCACCTTTTCATAGGACTCATGATGAAAGCCTGATAATTACATATAGAAAATATTAAATAGTAGCTTAATTTAAAAATCATTACATGCAGGGCCGGCGGAAGCGGGCATGCTAGGCATGCGGGCGCTGGCAGAAGGAGGCGCCATCACTGAGAGATTAGCATCTGAAAAAGAAGGCGTCATCCCTGAGAAATTAAAACTCTACTAACAAAAATACTTACATTTGAAGAATATTATTCTCAAATGTTTATTTACAAAAATTATTGAGAGTAGATTATTGAAAATCATATGAAGTCATATTATATCTTATTAAATGACACACACAAGCAGGCCTGCACACAAGCTCTGCTTAATATTAAAAATATAAAACAATCAAATCTATTATTTATCATGAACAATAAACTAAACATAAAGTTTATTATATTACAAATTTCATATTGTAATGTTTATATATATATATATAGTACTGCTTATAGTAAACTATAAGTAACTTTCTGCTAGCAAATATATAAATAAACACACACTAAAAGTATTATAAATTAGAACTTATGTATGTATATATATATTAGATCATGTACATAATTTTGAAATCGTAAGAAACGATTATAATATTGCAAAATAAAACATTTTCTAATTTTTTATTTAAATAATAATTTGATATAAATATTCGAACGTGTATGTAATATATATTATAGGTATAATTCCAGTAAACTTAATATAATTTTCAGTTTACTTTTTATTTTATATATTTTAATCGTTGTCAAAAGTCTATTTTTTCTGCATACTAATTAGGTTTGCAAATTAATTACATACGTTTGCTTATGATGTTTATCGCAAATTTTAAAATCTTAGTAAGAACTTGTAAACAATAATTATAATCCCAGGAAATTTTCTATTGAAATCGCAAATCAGGCCTGGCAGGCCACCTGTGTTAATTAGAAAAATATATGATAAAAGAAAATCTTGCCAATGGTAAAACTAAAATGTTCAATCAAGCGTAAAAAACTGGACACTTGAGTTATTTTAAAACCTGACCATTTTTAATGTCAATGGCTTAATATTTCCAATTTATTAGCTGCCTTTTTTAGGTAAACAAGTTAAACAACTTCTTCCCCTCCGCGTATAGAGTTTTGTATTTTGGCGCAAGAAGTAATTTGTGTTGGACATCTAAATTAGCGATATATAATCTTAAGTATTAAGATACATGATGTAAATATATAAATTAGAGTCGTATTTATTTATTTATTACATTTGAAAATTATTTTAAAGTGGCGTTCATGAGTAAAAGTAATATGGAATCAAAAACTAAGAAAAAACTATCCGGTGCACAAAATCGTAAACGCCAAGCTGAAAAAATAGCAAACATTAAAAAACAAAGTGGATCACTTAATAAATATCTTAAAATATCAACTGCTTCTGAAATAGCTTATACTCAACCAGAACCGTGCACATCATCTAGATCACAGGGAACTGTTGAAAATATTGAACAAGATTTTAGTAAGAAACAGTTAAGTGACAACAAAGTCATTGTGCCAATATCATATCAAATGTGTACAAATTTAGAAGATCCAGCTGAATGGAATAAAATCGATGACAAACTACGTGTTATTTTAGTAGAAATGGGGCCTGTTCAAAAGAAAGATATTATATATCCGAACGATGTACATGGCCATAAATTTTCTGATGTATATTATAATAGAAAAATGGAAAACGGAGAAGTAGTTTTTCGAAAATGGCTTATTTATTCCGAAATTTTGAACTCTGTGTTTTGTTTTGTTGCAAAGTTTTTGGATCTACTGAATCTAGCCTCATAGAAGGATACAATAATTGAGAAATTTAAGTACAACTTTACAGACATGAAACTAGTATGGCTCACATGAAAAGTTTATTGAATTGGAATGAACTTGAGAAAAGATTAAAAAACAAAATTACTATTGATTGTCAATCTCAAAATTTATATGAAATGGAAAAGAAACATTGAGGAGTGTTTTGGAACGGCTGATTGAAATTATCAAATTCCTTGGTAGTCAAAATTTAGCATTTCGCGGATCATCTGATAAATTATACGAAAAAAATAACGGAAATTTTTAAAATTAATTGAATTATTTGCGAAGTTTGATCCCGTTATGGAAAATCATGTTGAGAGGGCCCTAGATCAAAACAATAGAGTACATTATTTGAGCAAAGATAGCCAAAATGAATTATTGGAAATTTTAAGTACAGCAATTAGGGAAACAATTTTATTATCGATAAAGAAATCCAAATATTATTCTATTATTTTAGATTGTACACCAGATGCAAGTAAAACTGAACAAATGACCATAATTATTCGCTTCGTTTTTGTAATAATGGAACGGTTAAAATTAGAGAAAACTTTTTAGGTTTCATAGATATAACAGATTCCACTGGACGAGGTTTATGTACAACAATAATTGAACAACTGGAAAAATGGAAGATTCCCATTGAAGACATGCGTGGTCAAGGGTATGATAATGGGGCCAACATGAAAGGCAAAAAGGCTGGACTTCAAAATTTGATTTTAACCAAAAACCCTCGTGCATTTTACGTACCATGTGCTGCTCATTCTTTAAACTTAATCATAAACGATGCCGCCAAAGTCAATGTAGATACAATTGGTTTTTTTGCAATTGTTCAAAAAATATACAATTTTTTTTCATCATCTTATAAACGGTGGTCAATCCTTTTAAAATTTATTAAAACTTTAATTCTAAAACAACCATCAGAAATACGATGGGAAAGCAGAATTGATGCAATCCAGCCTCTACGGTATCAGTTGGGTGAAATTTATGATGCACTCTATGAAATAATGAACAACGAATCTTTTAATAGAGAAATTCAACATGAAGCTCAATCACTCTGCACTAACCTTAAGGATTACAAATTTATTTGTTCTTTAATAATTTGGCATGATATATTAAATAGAATAAATCCTGTCAGTAAAATGCTCCAAAATGTAAATATGAATGCTTCACTTGCTTTAGAATCGATCGCAAATCTAAATAAATTTTTACGAGAATATCGATCAGATTCAAATTTCAAAAACATTCTCAAAATTGCAGATGAACTTAGCGAAGAGGTTGATGGAGAGAAAGAATTTAAAACTGCCAAAGAAGTTCGACAACGGAAAAAACTCGTCAATTTGATTACTGAGCATCAGGACGAAACACCTCAAATACCTGAAGAAAAATTTAAAATAAACATGTTTTTACACTTTTAGATGTAGCGATTAATTCTTTAACAGAACGCTTTGAACTCCTCGAAGCATGTTATAATAATTTCAATTTTCTATATAAAATATCAGAAATTAATAAGAGCGAAGTTACAAGCAAAATGCAAAGATTTAGAAAATATTTTGAAATTTGATAACAGTAAAGATATTAATGCTACAGATTTATTCGATGAATTATGTGCTTTTCGAGATATTTTTCAAAAGGATTTTTTAAATTCTCAAAACCCTTTCAAACACTTAATTTTATAGTTTCTAATAATTTATCTATGCCAAACTTATCAATAGCTTTAAGAATATTATTAACATTACCTGTTAGTGTTGCAAGCGGTGAACGCTCTTTTTCTAAGTTAAAATTAATTAAAACTTACTTGAGAACAACTATGTCACAAAAACGGCTTGTTAATTTGGCATTAATTGCTATTGAAAATGATATTTGTGCAGAACTGGAAATAAATACAATCATATCAAGGTTTATTAATATGAAGTCAAGGAGTATAAAATTATTATAATTATAACATGTTTTGTAATGCATTTACTTTTTTTAACTGTATTTTCTTTTTTTTAATATTAAAAATTATTTATTTACATTGCCTTGTTTGTTTCCCTTAGAAAGATTTTGTACACTAATATTTATAACATGTAGGTGGTATACATTAAAGTGACCAGATTTTAGCATTGGTAAAACGGGACACCATTGACCGGGGGGGCTGATTAAAAATTTGGTTTATATGGAGCGTTTATATAGATATAGCGTACATTAATAATAATAAATTAAATATGTATGTTTGTAATATTATCTTTTTTTTAAAATTATTTCATTTATAAATTGTAAATTTATTATTAAATTTGCTAATATTTGCATAAATTTAGAGGTTAGAAAAATTAGCAAAAATTTTAAAAATAATGGGTTTGTTAAAAACAGACAGTGACGCAAATAATAAATATGAAATTTTAAAAAAAAAAAATATTTGAGATTAAAATATGTAAATGTTTTTCGAAAATTATTTTAAACATTTAAATATTTTAATCTCAAACATTATTTTTTTTTAATTTATTATATATATATATTTGAATCACTCTGTCTATTTTTAACAAACACATTATTTTTAAAATTTCTGCAAATTTTTCTAACATCTAAATTTGCCGTGTTAAATTATATATTATTTCATACAAACCGTTTGTATGAAATAATATATAATTTAACAATCAATTTTATGCTATTTTTGATATCAAAAATAGCATTACATCATGCATTCTTTCTAAAAATCATGACTTTTTTAAAATGCCACGGGACACGGTCGGGTCACCTTAGTAAACATACATATTGACAGGGGCGCCAAAATCAAATTTGCATGCGGGCGCCTAGTACCCAGCGCCGGCCCTGATTACATGAGTAGGCCGTGTTAACTGCAAATATGAAAAAAAATGTAAAGATGTAGGTATGAACTTAAGCATTATTAATTTCATTATCTAGATATGAAAAATAATACATCATATTAACTCTGCTCTATATGTAGCTACCTTCTAGGAAATATGATGCTATTTTTACAATTTCTATCACAAAAAAGTAAAGAAACAAGAAATATTCTTTCTTATATGAACGTAATAAATTAATCTCTACAGTTATTTTAATAACTTCTCAAAATGCAGCATTCAATAAAATATATAAGTGAATGCAAATATCAATAAAGTACAATACAAATATGCCGGATTAAATGCATTTCTACATAGAAATAATTATTTGTGCAAATTCTACACAGACAGAAGAGCTAATATATTAAAATACATTAAAGAACTAATATCAGTTGTCTATAAATACAGAAACCAATAGAATAGCACAGTTCCAAGCAAAAATAGACCAGTAAGGTAGAATTAGAGATAACAAATCACAAATTACCATACCATACATACCAAACACGGCTAGTGAAAACACTATCAAAAGAATTTTTAGTAGGCTTCCACACTTCTGCTAACACCAATAGACCCATAAACAATTCAAAAGACTAATTAGACCCAAAAACAACAGCTCATGTCGCATATCAAGTCCAGTGCCCTCAGGTCAGTTGCAGGGCCTCATATGCATCGCAACATATGTATATGTATAGAAGAGCACTCAAAAATAAAGAGGCAACTTGGCATTTTTAAATCATGAAAAAAACACTGGACACAGATTTGAACCCACCAATCCCAGAATAGTATTTAGAGAAAGAAATGACCATAGGCATAAAATTAAAGAGGCCTATTTTATAAATAACGATACTAATTCTGTAAATAGGAAGGACACTTGCTTCACCATTTCAACAAGATGGACAAATTAATCAAAATAAAAAAAAATGCCATGGTTTATGACTAATGAACAGCAACTAATTTGCATAAATTACAATACTCCTCCTCATTGCCATTGACTGCACTCTAGCATATATAAACAAAATTAAACTTCTCTAACAAGTGTGTTAGCGCAGAATTATTAGTATTAATCATTATTATAGACTGAGCTGATTTCTGTACTGCAACTAATATGATTTCCAAACAAATATGATCTAAATCATCTTTCTTTAAGTAAATAGAATGTTATTCCAAAATTTGGCTTGACAATAAATAATGAAACAGATATTCAATTGTGCTATCAATTATTTTTTTAGTCTTTCCACAAGTCCTACATCTATTAATCTTCACATACCATTTTACTTAAAAGATAGCCTCACTCACAGCTATTCTATCCTTTTTACATAATAGATTAATGTACCAAATAAATATAATGCAATTACAATTTACTTTTATAAAGCTTCTATTATTTATGATTTAAAATTTAACAAATAATTCGTTGTTTGTTTTTTTTTTCTAAATTGTATATTTATTAATAAATAAATCCTAAATTGATTTAAAAATTATTTAACTACTTAGTTAATTCTTTAAATGACTGCCAAATTAATTGTTGGCAATATTTGTTTATAGTGGGATTATGAGATAATTTTTATTTTTAATTAAGTCATTCTATTAAGGAATCAGATTTGTCAACCTGATAAGCACAATGTATATTTTTTAATTTTAATGTACACAATATTAATATCTGTTTCAATTATATCTTTAAATTCAGGAGAGTCAATGTATTTCAAAAATTCATGAAAATGTTTTAAATGTAAATAAATCCTATTTACAAAAATATAGAGAGAGATTTATGTATTTTAAAATAAAGTAAATGATATTTTTATATGAAATATCTCCTATCTTCCTTTTTTTTTATTACTTATTACAAAATCTTAAATAAAGTACTAAAGATGAATACTATTATATAAAAAATATTATTACTAAGAAATAATTTTTTTTTTAAAAATTTCAAAATATTATTAATAAAATAAAATGAACACTTAAAATTCATTCAAAATTTTTATTATTATTAATTTGAGAAAATATATTTTATAGATGATATTTTAAAGTGATTTCTAAAGTTCCCCATGATTCATACCATTATACATTATCATAAGATTTGAGATTTTTTAAATTATTGGTGTCAAATTATTTGCTAGCATATAGCAATGTAGAAAATATATTTTCTACATTTATATTTGTATAAGAAGAAATCAAATACTTAATTTTCAGTTTGCTGAATTATCTTTAGTCATTAAAATAATATAAATATGCATATACTTGCTTAAGATTTAGTATATTCATCAATTGATAACCCATATCAAATTAAATCAATCTGTTCAGTATTACCTTAGAAAGTGAAGCCATACATTGGTTATTTTATTGGAATGATTTAAACAGCCATAAGAAAGGAGATATGTTTGGTTAACTACTCAGACATATTACATTTAGTTAGCTATCCATATAAATTCCATCAATATTTGAAAGCCATTCTTCCATTTCATTACTGTCTTGTTTGCTTCTAATACAAAAATATATCTTTTTTTTTTAACTATTGTTGCTTGATCTTTTATATGACATAGAATTCTATACAAGACTATAAAAGATTTAACAGAACTTTCAGGACATATCTGAACAAAATAATTTTCTCTCTTTAATAATGTTTGACAAAAACATCCCAGTCAATTATTGTAAAGGTTTTTACATATTCAAACAACAAAGAAAATTAAATATATTAAGTCAGCACTTAGCATTATGGCAAACCTTGGACAAAAGATTTCTGCTTTTAATATTTCCTTTAGTAAAAAAAGAAAATTGTATTCTAAAATCTGTTATCTAAATAAAACTGTTTATTACTTCACTCATTCAGAAAACTAAAATATTTCCAAATAAAAAATTATCTCTGCAAGTCTAAAAGCATCAAAACATTACATGATTACCATTTCATATGCTTTTAATAAGAGTAGCAAACTCTCCTTCATAATCAATGGATGTAGGAAGGTTTATGCATAAAATCCCTATCTACTGTTTATATCTCCAGGGTGAGTATGCACTAGATAGGGATTTTATGCACAAACCTTCCTGCATCCATTGATAACAAAGGCTTGCACTTGATGAAACTCTTGTATGAAGAGTTTGCTACTGTTATTTCTGGAAGTAAATAAAACTTATAATTAATTTTAATTAAAAATATTAATTTATTTATCCAAAAATGCAAAAGTTATTTCTAATGTAAATTTTTTTAAATCTGCAATGATCACAATGTCATTTTCAGTATCTCATATTGCTCCTAAGATATATATTTGTTATATATATTGTATCAGGAACCTATTGTCTGATAATAATGATGCTTATGCTGACCATGCAATAAATCTCTACACACTCAGACAATGCTTTTTATACATATATATTATAATGGGATGGAATTTGGGGTAAATCTGGGGTGATGGAAAATCATCATCCACCCCCAGTTAAAGAAAATTTTAAATATATCAAATTATATATATATATATATATATATATATATATTGTACCAGACTCAATCTATCCTGATCACAATGTATTTGCTGGGATCAAAATGGATGAGGATGATGGTTTGCACTGACTAGATTCAGAGAGAAACAAGAGATCTTAAATATTGTTTAGACAATTGAGAAATAAAAGCACCTACACAAACATCATCCAAATTAAGTTTAAACAAATTTTAAAATTTTATGTAAAAGAAATATAAATTATGAAGTAAAAGTTTATAACACAAGAAACAGGCATGTACCAGAAAGAATAAAATTCACTGTTCTGGCAGACAGACCAATCTTCTAATAGAGAATTAGAAAGGGAGAGAACAAATTTCTTTCAGCAGAGAATTCACCACAACACTGTTTCCATTCACAGATATGAAAACAATACGTTCTTAAAATAAATCAATGAAAACAGTGCCGGTGAGCATTTCTCAGTCCAGAAAATGCATCGGGACCAAGAATGTCATATTTCCAGTAGAAGCTGCATCTTATACTAGTTCAAAGCAAAGATGATTGATTTATCCCAAGAACAAAAGAAAAATATGATGAATATGTCGGAGTATAAATTATACAAATGAGAGGAAATTTACGTATCCAACTTAATGAAATAACAAACTTAAAAAATACTCTGATAAGATATTACTTTATATAGTGCTATGTTTTTATACTGCAATAGTGATATTAGCGATTAAGCCAATGCACATGCACTTTAAAGATAAATTATAAATGAATACTCTCAATTTTTCAGACACAAGATATAGTTTTTTAGAAAAGATGGAATGAATCTACCCATTTTTTCAACCCAAACATTTATGTATGGGCAAATCTTAAGTGTATGGAAATGAGAGCATGAAGATATTAAGCAATCACTTTAAATTATATCTCGTGTCTGGAAAAATGAGAGTATTCATTTATAATTTATCTTTAAAGCACATGTTCATTGGCTTAATCGCTAAAATACTCCAATGTAAATGATTTCAAATTAATAAAATATTAAATCTAGGATGAAATGAAAGCAGACATTTAAAACTGGCAAATCCCCAACCAAACGATTGGCCAAAAATAATCTGAAAAGAATAATTAGAGTTCTCAGTGGGAGACAAGTAAATAATTAGAAAACTAGTTATATCTGCCCAAGCATTTCAAGTAAGTGAATTACAAATAAACTTATAAACCAAGTTCTGAGTACACGCTCTGATAAAATTTAAAGCCACACATAAAGACAAAATAAATCAAGCAAGCAAATATAAATGCTGACCTAGATTTTTTTATAAGTTAGTTTATCAGAGAGTGCATATGAGCAGAAAATATTAAAACATTAAATGCTTTAGCAGAAAGGTTTCTTTCACTATAATTTATAAAAGGGAATTAATATTATCTTTCTACTGGTGATTTATAAAAGAACAACAATCCTAGTTTCCTGATTCAGAGATATATAAAAATATATGGTCTTGCAGGAAATCAATGAAACAGCACCAGCAAGCATTTCTTGCCCTGAAATAATGCATCGTGACAAGAATGTCATAATGTTGGTAGGACAGCCTTCCAGTCTTTAAAGCAATTCGGGTCGATTTATGTGCAAGACAAAAAACAATATCATTATGATCTTACATAATCTAGAAAATAAGAAAAGAAATCTCTGACTACAGAAAACTAGAACAATAAACACAAAAACTGCCAGCCAAAAGATTTTGCACTTTGCAAAACAGTGCAAACACAGTAATTTAAATCAGTTATTGGCCAATAAAATAAAGATAGGTGAGCAAATTAGAAAATTACAGAAAACTGCCAAAGCATTTATAAAAAGCTAGACATATAATTAGAGAGATATTAAGCATATAAAATACAAACTCACTAGACACTCTCCAATAAATAAAATTGAAAATAAACTTGAAATCTTAAAACTAAGATTCCAAGACCCATTATTAATACAATGAAAAGCAAATACAGTGAATAAATAGAAAGTTAAATAATTATAAAGACTACAAATTTATTAGATTGAGCAGAGATTTAACTAAAGAATATATCCTGGAAAGAATAAAAGAAACTATTTATCTTATGGTAAAGTTCACATAGTTTCCATGCGTGCACACTTTTATTTGAGTTCAAATTTCAGGTGTTTTGACAGTGGCAAGTGTCGAGGCATATGGGGAGATCCGGTTTATTTTACACTTTTATAGCATGACTGAAGAAGGGCTGGGAGGCATGGGTCCATCTTTTGGGTTAAGCTAGCAAGGCATGTTGGAGTTTGGGATACGTAAGGCAGTGGGTTTGGACATCATGAAGAAACAAATATTGTAACAACTGCAAAACTTTTTTCTTTTAAAAGAAATTAATTGTCCAAACTGCTAAAGGTATGAATGTTGAATGAGTCACTTGGACTAGTTTATTGCAGCCAAGAATAAAAAAAATCTCTTGTCCCCTAAATTTGCGGGGGTTATTTATACCATGCTATATTTCCCACAAAAACTTTTCCTGTTGCCAAATTCTATGCCTTAGGGCAGGGAAAATCTCAATCTCCCACTCAATCTAATGAGGAATTCTAACCAGTGATTATTTTAAACAAAAACAACAATACAAAATTAAATCTCCACTTTTAGAATGAACTTAGAAATGATTAAAATAAAAGCAACAGGAATGTAATTAACAAGTTTGTTTGTTTTTAATCAAAGTGATTAAAAACAAGTGGTGAAAGAAAACTATTTTAAAATCAATTCTATAAAAAAAAAAAGTAAAATGATCTATTTTAAATATAAATGAGTATGTGTTTTAATACAAGTACTCTTTTTAAAGAATTTAAAAAAAATTTTAACATTAGAAATTTAACGAAAATTACATTTTTTTTAATTTTTGGTAATAAAACCATTGAATCGGATATCAATCTGGTTCAAATGGTCAAATATGTCATCGGAAAAACAAAATTAAAACATTCCAGTAACTTTTTTTTTAAAAAACTATAAACATTTTAAACCCCCCCCCCTAGAAATCCACTTGAATGTTTGCCTTGCACTCAGAAAAAAAAACAATATTTTATTTTAAACTTTTCTCTATTCTCATAAGTCATTAACAAAATCTTTTTTTTTTTATCAAAACAATCCATCCAATTACTAAAAGCTGAACCCTTAACTTTTGTTTGGCGGTTCTTTTACTCCTTTTACTAACTTTCTGATATAAGTTATTTTCCCTCTCTTATATTTTACTTGCCTAGAATTTACGATTTTGTCTCTCATTCTGTTCTATTTTCTAGCATATACATTTTTCTCTTATCCCTTTCACATTCTGTTTTGCTTTCTAGCTCATATATCTGACAATCTCTAGGCCTAGAAAAACTCCACATATCTTTAAACTGTCTCACTTTATCAGTGCTAGTAAATGAAATTTTTTTATCTTCTACCAATTTTTTGAATATTTTAAATAAGATTGTTCTATAGATGGATTCTATTTCTGCTTTAAAATCATATTCCAAAAACTTTTTAACTCTTTTCTCAGTTTTAACTCTATGTTTTAAACTAACAGTTACTTTACTCAACTCATTTTAAGCCTCTTGAGGCAACTCTTTTACACTATTTTCCATCTCTAACTTATAGCTTTCTTCTATTTTTGATCTACATTTTCTAGATTCTCCACCACCCTTTCTATCTGTACCCAATTTTTGTTTGCTTCTAACTTTTTTCCCCTTATCTATTTTAAGACCATTTTATTCTAATTCAACTTCTATATCTTCTTTTACTACTTGCCCATCCAGCCTATCTTTACTTAATTCATTTTTTATAGTTTTTATAGCCTCCTGATTCATCTCTACTTCTCCCATTATTTCATCCCTCACTGCCTTCATTTCTCTGATCATTTCTGCTTTGTATTCCTTAATTTCTTCCTTTATTTTTACTTTGAACTCTGCCAGCATTGCTTGCTGACTTTGCTTGACTTCACTAATTTCTTCCTCCATTTTTTATGCATTTCTCTATTTTCTTCCTTTATTTCTTGGTGCATTTCCCTCATCATGTCCACCATCATCCTAATCATCATCCGAGTCTCTGACACTTCTTTTTCATTTTTACACAAGGCTAAACTCACTATTTTTATCTTTTTCTTTGAAAAAAGAAATCTACTAGCAAATAAAATGCTATTTACTGTTTATTAATTATTTATATGAAAGAAGACAACAAACTATTTTAAACAATTTTTTACTATTTTTATATTATTTTTATCATATGCAAAAGATTAACTATATTTAATCCTTTTAAATTTCAAAAAAAAATTAACTCCAAATAAATTTTAAAAAAAAACACTATTTACTATTTCATAAATTATTTCACATGAAAAGACAAACCCTCTTCTTCCAAATTGCTCCAACAATATGTGCCATAACTAACAAAAACTGACCCCCACATACTAAATATTGCCTCTTACACCTGAAAACTTTCTCAATTGTCTAAACAAAATCTCACATGGGCTTGAAAATGCAAAGCCCCACATTTGGTGCCAAAATTAATATCCCTATGTACCGGACACTCAATCTATCCTAATCACAGAGGGTGCCATCTAATAACTATGTATCTGAAAGATTTACTTACTGTGATAAAAATGGATGAGGTTGATGATTTGCACTGACTAGATTCAGGGAGAAACAAGGGATCTTAAATATTATTTAGACAATTGAGAAATAAAAGCACTAAGACAAACTTCAGCCAAATTAAGTTTAAACAAATTTTAAAATTTTATTTAAGAGAAATGTAAATTATGAAGTAAAAGTTTATAACACAAGAAATAGAGTTAGTTCCAGCATGTACCAGAAAGAATAAAATTCAATGCTCTGGCAGACAGACCAATCTTCTAATAGAGAATTAGAAAGGGAGAGAACAAATTTCTTTCAGCAGAGAATTCACTACAACACTGTTTCCATTCACAGATACGAAAACACTACATTCTTGAAATAAATCAATGAAACCAGCACTGGCAAGTATTTCTTGGCCTGGAAAATGTGTCAGGACCAGGAACATCATATTGCCGGTAGAAGCTGCATCTTATACTACATTCAAAGCAAAGATGATTGATTTACCCCAAGAACAAAAGAAAAATATGAATATGTCAGAGTATAAATTATACAAATGGGAGGAAATTTACATCACCAATTTAATGAAATAACAAACTTAGAAAATATTCCGATGTAAATGATTTCAAATTAATAAAATATTAAATCTAGGATGAAATGAAAGCAGACATTTAAAACTGGCAAATCCCCAACCAAACGATTGGCCAAAAATAATCTGAAAAGAATAATTAGAGTTCTCAGTGGGAGACAAGTAAATAATTAGAAAACTAGTTATATCTGCCCAAGCATTTCAAGTAAGTGAATTACAAATAAACTTATAAACCAAGTTCTGAGTACACGCTCTGATAAAATTTAAAGCCACATGTAAGGACAAAATTAATCAAGCAATCAAATATAAATGCTAACCTAGATTTTTTTATAAGTTAGTTTATCAGAGAGTGCATATGAGCAGAAAATATTAAAACATTAAATGCTTTAGCAGAAAGGTTTCTTTCACTATAATTTATAGAAGGGAATTAATATTATCTTCCTGCTGGCAATTTATAAAACAACAACAATCCTAGTTTCCTAATTCAGAGATATATGAAAGTATACAGTCCTGCAGGAAATTGACAAAATGGCACCAGTGAGCATTTCTTGCCCCAGGATAATGAATTGAGACAAGAATGTCATGATGCCAGTAGGACAACCATCCAATATACTACCTTTAAAGCAATTCGGGGTCGATTTACATGCAAGACAAAAGAAAAATATGATTATGATCTTACGTAATCTAGAAAATAAGAAAAGAAATCTCTGACTACAGAAAACCAGAACAATAAACACGATAAATTGCCATCCAAAAGATCTTGCAGTTTGCAAAAAAGCACAAACACAGTAATTTAAATCAATTATTGAACAATAAAATAAAGATAGATGAGCAAATTAGAAAATTACAGAAGACTGCCAAAGCATTTATAAAAAGTTAGGTATATAATTAGAGAGATATTAAGCATATAAAATACAAACTCACTAGACACTCTCTGACAAATAAAATTGAAAGTAAACTTGGAATCTTAAAACTAAGATTCCAAGACACATTATTAATACAATGAAAAGCAAATTAATTATAAGACTACAAATTTATTAGATTGAGCAGAGATTTATCTAAAGAATATACCATTTACCTTATAGTAAAGCAAAGTTCGCATAGTTTCCATGAGTGCACACTTTTATTTGAGTTCAAATTTCAGGTGTTTTGACAGCGGCAAGTGTCGAAGAATATAGGGAGATCTGGTTTATTTTACTCCTTAATAGCATGACTGAGAAGGGCTAGCAGGTGTGGGTCTGTCTTTTGGGTTAAGCTAGCAAAACATGTCAAAGTTTAGAATATGTAAGGCAGTGGGTTTGGACATCATGAAGAAACAAATCTTGTAACAACTGCAAAACTTTTTTCTTTTAAAAAAAATTAAATGTCCAAACTGCTAACAGTATAAATGTTGAATGAGTCATTTGGACTAGCTTGTTGCAGCCAAAAATAAAAAAAAAACTCTTGTCTCCTAAATTTGTGGGGTTATTTATACCATGCTACATTTCCACAAAAACTTTTCCTGTTGCCGAATTCTATGCTTTAAGGCAGGGCAAATCTCAATCTCCCACTCAATCTAATGAGGAATTCTAACCAGTGATTATTTTAAACAAAAACAACAACACAAAATTAAATCTCCACTTTTAGAATGAACATAGAAAGGATTAAAATAAAAGCAACAGGAATGTAATTAACAAGTTTGTTTGTTTTTAATCAAAGTGATTAAAAACAAGTGATATCAAAGTGATTAAAAACAAGTGGTGAAAGAAAACTATTTTAAAATCAATTCTATAAAAAAAAAAAAGTAAAATGATCTATTTTAAATATAAATGAGTATGTATTTTAATACACATACTTTTTTTAAATAATTTTAAAAAAATTTTAACAGAAATTTAACGAAAATTAAAAGTTTTTTAATTTTTGGTAATAAAACCATTGAATTGAATATCAATCCGGTTCAATATATATATAAAAGTAAGATATGATGGTATGTGAGATTTAATGAGAGATATTAAGATATGATTAAGCATGAAAAAATATATGTTATGTTACATATATATTTTAAGAGCATGAGATCTTGAGATCTTTCTAAGAAGAGATCAGCCCAGTTAATTCCTTAGAGCAACTAAAATTAACTATACATCAACCAGAAGTATAAATAAATATAAGCAATTATAAGTAATACTCATCATTATGAGTGATTAATATTCAAAATACATCGTCAATCTTGTGATTGGATTTGAAAAGGGTCTCCTGTAGATCAGGTCAACTATTTAGCCTTTACCAGTTTGGGGCAATTATTTAAACATAATTTGGATGCACCAATTTAAGTGTCCATCCATCTGGATATCTAATAATACAACAATAATGCTGGGATATTAAAACCTGCTCATCATCATCAGTGCTCTGGCCACTTAGTACCATTTGTGTACTGGCCAACTATAAACTTAATTTCTAATAGACTAAACTAAATAAAATGTAGTGCATGGTCTTTGAAGAATATAATCTTTGTGCCAACCAGGATGATGAAGATGATGATTGATAGGCATATCATCATCATTACTCCCCATACACTAAATATATATGTCCCTTATTTTATATAGCTATTATGCATGAATCTAGCTCAGGAAGCAAGACCTCTGTAATTTATTACTGTGAGCAAGAGGGAAATAAATAAATAGATTAGCTTATTATAAAAACCTTAAGCAAATCATGGGCTTCCCTTACTTATAAATAACTAGTTTTTTGGGATCATAAAAAAAATAATAAATCCTAGAATATAAGCTGTCATGATATAAGGTCACACATTCTCTGCACTTTATGAAACAGGAATAGAATAGAATAGAATAAAGAAATTAAGACAAAATATATCTTTTTAAAACAATTATTTAATATCTAATTAACTGAAAAAAAAAAAAAAAAAGGCATGATAGTATAACATTCCAAATACCTATTTCATCAAAAAAAAAAATACATTTTTACAAAAAGTACATTGACCAAACAATTAATTTTTATTTATGGATTAACTTTAAATTCATTAGGTTCTTTCTTTAAAATTTTTGAGACCAAAAGCATGAGTCTCTGTCAAATGAACAAAATTTAATAGTTTTCATTTACCTGGAATTGCTACAGACCCAGGAAAAGACAAAATTAACCTGGCCCATGTTTAAAAGCCTTCCAAGAGAAACTCCATCAGAAGCAACTGGAAAGATCTCCACAAGCAATAAAACCATGGCTAGAAGTATTATTTTTATATGAGTACCCTCTCTCTTTTTTGTGTTAATAGAATTTTTTTTTGTTTCATAAAAGTAATAATAATTTGGTTTTTGTGTTATGTAATAATTGATAATAGTAAATACTTCACTAAGTTAAAATATTCTAAATTGTTAAATTTTTTTTCTAAAACCATGTAAATTTCTATTACAAAGGTGAAATAGGTTTTAAAAGAAAAAAAATCTGTTAAATAAAAAAAATTTGTTATCTTGCTGAGCTGAATTAAAGATTGTTATATTTTATTCTGAACATGTTTGTTAATTAAGTCTCAAAAATTTTAAAGAAAGAACCTAATGAATTTAAAGTTAATCCATAAATAAAAATTAATTGGTTGGTTAATGTAATTTTTGTAAAAGTGTATTTTTTTTTTATGAAATGGATATTTGGAATGTCATACTATCATGCCAATTTTTTTTTTTTTTTTGCTGTTAATTAGATATTAAATAATTGTTTTAATATATATTTTTGTCTTAATTTCTTTATTCTATTCTATTCCTGTTTCGTGAAGTGCAGAGTGTGTGTGACCTTATATCATGACAGCTTATATTCTAGGATTTAGGTTTTTTATGATTCCAAAAAACTTCTTATTTATAAGTAGGGGAAGCCCATGATTTACTTAAGACTATTTATAATAAGCTAATCTATTTAATTATTTTCCTCTTGCTCCAGTAATAAATTACAGAGTTCTTGCTTCCTGATCTAGATTCGTGCATAATAGCTATATAAAATAGGGGCATATATATTTAGTGTAAGGGACTCCAGCGATGATGATGATAGTCCTATAAATCATCATCATCCTGGTTGGCACAAATATTATATTCTTCAAAGCCCATACCCTACATTTTAAGTAGTTTAGTCTATTATACTAAGTGAACAGAACATTGATGATGATCAGCATGTTTTAATATCCCAGTATTATTGTTGTATTATTAGATATCCAGATGGATGAACATTTAAGTAGGTACATCCAAATTATATTTAAATAATTGCCCCAAGCTGGTAAAAGCTAAATAGTTGGCCTGTTCTACAGGAGACCCATTTCAAATCCAGTCACAAGATTGACGATGTATTCTGATTGTTAATCATTCATAATGATGAGTATTACTTATAATTGCTTATACTTATTTATAATACTGGTTGATGTATAGTTAATTTAAGTTGCTTTAAGGAATTAACTAGGCTGATCTCTCTCAGAGAGATCTCAAAATTTCATGCTCTTAAAATATATAATATGTAACATTACTTATATATTTTTTCATGCTTAAATACACTTTAATATCTCTCATTAAATCTCATTTACTATCATATCTTACTTATATATCTATTTATTATTTGATATATTTTATATTTTGTTTAAATGGGGTGGATGATGATTTTCCATCACCACAGGTTTGCCCCAAATTCCATCCTGTTATAAATGACACTCAATGTGTGGTGCCATTTATAACCCTACAGGAAAATAAGGGGATGTTACCTGATGTGACAGGTCACCAGTACATGAACATAAACAACCGAAAGTTTGGTAGCCATTTCTAACTCTATGGAAAACCATCAGAGATCTGAAGAATTGGTTTGTTTATCCTCAAGTAAAAAGCAAAATATATATAATTTAATATCAAAAGGATGAGCATGGTAGATCACTCTGAGAGATCAGCACAGCTAACTATAAGTTCACTAGCACTACCCAAAATAATAATCATTTAGTGATTATTATTTTGTATAGTGCTGGTGAATGATTATACTTTTGGATAGTTCTAATGGACTTATAGTTAGCTGTGCTGATCTCTCAGAGTGATCTATTATGCTCATCCTTTTGATATTAAATTTTATATATTTTGTTTTTTACTTGAGGATAAAGAAACAATTCTTCAGATCCCTGATGGTTTAAATCTCAATTTTCCATAGAATTAGAAATGGCTATCAAACTTTGAGTTGTTGATGTTCGTGCACTGGTGACCTGTCATGTCAGGTAATGTCCTGTTATTTCCCTGCACTGTATTTTTTTAAAAATAATACTTTATTGGTATATCTATAAGCTAATAAAATCAAATTTGAAGATGGTGATCAAATTTTATATTATATTACTTATGTAAATTTTTATATAAGGCACCTGATTATTGTGCCCTTTGGAATCATCATTGGAATTCTTTCAGTAACAATCCCACACTTCTCAGCTAAGAATGTAATTGCTTAACATAATATAGAATCAATACATACACATGTGAAATGAGCTTACTGAGACAAAGAGACACTACCATGAAATAAGTAAATAAAATATCAATCATTTATTTGTACACTCAATTGATTTCATAAAAAAAATCAAATTGAATGATAAATGTATGGAATATCATAAATATTAAAGACTAAAACTTAAACATTAATTATATATATAAACACATCTAATCACTGTTCATCTGTATTTTATGATATGTTAAAAGACTTTATAAGTGAACAATATAAATAAAAATGACAAAAACAAAAATGTTTAAAAATTACAATAATAAAAAACACGTTGTCAATAATTAATAAATTGATATCATTATTTTACTAAGACATATATATATATGCACATCAACAAATATTTAAGTATTTTTAATGCCAATGAATTATTTCTGATAGAAATCATATACTGTCAGTTTATTTGAAGAGTGAGCTTCCTAGGTGGTTTCAACTTATCAGTTGACTGTGCATTATATACAAGAGGGCAACTAGAAAGGCAGATCAGGAGGTTGCATATTTCAGAAATTTCCTCTTGGTAATGTTTTGAAGCTGAGAAGACTGCATGGTAAATTCTGGCTGGTATATCATGTGGTCCATTTAGCAGTCCATGCTTGTCATTTTCTCCTTAAGTAAGGTAGACATTCTAGCTGGATAATTATTTGCCAGTACTGAAAAGTATCATAACAGTGATTTGAAGTAAATTAAAATTATCCTGCAGATAGAATTGAATTTGATTTATATACTGTTGGCAATATGTATCTTAAGCCCTTCACAGCCATTGTCAACCTTTTTTCTTTCTATTGCTTTTATATTATTTTTTATGTATTATTATTACCAGTGTAAACCTTCCCAGCCTACTTCTGCTTGCTTGTTCTCCTTTTTTAAGCCCTGTTTTTCTTTTGCTTAGTTCTATTGAATATGTTTATTTACAGTACTGATTAAATTTGCCTGAAATTAAAACTTATGAAAAACAACGTATTTCAGTTTTCTTATTGTACTGTAAATTAAATCATTAATTAGGTTTATAAACTATATAATTTCTATTTTATTTTATAACTTAGCATATTGAATAATAAAAATATGTGAAGTTTTACAAACTTTGTTTATTTTTTTGGTGCATTAATATTTTACAATTATTATGTAATTTTTGACATATAAATTAAAACTATACAACCAGATATATAAAATCAATAGAAAGTTTTTTTTAATATATTAATACAACTTATTTTATTTTAATTTTATTCAGAAATAATAGCTTAAATTTTCCATTCTAAATTTATTAATTTTAAGAAGCTTGTAATACTTGACTTGGCTCCCTTCTTAACAGATGAGACAATAAAATGAAGATGAACATTTAATTTCTCAATATTTAAACTTCAATGAGACTCTCTCCATTATATCTATTAACTCCAAATCAAATCAATATTTTATTTATTTTTTATTTGCAATACATTATTGACTATTTGAGTTTGATCGTTTTATTGCTTGTCATAAAGATTTAGACAAACTTTGCAATCAATTGCTCAAACCACGTGTCAATTGCATACATAATTATTTCATAATATATTCACACAAGCAATCTGCTTATACATAAGAACTGAGAATCATTCTACAATATTATAATTATTACCAGTGACATCAACTCAATAAATCAATAAATAGAAAAGACCCTTATTTTGCCATTTCCAGAAAATGGATAATATAAAAAATAGTTTTGCATACATTTGCATATAACGATGTTGATAATCTAAAGAGGCTATGATTATGGAGTAACAAAACTCTGAGAGCGCTAAGCCTACATAAATTATTATATAGAAAAGTTTCACTGCAATGCATCAGCGTATTATTAATTAACATGTATATTTAATACTATCATGCAGGAAACAAATAGATTATTGCCATACACTGGAACTTCTGCCCCAGGTATAGTTTCAGTTAACAAATACTACCAAAAATGCTTGACTGCATACAGATAATCCCAAGAAATCTCAACTGAGGATCTATGCAAGAAAAGTGAGCATCCTTCCACATAAAACTAAAAAAAATAATAAGTTAGTTTAAATAATAGAGCAAGTATACACACATGATTTGTCAATTCACACACAGACACATACTCAAGAAATGCACTATGACATCATCTATACTCATCTCCTAGGTGATCTTGAAAATAGATACTGCAGTCAATTATTCTGTTCTATTGTTTTGTATGTCATTTTAATATACTTTAATCTTTTATCTTTATTTTTAATCAATTTACTTTATTATTATTATTCAGAAAGAATAGACTATGGGCATAATAGCACACCTTCACCCACCTCCTCCTCCTAATACATATTGAGTTTTTTTCTCTCAAGATGCTGCAATTCATTTTAATTTTAGAATCATAGTCTTTGGACCATTTATTGCTTCACAATTTAATATTTACCTTTTAGTGATTGGTCACTTTTGCATCTTTTAATAACAAGCAGAAATTATTTTATGTCCATACTGGATTGTCACTTTCAGTGTCTGTGTCTCTTTTTTAAAGTAATTCAGCATTTTGTAAAATAATTTATCTTAAAACAGATCCTGATTATCAATGTAGTAGGCTATCCGAATCTAAATATCACTTTTTTCCTCTGTGCCAAAATTTTTTGAATGGAAATGGTATTATCATTCTTGTTGATTTAGAATATTTTCTGCTATCTTCATAATCATGTTTATTTCCTCATGCTGGTTTTGGCTTTGTTTATTTCGTTTTGTAACTCTACTTCTATTTTTACCTCTTCCAGTACTTGCAATTGGATAGAAAGTTTTATCTAGAAATAATTTAGGAGTATCTTATTTTATTGGGTTTAGGTAACTCTGAATGCTTCACTATCTGTGTTTTCCCAATCTGTACTTTTTCTCCTTTTTTCTATATCACCAGAATCTACAGACATTATTTATTAAAAGGGATTTGAAGTCACTTTCAAGCTCCCTACAACTATCCACTCCATCTTATGCAACTAATACTATAGGGAGCTTGAAAGTCTGAATTCAAATCTCTTCTAATTATATTAAGTTCAGTATAGACAATACACTTGTATTTAAATACAAGATATTATTCATGTCTATATACCCAATGTTAGTTTTACTTCCTTTTTTATTTAATAGTTTTCTCTGTTATTTAAATATGCCTAACTTATGATGGAAATATTCTGCAGGCTGACTGTTTAGATTGAATATATTGAGCAACTCAGCTATCTGCTCAATGAATCAGTAATCAGTCCCAATGAGCATCTGGTCAACCTTAAGAGACAAATTTCTTCTTCGGCCTCTCAGTAAAACCACTTGTCTTCTGAAGAAAATGGTATATGTCTTTCCAGGTTTATTCTTTCTTGTGCAACTTGGTACATTACACTCTCTTAATATCCTTCAGTCCAATATCTGGCCAATAATGCCTTATCATAATTTTGGAAGTACTAGGCTTGGTGAATGAAGAATTGGAAATGGCTGCATGCTATCACCATCTTATTTTCCTTTGGAATCATGTTTAAACTAAAATACTTTCCTAAGCAACTTAAGTGTTCAATGGGTGCTTCACTAGCCTGGCCTCCAAATATTCTGATATTCAGGAATTGGTTCACTAAACTATTCATCTCATTACTATTTGGGACAGATTTCAACCTTGCCTCTTCTTTTATGTTTGTTTTGATTTCTGTTTCATCTACTTCAATGGAATTTGATACTATTTGAACCTCTTTTACTAATTCCAATTCATTTAAATTTGTTGCATTTTTTTTTAATTCTTCATATTCAAACTCTTCCTCATGATAGATAATGTTTTTATGTCTTTTAACTGAAATCCTTTAAATATTTTATTTCTGAATTAGTTCCTTACTGGCACTTTGTGATTATTTTTTTCATTCCTTTTTTTATATATACTTTGTATCTCACTTACTTTTACTACAATTTCCTTTATATTTTTCTGCATATTTAGTATAATTTTTTCATTTGATTTTATATTCTATTTATTTTGAACTATTCTTTCAAGCATGACTTCCATATTATCCCCCTTTTTTGTTCTGTTTGGCTTTTTTGCATATTTTATATGATTTGACTGAATCTATCTTCCTAACTTTTGGCCATGTCTTCTAATACAGCTTGTGTTTCAGTCATTATTTCCTCATTTATTTCTTTTAGTGCTATAGCCCTTACTTGTTTGCTTTCTTTATTTTCTTTTATCATTCTGTCTATGTTTTTTATTTATTTATTTGTGTTTTCATTTATCTTTCTCTTCATTGCTTTCTATCATTTTTATAAGCCTTTCTATATTAAACCCAATATTTAGATTATTTGTATCTTTATGTTCTGTGCCTTCTTTTATTTTCATAATTACATTTTATGCTACTATTACAAACATCCCTCAATAATGTACTCTCACATTTATCTTCAATATTATTTCTTTTATACAAATTGGGATTAGTTTCTATGTCTTTTCTATATTTCCTTGTTGGCTAGTAGCCTGTATTGTTTCTTAGACATTAGCTTCATTTTCTGTTATTTCTTTCTCTATTTTTTCTGATTGCTTTATTTTCTTACTTCTAGATCTTGTTATCATTAATTCTATTATTCTACTATATTTTTTTATACTTTCTATTATAATTCTTTTATTTTCATTTAAGTATTATACCAGCCTTATGCCTAATGCACTTCACTAATCTCAAAACCATGGCTATGCCCATTGCTAAATTTATATATATATTGTAATGGGCACACATGCTGTTACATTATTCTAATAAATAAAATTAGAAATTAAAAATAAAAAGTTCACAAATAAAAATTTGTTTTTAAAAATTGAAAATTAAAAGTCATCTAAACTTGTATATATATAAAATCACACAGATGGAAAAATGTTAAAAGAAAACTTTATTAAAAAAAAAGAAAAAAGTATTTTAAATCTAAATTTTAAGAAAAAACTTAAAAGATTTAAAGATAAAAATATGACTTTAAGAATGTACAAAATTTAATTACTTTTATTGTGCAAAAGGCTAAAAATGGAAATGATTATTTTTAATTAGTCTAAGTAAACTAGCCCTTGGGCATCTCAAAA
This sequence comes from Epiperipatus broadwayi, assembly GCA_028023455.1. Classification (NCBI taxonomy): domain Eukaryota; kingdom Metazoa; phylum Onychophora; class Udeonychophora; order Euonychophora; family Peripatidae; genus Epiperipatus; species Epiperipatus broadwayi. The sequence continues at coordinate 12,839,044 of JAQFVV010006209.1, read as the reverse complement.
TTTATGATTAAAGGTTAGATAAGAGATAAAAACAATAAGAGCAGAATAACAAATAAAATCCCTCAGGAAATGGACCATAGTAAAAGAATCATCATCATGACATCATGTTCAGTTAATCCGGAGGTTTGATATAAAAATGAAAATATTTGAAATAAAAGTCAGTTTGGAGTTGTTTTTAGTTCTGGAAGAGTTGAAGGAGAAGGATTGAAAAAATGCACTTTCAATCCCTTAAGTTTTTCCAAAGGAAGAAATGAAATATCATTTTCCTATATTGTGGGCCCTAGGACACTAGGGTCCTGCAATAAAATCCTACAAAAAACTATATCAGCTAGAGCAAAGGACCTCCGGATGAATACCAATAGAATGGCTAACAGCACACCGGTCTTCCCAGGATGATGTGGAAATTAGAAACAACACAGGATCCAAATCACAAGCAACTTATTAAGAATGGACTTTTAAACAGTAAGAACTCTAAATAACTCATGAACTTTAAATATAAAACTTTTCCCAGTATTTAAATATAAATATAAATTCCTATCTGATCAAACTAAGTCATTTATTAATAATTATTTTTATTATATGTATTTTTAAATCATTTCCATTAATTTTTTTTTTTGTTGTCTTTTTGAGTGTTTATTATAACTTTTTTTTTAATAAGCTAAAACTTTTAAATTATGTTAAATTTAAGTTAGGTGTGGACGGCTGCATAGATTCATAAAGTTATGTTAGTTTAAGTGAGGGTTAATCTCAGGTTATTTCTTTCGCAGTTAAATTGGGTTAATGGGTTGGATGTATTGGTGTAATTAGTAAATGTAGAATGAAGATCCTCTAAGTACAGGATCACATTATACGCCACACTTGGGCAAAATAATCCCATTTCTTTTTGACCATCGGAGGCAGACGTATTCCCTGCTCCTTGGATCACCCCTTTAGCCTATGGAATGGGATGGTAAGTGGACAAAAAGGATTGCAATCTCTTCCTATGGAGGTTTTTTTATTGTTCTTCTCACCAGACAGACATAGCATTCCTGTACTAGATGAGCGACATTTCTTCTAGATAACCATACTGTTCAGATATATATTCCAGAGAATACGGTATTGTGCTGCAGTATTCATGTTGCATTGACTACATCAATATATCAGATAGATTGGGATTAGTTTCACTGCGAACTTTTGGCCTAGGGTTAAATAAGAGATGTAGAGTATTTTCTATTTCGATGCAATGTACATAGTCTATCCATACTCGACAATCTAATAAAATATTAATTAATCCATCTGTGCAAACTTCTAAAATAAAAAGTTAAGATGTAAATTAAATCAAATTCTAAAGTAAGCATTATATTAAAATAAATAATTCTGAATTTTATATATGTGTAAAATAAATGTTTTTGTGTATTGTTAATCTGGCAGTGGTTTATTCTTATTTTTTATTATCTTTCTTTCTTTAAAATAAAGTATAGATTATCTCTGCTGCTCCACAAAATAGTGACTGGGGCGTTTCGGTCATTTTTATTTAAATTTTGGATCTTACTGTAAGTACCTGCAGGCCTATATAAATTTTCAGGTTCAATTGGTCTGATGGTGCTCTGGTGGTAGAATTAAAAGGAAAGAGTCATTGCATCCCGAACCATTATAATTGGCCTCCCAACATGGCATGATGTATAATAAACCACAAGTACCTTGATTAAATTTTTTTTAAATGAAATATTTTATCTAATTACATAAATCCGTATACTTTAAATCTTATAAAAGCACTGCCAGAAAGAAATAGCACATATATTAAACACAAGGAAGAAAATATATTAATAATTTTAAATTGTAATTTTTTTTTTTAAAAAAAGTAAAGGTCAAAAGATTGCAATTAGTATTTTTTTTTTAAATTATGCTTTAAAGTGTATAGGCGCGCACAGCCACGAAAGTTTATGATTGTAAATGTGGCACCTCAGGATGAATGTCAGTGTAACCCCATTTAAGCATTTCAATTAATACTTAAATAATTTGGTGGTATATATAATTGTGCTGCAAATATACATGTATAAACTCATTATCACTTAAAATGTATTTACTTCAATGCAACGTCCTTAATTAAATAAATAATTTGCTTGTTGTGCTGAGTGTTATAAATGAAATGTAGAGAAAAGGGAACTCTTGGGGGGAAGAGGCATAAGCATAGATGGTTCAAAGGAAAATGATAGTCAACATTTTTTGTATATAGTCTTTTTTTGTAAATTACTAACCGAATAAGTCTTTGTAAATTGGCCTTATTAATCGTGTACTGTAATTACTAACACTAAGTAAAAAAAAAATTTTTTTTTAGGCAAGTTATAATATATATATATATCCTTCCTATCTGCTCACTAACTATCTCCACTTTAATGCCCTTGTTAAGTAATTATGATATATTTTGCTATTATTACTATTTATATCTATGTATATACCCTTTAATTTTATTCTCATATTTCATGCCAATTTCAGATCTCATTCCACACTACTTATTTACTTTGAATTCATTAGCTTACTGGCTCATATCCTATCAATTCATTCACTTATATGTTTAAATCATTTTTTTCAGAGTTTATATGCTTACTTTTTATTGAGCCACATATTGGGTGCTATTTTTGTGTCAGAAAACACTTAAATGATTATGATAATGCTTATACTGACCAGAAATAAATTTATACACACTCAGACAATGCTTCTTGTATACATGCATTTTTAATTATATTTTGTCAGTATAACTACAAACTAATAAAATCAAATCTGATGATGATAATCAAACCTTATATCCTGTATATAAACATTTATACAAGGTAGATTGATTATATTTCCCATAAACCAAATATAGTCTCAGAGGGCCTCATTGAATATTTAATATCAATGTTTTCCTGAAGATTTGTAATGATGGTGTTCTAGTTGTATTTTTATATTGGATTATTTTCATAATCTAATATGCGTATTGAATGTCTTTAGAAGAAATTAACTTTATTTAAATATTCCAAATACATTCAACTGTTAGTAATAACACATCAAACAGGTTAGTAAATGCACAATGTTTTGAGTTATTATTCTCACCTCTTCTTCAGGTGTTGCTGACCTGACCAGTGACAGTATTAGCATGGGATTCAAACTTAGACACTTAGATTCTTGAGTATTGAATTTTAAGGTAATGCTCTAACCAACTGAGCATCCTGCCAAAGGCAACAACAGTCTATAGAAATTTCATATACCTTATCTATGAGTTCCTCCTGATTTTTCCACTATGACTGTTGCCTCTGGCAGGGTGGCTCAGTTGTTTGGAGCATTACCTTAAAATTAAATACTCAAGAATCTAAGGGTCCAGGTTTGAATCCCATGCTAGTACTGTCACTGGTTAGACTAGCAACACCTGAAGAAGAGGGGGGAATAATACCTCTCAAAACATTGTCACATACTAACCTGTTTGATATGTTATTACTAATAGTTGAATATATTTAGAATATTTAAATAAAGTTAAATTTTTCTAAAGACATTAAATACACATATTAGATGATGGAAATAATCCAATCTAAAAATTCATTTATCAATGTTTTATTATTACTAGTTTTGAACTCAATTACTTAAATTAAGTATCACTTTCTCTTAAGAAAGACTCAGTAGAAGCTTACTTTCAAATAATGAACTTGTCCTTACTACAATCTTATCAAAAATTATCTGACCAATGTCATCACAATAAAAGGAAATAAATATCAATGACATAAACAGACCAATTGGAGAGGCAGGCCAGTGAATCCAATTGTTCCCATTAAGATTAGGGATCTCACACTTTACGGATGTTCAGATAATATCAGATAGCTGTCAGACATGGAACAGCATACATATGTTACCTACAATATTGAAAATGCAGTGAACATGCTCAACCCTGGTGCAGGAAAAGCTACGTTATCATTTTCATATTTGCACATGAGGCAAGCCATGATAGGCTAGAAGTATCAGGATCCTAAAAGGTTACTGCATCTGCCATAAACATTAGCTGTGCCACTAAATTCACTAATCATCACAAAGATATTCTGTGAATAAAATATTATATATATTATAAATATGTTTAATAAATATTTTTATATTTATTTTTAGAGTTGTGTGTTATTCTTAAGTGGCCAAGAATATTATTCCCTGTCATACTACAATATAATCATAACTGTGAGAGTTGTTTTCTCAAAGGAATTCATTTTGGCCTGCTCATAGAAAGTAGCGAAAGTCAAATATCACACTAGTTATAACATGTAAGTACAATAAGCCAACATTTGATGTCATGCAGATAGCTTGAATATAAATGTTCAAATGATAAAGAGATCATCACAAAATGTATACAGCATCTAACAGAATCTTACATTTTATAGGGGAGTCACTGCATGAAATGAGCTTGCATTGAATTCATTCCCCAATAAATGAGTGATGTGATAACTGTTTTGGGTGTAGAAATGGGTTTAAGATACAAAAATGATATACACTTCTTAAAAAAATATATTAAAAGCAGGAAAAAAAATCTAAATAAAGAGAATATTTTTAATGGAAAAAATGCTTTCTTATATTTTAATAAACAAATATACTTTAATAGCAACAAAAAAGTTATAAAAATCGGTGTTTTTTTGTAAATCTTAGCTAAATTATTACTCGATATACCAGGGGTCCCCAACCTTTTTGCACTTAAGAGCACATTCTATAATACCGGCCAGGTGGTGGGCACCATTTATTTTTTTTACCCAGATGGCGGGCACTATTTATTTTTTCAATGTAAATTTATAGTTGGATATTGTTAATAATACACTTAATGTACAAAAAAATATTTATTTCAAAAATAAAATTTTAATATATAGTTAATGTTTATATTTTTACGCAGTAAAAGTATAGTATGTTTAAAGTTTATATTTTTGTGCTGTAAAAGTATAGTATGCCCTACAATTTGATTACAATATGATACAATAATTTATAAGAAATTTTAAAAATTAAATTTATTTGTATCAGATGAATAATTTTTTATTTTGTTCGGATAGCGGTGGCACACATAAAATGGTCCGCGGGCATATGGTTGGGGACCCCTGCAATATACTGATATTTACAAGTGTTAATATGAATGAAGTTTCTGAATATTGATAACAGGTATAACTAAAAAACAGTGTAATTTTTAACGGATTTAAATTTATTGGCCTTGTCCATCAGGCAGAATAAAATCATTTGAGGCTGCAAATAAAATTTAAATGAAAAATAATTTCTTTAATCATTTAATCACTTTAAATTAATAATATGCTTGCTTTGTTTTAATTTAAAAAATTACAGGATATCTAGAAATAGATTTGTTGTGGTAAATTAATTGAATCTACTTTGCTTTCTTTAAAGAATAAAAAATGAAAGTAAACAGGAAAATTCTTTGTGACTTTCATTCTTCTGTTGCAAGAATTTTGAAATTCATACTATATTAAATGGAATGGAATCTTAATGCCAGTGTTTTTTTTTTTAAGTTTCTTTGTTTTTGCTTTTCTATATTCTGACTTTTTTATTATTATTGATAAACAATAATGCTTAAATAATAATAGAATACTATTTGAAGATAAAATAAAATTTAAAGCAAAAATAATTTATTTTATATTGAAACATTTTAACTTTATTTTACTAAAACAATAGAAATATAATATTTTACAACTATAATTTTGTGGTTATTTATAACAAATACATTTGTTTTCATTTAATCACTCATGAAATAAATATAGTTTTGATTTATTTTTTCATTAAATTTACTATTATTAACTCAATTGTCATTAAAAGCTAATTTTTAAATGCTACAAGTATATTTCAAACATGTATGCAGCACAAACACAGTCATTTATATCCTTTATCATTAAGTCTACTGCCAAATAAAATTTGTAGCTACTTAAATTGATTTTTTTTCTAGTGTGTATAAAGGTGATATGTATTGATATTTATTTGTATTTTAATAGATCTAAAAGTTAAATTAAAAATATATTTGCTATGATTAAAATTTGTTTTTTGATTAAAACAAATAATTGTTTGCTGGATATCTACAAATAGATATGTGAAGGTTAATTGATTTCTTTAAATTAACTTAATGATAAACAAAATAATAAAAAAAAAGGAAACTTAACAACTAAATAGTTATGATTCTACAGAATATATTGATAAGTATCATTTTCAATGGTTATGGCTCCATTGTAGGATGATCTCTTCAAGTTTAACACAGATTTTCTACTTCATATCACATCAACAAAAGCTTTCTTATTTCATCCATTCATTTCACATAGTCCTTTTTAAGTCTTCATAATGTTTTGACATTCAGCTTAATATTTCAAGTGTTCATCTATAATCATTTTTAGCAACATGCCCAATGCCATTTCAGACTCTTAATTTTTTCAATGATACCTGCTTGTTTCTCATCCATATATTCCATTTTCGATCTTTTCCCAACATACATCTCTCCATACTTTATTGAATGATCTGGAACAAAAGTTCAAATCACAGATCTATGTGGAAGAAGTAGTAAAACATATAATAGCAACCTTAGATTTTCAAACACATAAGTATATATATTTTTACTATTAAGTTTTTTTATCAAAGTCATTAGGTATCGGTTTATTTCTAAGATTGATTTCATCCATCATATTTTCATTTGTATTAAAAACTGTCCAAGATATTTGTAATTATTAATTTTTAATTGATGATTATCAATCACTATTTTCTTTTGAGAAAATCTTTTTAAGCATTTTGCTTTAAGTCTATACCCTTACTTTCTTCTGATAACACTTGCAACATTTCCTGAAGCACAGGCATATTATTTTCCAAAACAACAAAATCCCAGGCCGAATCCATATATTTTCTTTTGGTTTCCCATTTGAACTTACACAATACTTCTTATAAAATTGCTTTAAAATTTTTTGGAGATATGGATTAATCCAGTTAGACATTCTTATTAATATTACCTTTAACATCATTTGATAATCTAATCACCGCTGTTGCATTTTAATAGATATTTTTCAGAATATAACACCATACTGGATCTATATTATAATGGTTCAAGTTTTAATCACTGTGGAAATGCCTTTTCATAACCTACAAATCTAAAGTATAATAACTCATACTTATTAGTTTTTTCTATAACATCATACAATATTTGAATGTGATCCATCATATTAAAATTACTTTTAAATCCAGCTTGTTCTTTTGATTGGTTAAATCCAAAGTTTGTTAGGAATGAGCTGTAATTATTTTGATGAAAAGACTGACAGATATGTAATTTCTGATATTTATTTTATCATCTTTCTAAAATATCAATATGATTATTGTATTTTTCTGACAATTTGGTACACCATTGTTATTTAGTATATAGATCTCCTAACAATTTCTCTATTTCTTCACCTATCTTTTTTGAAATATCAATAATGTTTCTATTATTTCCTGGAGCTTTTCCTTTCTTCATAAATTTAAAATTCTTGATATTGAAAAGATATAATTGTAGAGACTACTTTTTATTTCTTTATTACTATATAATTCTTTGTAGAGATTTTCATATATTTCAGTGTCATGCTTCTTTTTAATAATAGTTTTATCTTCTAAATGTTGAAATATATTTTCTTCCAATATTAAAATGTTTTATACTTTTAAAACGTTTTTCTTTCCAATTCATTGTTATATATTTCTTATATCATTATTAACTCTTTTCATATCTCTTTATAGAACTCCAGAAATTCAATTCTTGTTAATAGATTTTTAAATATTTTCATATTCTTTTGTATATTGTATTATATCACTTGAAAACTGTTATTGTGTATTAATATTGCCTATAAGTGTAGCAGCAAACAAAACAATTTTTCCATGTTGAAAGTTTAAAAAATTATTTGCAAACAACATCCCAAAAATAATTAAAAGATCTAATAATAATTTCTACAGAAAAGGATATATATAAAGCAACAATTTATAAATATGCTGGTAAGTTATTTGCTATATTTTTAAAATAATTTTTATGTTTTTTTTAAAAATAAAAATATTTATTTGTATTTAATATATATTTCTTATTATCATCCATTGCTTACTTTAGCAGACACTTTTAATAAACACTTTTGTAATAACTGGCTTACTATGAGATAAAGGCATTTCCACCCCCACCCCCCAGAGATGAACAGTGCAGAAAAAGTAGTAATCATCAGACTTGCTATTGAAGAGGGTTTGAATTGTTTTGCCATCTAGTTAAGAATTTGTTAACCATTTATTAATCAATTTTGGATGGAGAACTAGATTATTATGACTAGCTATCACAGTGAAAATTCCCAAGTCTGCTGAAAAGAACTTCATTTGGTGTAGATATGAAATTCAGATTGTAGGCATGGTAGGCAGAATACTATTTATACATCACAAAGACCTAAATAATTAAAAAAAGTATAGTTTTTAAAGTGTGATAAAATTAATTGGCCCAGCCTTGATTTATGTACGAAACGAGTTCACAAACGTTTGAGAGATTTATCGCACTCTGTTAATATTTCTAAGTTGAATAACTGCTTTATAAATGTATTATCGAGTGTTTCAATCCATAAAACAAAAATTTTGTGAAGGAAGTTTCAGAATAGCAGACTTGGTGAATGATGAGAGGAAAATTATGTTGGTATTTTAATATCAATTATTTACCACAAAGACATTATTAAAAAAAAGTACAACACTGATTGCTTTTATTCGAAGAATATAACTGAAAATGAACTACATTGGAGAGACACAATTTGCCAAGTTGTTGAAGTTTTCCAAAAAGTTTATAGCAGAAAAAGTTACAATTGAAAACTTTGCATATAGCAATGGACATGGTACTGTTTTAGCAGAAAAAGTTAAAAGACAGCACCGGGTCAAAATGTATATTGAAATATTGGCGGATTGATTTATATAGCTTATTCTTTTGTAGTTGCAATGGCTATATTCGTTTTTGAATGACCGCAGTTTTGAATATTAAATAAAAAAGGATTAAATTAAATGTTAAGTTTATAGTATACTTTTATTAAAATTTTTAAGTTATATGAATGGGAAACTATCATTAGCTTAGATTCTTTTTGAATGCATAATTTAAAATAAAAATTATTATCAAAGATCATTAAGCTAGAACAATTAAATTAACAATATAAAACACGCACACACAACAAAATATTAAGAATTAATTCCATAAATAAGAAACATTTCATTTTTATTTTTAAATATTAACAATTAGTTTAATTTGTTACATAGATTACAAATAAAATGTCTCACTCGCATTAGTCAAATGCTTACGCAACTAAATAACAGCATAACACACATATCCGGTTATTCCCAGAAATCATTTCGGCGGAAGTTGAGTGTGTAGTGTATTTCATCAAATTAGAATTTAATTAAGATGGTATTCTTTTTTTTTTTTAAAAAAGTTTTTTACAACTTAAATTTATTTTATTGAAACTGCAATGATTGTAAATATTTATTTATTTTTTTAAAATATAGGCTATCAGATATACCGAAGACCAAATTTCAGGTAATAACCTAAGACTATATTACGTTATTTTCTACCGGTAAGTTTGATTTAACGTTTCCAAACAAACCGTTAATTTATTGGTGTAGTTCCACCCATTATGAATTTATTAAACTTATTTATTGTGTTTTTTACTTTGAAGATGTAATTGCTTCTTGAATCAAAAGAAAAAGACCGCTGTTCTTTTTTAAATATTTAATAATTAACGTTCTGAAAGGAAACTGTTTAATTAAATAAATTTTTGTGATCTCGCATCCTTCCCAACTGTTAGTTTATTGAACTTAATATAAGTATTTTTATATTTTGAACGTTAAATTGATAAAGATATCATGTTCATAGAATTTTCTTTGTATGTAATAGTAAACAAAGTTGGAATAGTATAGAAAGTCAAAAATGAATGTCTTTATTTATTTAGTTACCTTATACGGTACTGTACGTTCAATAAACTACTAATGACAAACTGGTACCACTCCCAGCTATGTTTTGTTCATATTATCTTTACTGTATATATATAAATGTAAATTTGGTTGTTTGATGATGCGTATAAATAGATAATTATTAAATAATTTTATATTTTTGTTTTTAAATTAGAATTTAAGCTTTTTTTAAATATATACTGTATATATATAAACAAGACTGTATATACATAAATCATGAGCGTTCGTTATCACTGTTTTAAGTATTTTAGGATTAATTGATTTTTAGTATAGATGTTTCATTGTTTACTGAAAGGAGTGAATCCCCTAATTTCTTTCGAGTTCAACCCTAATTTTAAAATACTGTATTTTAATTGCTGCAAGCATATTTGTAAAGAAAAAGAGAGCTGATTTTAAAAGTGAAATGCCAAAATAATTTGAAAAACAACGGTAAGTTACCATTTGTTATCAAATATTACTTGGTCGTTGTATGGAGTCATTGGACCTGCTCAGGTCAGAACTTTTTACCATCAAAGTTTAAAATGTTGAATGATTTATTATCTCCATGTAAATAATCAATTCCACTTACGTAATATATGAATACATATACGGCTTTAACCTTAATACTATGGGACCATGTTTAAAAGAATTAATGTTTATAATATATGAAAGAAAAAAAAAGCTTAAATTTTGTAATAAAATCTATTAAATGATAAGATTTATTTCTTAAAAACTATAGCCAATAAATTGTAAGTAAAGAAATTATATTTTATAAGTAGTTAATGAAGGATGAAATTAGTATTGAAAATAAACATGTGGAGCACCGCATTTTCTATTAAAAGTGTTTTGAATGGCAAAGTTTTAAAATGAAATGAAAGTGTTTTAAATTATTTTTTTAAAAAAATGAGAATGATACATTAGCACCTAGATCATCATTTGATTTCAAACCTTCATGCAATATTTGAAATTACAGATAATACTGAATTCTATTAAATGTTTTAAATAGATACAGACTTTTGATATAGTTTAATTTAATAATTATATACATTAAAACATCAAATACAAAAACAGTACCAGTTTGGAAAAAATAGTATAATAGCAAATTGAGAGATTTTATTTGTATACTGAGTTAATGTGTGAATGTGTTGTCATATGGCTGTTTTATTTTTCAACTATTAAATCTATTACTTTAAAATTATCTCATTAACTTTGTATTTTGTTGTTATTGTAAATAAAAATTTTATTTAGTAATTTATAGCTATGATACTGGATATGAGAGTAAAATATACTAATGTTTTTATTGTGATTGCAACTATAATTGAATAGTGCAAAAGTTAAATGGCTGACAATTTTTAATTTTTTGATTTCTTATTTAATAGTTTTTTTAAATCATGGATTGATAAGAGTGTAACTAGAACAGGATTCCTATATTTAAAATGAGATTTGGATTTTTTCTTCTTATATGATTGATGATGCTTCGAATAGCAATTAAAATTTACTATAAGAGGAAAAATCTTACTTTGTTATAAATTTTTGTATTCTAATTGTAAATCATTATTGAGACATTAAAACAAAAAAAAAATTGACTAGCTATTGTAGTATGTTAGAATATATAAGTAGTAAGCAATGGATACCTTAAAAATATGCTAATACAATTAAATAAAATGAATATTTTAATAGCTTACAAAAATAATTACTTTTCCCATATTCTATTGATTGATTTTATTTACTTAAAATGAAAAAAAAATTTTTTTTTATCATATTAAGATTTTTTGAACTGATTTAATAAATGCATTCTAAAGAAACTTAGCATCAAAGTTATTTTTACTTGCCTTAAAAAAAAAATTAATAATATATATTGTAATTTGGGAGTATCAAGTCATGTTTAAATACAGAACAACAACATTTTTTAAAAGTAGAATATTTTTGGAAAGCAGTATTTAGTACAAACTAATTTGGAATAATCAGCTATTTAATCATATGAAAAACATTTAGCCTGATGATTAAAACAGTAATAGTAAACATAAAATTTTAGATTGATAAGTAGACATTCAAAATAAAAAAATGTTGCAGTCCTGCATGGCAGAATTTTAAAAGGACTGCTTGCTGGTGACATAGATTAACATTGGATGTAGTTCCATAAAACAAAGAGAGATGTAATGTTTTTAATGATTTGTTGCATTGTAGAAAACAAAAGTATAATTTTACATTGTATGTTGAAATTATGCATGAATAATAGTTACATTTTAAAAATGTAATTTCCTTTTAATATATTTAGAATATAACTTATTTATAATGCAACTAATGATGACAGAAATGCCAAAACTGTTATATAGAATAAAACTGCTAAAACAAAGAGAAATTATAATTGAAAGTAGGTTTGTCAACAGGTCTTGAGTAAAAACAAGTTACACAATCTTACTATCACTGCTGAATTTCATTTTTATCATAAAATTGTTTGTTTATGTTTTTCAAATATTCTGAAAAACATTAATGAGAGTAGATAAGTATTTCTCTGTAAATATTTTGCTTAAATAGAAATTGACCTAGTGATCTATTCATATACTATCATTATATATATATACATTTATGTAAAATGAGGTTTTTGTACTTCTATCACAATATCCAGTTTGAATTGATATTTTTTTTTAGTGAAAATAAAGTACTAATAGCTCATTTACATATTAACCAATTAAGCATGATGTATTGAAATATTACCATCAAACTATTATGGAAGTCATACATGTTGTATTTTATATTATATTATCTTCTATAATATTTACAAAGAATACTTTTTTAAGAATGTATATATTTTGTTAATTTTAGTTTAAAAACTGATCAATTGTTTATATTTTTTAACATTGAATCTATATTTTAACAATTCTGTAAATAATAATGGTATTTATGAAGAAATGAAGTCATTTTAATAAATTTTCATACATTACCCTCTTGTATTAATTTAATCTACTAATTGAATGAAAAATTAATCCACTTTTGACCAATTTAGAAGATATATCAGTAGTACATCGATTATTGATATTTTATAAAAGTGAAATGTTATATTAATTGCGGTCTTAGTAAAGCTACAATCTAATTGTTCCTAATATTAGATCACAATACAGATATGCTATCAGTTTTAACAATCATGTAAATGAGGAGTCATCAAACTACAGCCTGCAGGTCATTTCTAACCTGCAAGATGATTTTAATTGACCCACAATACACTGTGCTGTTCTATGAAAATGTTTTGTTATAATCACCAAATAGTAAAATGTTATTTTTTTATCTTGTATAACGGTCCGATAGAAATGAGATCAATTTAGTCTTACCGTATCTACACTACAGAGCGCCACTAGGCGACTTGAACCTAGAAAATTTATAGAGTAGGCAGATACGCGCTGTTAAAGATCCAACTTTTATTTATTAAGACCGTCAGCCCTTGCCACTAGCTCAGTGGAGACGCAGAGATAATAATATGTATCTTTATTTAATCTATATCTTAAATATAAAAAAATAAAAGCCACTGCCAGTAATTAATACACAAACATTTATTAACGCACATATATAATATTTAAAATTTGAGGAATAACATTTATTATTTTAGATTTTAATATTAACTTTTAATTTAAATTATTATTTTAAAATTTTAAACCATCCTCACAGATGAATTTAATAATATTTTTTTAAGAGTGTCGAGTATGAATAAACTACATAGATTGCATTTGAAAAGAAAATATTCTATCCCTTATTTAACCTTAGGCCAAAAGTTCGCAGTTAAACTAACGTCAATCCACCTGATACATCGATGTATTCAATGCAACATGATTATGACAGCACAAATATCATACTGTCAGGAATGTACATCTGAACAGTATGGTTAGAGAAGACATTGATTCTCATCCAGACAGGAATGCTACATCTGTCTGGCAAGAAGAACAATAAAAAAAAACTCCATAGGAAGGGACTGCATTTTCTGTCTTACTATCCCCTTCCATAGGCAAAAAGGGGGTGTGCAGCATATAATGCGATCCTGCACGTGGCGGACCTCATATTACATTTACTAATTACACCGATATATCCAATCCATTGACCCAATCCAACTACGAAACAAATAACCCAAGATTAACCCTCCCTTAATTAATTAATATAACTTTACAAATCTATATAGCCATTCATGCCCGACTTAATTTTAACATTTATATAATTTCGCACAGATGAATTTTATAAAGGTTTGTTTTTTTTAATGTTGAGTATAGATCGGCTACATAGATTACACGGTTAAAAACATTTCAAAATAAACATAAACGATCAAAATATAAAGTCATTGATGGAATTGCAGAGGGAAATTTACAAGAAACCCAATGGCATTCATCATAAGATGCCGCATTGACACCAATAACTTAAAAGACATCCGAATAAATACATTTTAGATACTCACCATAAGGTATCATTATTTACCGAATGTCTATATATTCTAATCAAATATGAAAACAAAAACATAATTAAACGTTAACGAATCTATGCAAGTGTCTATACCCAACTTAAATTTAATGCATTTAAATAATTTATACAATATTAATAAAAAAAAAAAAAAAAAAAAAATGGAAATGATTTTTAGCAAACTCAAATGTATAAAAAATTAAACATTAATAATTAATTTGAAAACTTAAGTCAGATAAAAGTTCATTTAAAAAAAAAAATTAGGTTTAGCTTGTTACATCTTTAAAGTTCTTAATTACTTGTAGTAAAATTTTTCCGTTTATATCTTACAGTAGAAGAGCTCCCGGTTCCTGGTGTCAATTCCCACGAAGTCTTTATTTGAAGACCGGTCTATCAGAAGGTGGCCTTAGCTGGTTCAATCCTGGTATTACAGTCATTTCATTTGAAATAAGTGAGAGAGAGTGACAAGTGCCGTCTTATCGCTCTTCTCACAAAATCAAGCTGGAACTGTTCTTAATTTCAATATTTTTCCTTTTATACCGATCGTCCGGATTCACTGAACAATGGTTTCCTGTTCCAATTTTTCGTTATGGTCCGAGCCTTCATTGCTGCTTCTATTGGACATCTAATTTATTTTTGTTCTCTTATCTATATTTCATCTGACTTTTTTATATAAGATCCCCAAGGGCTAGCTTGCTTTTCGATAATTAATAAACACATCATTTCCATTTACAAAAACATTTTATCTTTAGATCTTGTACTTTTTTATAAAAAAAAAATACGTTCAAATATTTTTTTTTTTAAAAAGAAAATAATTTTTAAAGTTTTGCATCTGTGCGAATATATATACGTACATTGAACAATTCTTTAATTTTAGCTTTTAGTTTTTTTATTTATGAACATAAAACCGTTTTTATTCTAATTTTAAATTAATGTAACGGCATATACCGTTACACTTGTTATAATTAACAAATAAAGCAAAAAGTTATTTTTGATTTTATAATATTTGCAACCAGAAAGTGAAACTAAAAAACTATATACTAGTGCAAGTGGGGTAATTTTTTTTATATAGAGAAACATAAAAGTTATTATTTTTCCTCAACAAATTAATATATTTTTTTTTTAATTAAAAATAAATTAAAATTGAAAGAATATAACATTTTATAAAAGTGATAATGGAAAGAAAATTATTTTTATACAAAAATTTAAAATTGTGTATGCAGGCAACAGAAAATAAAATTAAGCATAAAGATCTTAATTATTTTGTAATTTCATAAATTTTGGCTTCCATAATAGTTTGATAGTAATATTTCAATAGATGATGCTTAACTGGTTAATATGTAAATGAGCTAATAGTACTTTATTTTCACTAAGAAAAATATCTACTTCAAACTGCAAATTGTGGCAGAAGTACAAAAACAGATTACTAGGGCAATTTCTATTTAAGCAAAATATTTACATTAATGTTTTCCAGAGTATTTGGAAAACATGAATAAACAATTTTATGATAAAAATGAAATTCAGCAGTAATGGTAAGATTGTGTAGTCTATTTTCACTCATGACCTGTTGGCAAACCTACTTTCAATTACAATTTCTCTTTGTTTGCGCAGTTTTATTCTATTCAATAGTTTTGGCATTTCCTTTCATGGGTTTCTGCCTGATATTTCTTATCCTATCATTAATAATTATCATATAAAGCAATAATGTTATAACTATTTCCATTTCTGTATTTCTTATTGTATAAATATGGTATTAACATGAAAAATTTTCCAGTTATTTTGTTCAACTTCTATATAATAATAATAATAATAATCAAAACTGATAACAGATACTGTGAGAAACTTACATTATTTGAATTTTTTTATTTGCAGTGAGACACACCAAGAAAATATGCATACTTCATTATAGCTGATCTGAAGTTTTTATTTAAATTTTAGATAGCTAATTTTGTTTACAAATATTTTTTTTTTATGAAATATAAATAAATTTTTAAATATCAAAGTAAATATCATGATATTAAATCCTGTCTGAATTACTGTTATTGCAAATAGTAAAAAAGTATTAAATATAAAAGAATTTTTTTTTTTTAAGATTAAGTGTATTTTTTAAATTAATAGTTAAAAAAATATTTTGATTATTACATAAATATGCAGTAATTAGCTAAAACCACTCTTTTACTAAATCTCATTTAACTAATGTTTACAATTACAGAAGTTAAGATTATGTCTATTTATAAAAGATTTTTGGGTGCTAATTAAATTGCAAAACCAATTTGTTAAGTTGTAAAATATTGAGAAGTTTGTTTCATTACTTATTTTACTGTTAAGCAGTTGTCATTTTACCCAAGAAGTACTGAGCAATGTAAGTGAAACTTTTTTAAAAAAATTATTAAATTCACTCTGGTTTAAATTTCCAGACTATTTAAAAAAATCATATAATTGACTTGTTTGAAACAAATCTTTTATCTAAACAACTAACCCAAAATCTTCTATATATAAGTCATATACAGTTCATACTTTAACTTATAGTTATCAAAATGAAAGAAAATGATGTATTTTTTTTCAAACTTTTGACAGAATCTTAGATAGGCAGACACTCACTGGCAGCAGAATTTTTTACTTTCACCATAAATTATAATTGTAATCACATTTATTAAATACTGATAAAGTTATAAAGATATAGCATAGCATAGTTTTTATATTAATATAATTTACGTAATCCACTAAATGCTGATTGAATGAAATTTTTAATATTAACTTTTAAATGATAGTTGAGAATCCTTATCAGTCCTAAACAACATATACAACTAGTTCCAAAAAATATGATAGTAGATTTTGAAGGATTCTGATTTAAGAATTTTGCTAGTAATTGAGAACCATCTACTTATAGAGCAGGGTAGATTTAAGTCAGGAAGAAGCTGCTGTGAATAAGTTTTATCTTTACTAACTCATATTTAAAAAAAAAACCTCCAAATACATTGAAAACTGATGCTATCTTTTGATCCAAATACAGCTTATGATTTATTTAGTTTGGTCAAATTGTCCTTTTTCAAAAGTTTCTAAAAATCCTTAAATGCAAGAAAACTTAATTTACTTAAGAAATGTTCTCCTACAAAAAAATTCAAATGACACTAGATGATATTTATAATAGATACACAGTTGTATAGATGGTCTGCCATACGATTCACTTCTCTCACTTTAATTAATATATTCATCAATGATCTTTGAGATATAGACTGCCGACATTGCTTCAACTTGACAAAAAAGATTATTTCCAGAAGTAGAAAAGTCTCTTAATAAAGATATGAAATTTTTTTCCAAAGATTGAGGTCTTATTCCTAATCCAACAGAGCGTGCACTCAATTTTTTATCTAAACAATAAGAAAAAACATTTTGTAATCTTAAATAATCTTTTGCAACAATAGATTGAAATATAATCTTACATCAAATTATTTAGAAATAACCTTGGATTGTAAACTAACTAATTTCACTCATTCATCTAAGGTTAGAACCTGAGGTTGTGATTAAAACATTTTATGGATAATGTTTTTAGCACTAGCATAGCATATTCTAACAGTGAATACTGTGCTTTTGTTTGAAAAAATATTCACACTAAATTTCTGGATATTCATTTAAATCATGAGAAATATTGATATATTCGAATCTACCTCCTTTTAATGTATTCCTGTTCTATCACATTCTTTCATTAGATATTAAATAAGTTGTCTCATAGAAAAGGTATAAAAAGAACAAAATTATAATAAAAAAAGTAGATTACTTATGAAATTTCAAATATTTTTTTTTTCTAAATCCAACAGTAAGGCCAGCTAGATTTGGTTTTCCTATATGAGACTGAACATGGTCACTATACTCATCTGCATCATACATGGAATTTAATACACTGATCTATATAAACTGCAAATCACTTGATCAATGACCATCTAAGCTATGGTTACAGTAACAGATTTGAAGGACTTAATAAAGTCACTAATGAATCTCTCTCCTTATTGGAATCTACAGATTTGTTTATGATATTTTGTTAATAATTAAGTTAGTTATATATATATTAGAAAAGCAAAAATAAAGAAGGAAAGATGAAGAGAAGTTATTGAAGATTATATGTATATGTGTTCTACCAATACGTTATGGCACATAGGTTTGAACCCTGTAAATTCCACACCATTAAAATAAAGGCATTTTCTGTAATAAAATAAGGAATTTTTAAGTTATAGTAAAGTCCTGTATGGCTGTATATTACTTTAAAAAAATTAAAAAGTTCATGCAAGTTTATTAAACCTTACAAAAAGAAAAAAAGATAAAGAAGTCAACTTATATTTCCATCAAGTAGTTTGTGTCAAAGTTGTAAGGACAGTAAGTTTGACACATTACTTAAACTAGTAATTCCATATCTATATATATTGAACAATGATAAAGATATATGTAAGAGAATATGATCTGAGCCAACTGATGAGTGCTTCAGCATGAAATATGTATCTTGGGTACCATACATCTTTTTCACATGTTTTTGGTCATATCTTTATGATTCCACCACTCCACAAGATGTTAAAAGGAGCTAGAAACCAGTCCCTACCTTGAGTGAGAATGGTGTAGTGAAAAATACGCTACAGAAATATTTTTTATTAAATTAATACTAATGAATACTATTATTAATATATTTCCTTCTAGTGGTTTGCATCAAAGTTGTAAGGGTAGTAAGTTTGATGCATCAATTAAACTGTAGTAATTCCCTATATATATGTTGAACAATGATAGAATGTGATCTGGGGCAACTGATGAATACTAGTTCAGCATGAAATGTGTATTTTGGAGCCCATAAATCTTTTTCACATGTCTTTGGTTGTATATTTATGATTACACCTCTCCACAAGGTGTTAAAAGTGTCCTTACCTTCAGTGAGAATGGTGTAGTGAAAAATACACTACAGAAATATTCATTAAATTAATGAACAACTAATAAAAATTAGTAATATATTTCCTTCAAGTGGTTTATGTCAAAGTTGTAAGGGCAGTAAGTTTAACACATCAATTACACTAGTAATTTCTTATGTTGAACAATGATAAAGATATATGTAAGATAATGTGATCTGGGCCGACTGATGAGTGCTAGCTCAGTATGAAATATGTATCTTGGGGACCATATTTTTTTCACATCTTTGGTTCTATGTTTATAATTATACTCCTCCACAAGGTCTTAAAAGTCGATAGAAACCTCTCCCTATCTTGAGCGAGAATGGTATGAAAATTACACTACAGAAATATTAAAATATTTTGTCTTTAATTTTTTTTTTTTGTCTTAATCAGAACAAACAGATTTAATTAATTTGTAAGAAGATTAAGTTGATTTTCATATTTTTTTGTTAAAAATCATAGTAAATAAAATGAAAGAGAAAAAAAATCAAAAGTAATTTTTATTTTATTTTATCTGTTTGAATCTGGTCACACAATTGAGCAATTTTGATATAAAATGAGCTACTTTCATTTTGTTCTCTTTCTGCTTGTTGTGACCTGGAATGTATGATTTAAACTATGTACTAGACCAGTGGTCTTCAACCACCGGGCCGCAGAAGTTTTCTGCCGGGCCACGCTAGACTGGCAAGAAAGTTAGTAATAACAAAATAATAAGATTTTAAACTTTTAATTAATATAAACAGTTTTTATTTATTTTTTCATCGCATTTTTACCCTGTTAAAAAAAAAGAAACAGAACAAAAATGAAGTCTAATCAATCATACATAAATTAATTTGTTTTTCTATTTATCACAGATGTTTATGGAAGGGTAGAATTAAATTTTTTATTATTTTTCTAAAAAAATTCAAAATTAAAAAAAAAAAAAGTTTTTTATTATATAAACTCCAGTTGTCTTTTGATAGCCAATCACAGCATTGTTTATGTGTTAAAACAAGATCAAAACTTTTGACTTTTTCAAGTTTGGTTTTTTTTTTTTTTGTTTAAAAATACGCCCACTTTTTTTTTGGCCTATAAGGCGATATGTTTTGGTTTTATTTGTATACTGCTAATATACTAAAACTTTTATTTTTAAAACCAATTTCTGTTAACCTTTTTTAAAAAATAAAAACAAACAAAAAATAACTTTGCGATTTCTTTTGGCTTTATTTCTATTACGCGATATTTATTTTACCATTTAAAAAAAAAAACTTTTCCTATTAATTACATTTTTTGATCCTTTCAACACACCAGCACAAAAAAAAAAAAAAATTACAATAACATCAAAACTTCAGATTTTTACACGTTTCATTTTATTTTTTCATATTTAAAATACGGCAAATTTTTTTTTGACTGTACGGTGATTAATTACGCGATTTCTATTTTGTCCTTACTACTATCAAAAGACAACCTTCATTTATATATAACCATCTTGTATATTTAACATTAAATACAGATATTACATTTATCATAATCATTGCCATGTAATTACACTAGCTATGATATTTCCCAACATTCAGGTGAATAACATTTTATTCTTGAATGTTTTAACAATGAAATAATAAACATAGAAATGCAAGCAAATTAATGAGAACGATTGTTATTGTACTGTTTTCTGTGTTCAGCATGTGAAGGTAATCAACACCATTACAATACACAATAACTAGTGTGCTGTTTTGGTCAGTTATAACAATTATGCTTATCTAAGGCTAAGCAGGTTACATCTTTAAGAAAATTTATCTGTAAACTTCTGCCGGTCCACGAAATCTTATCCTTATTTTTGCCGGGCCGCAGGTGTGAAAAGGTTGAAGACCACTGTACTAGACTATAATAAGAAAAAGAAAACCCTTTGCTACCACAAGCTTCTTTTAAAAACTGCTGGTAATAATGAGTGAAGGAGAAGCTAACTTTCCAATAGAGAAATGAAAAATATTAACTTTGGTAAAATAATTTTTAATATCAGTGAGTGGAACAGGCTTTTAAGTAATAATTGCTGCAATTCGTAGCCAGAAATTGGGAAACCTACTTTAAAGAGAAATATCTTGATTTGTTTAAAGTCATGTTAAAATAACCTGTTAAAAGTGAGAGGGAGAGAAAATGAAGGAATATCATAAGAAATATTTAACTCATATTCAGTGCTTTTCAAGATGATCAGATCTACAGATAAATGTGTTATTAACTATATAAACCAAAACTACAATCTAGGAAATGGAAAGCCCTTTTCTTATATATAACTGAATTATGAAACTACAAAAGTTGATTTGTAAACTCTGTACAGTTATAGCATATAGAAAACTATTGTTATTTATTAAAGTAAAAAACATAGACAAGAATTACATGTGCTCACATAACATAAAAATCCAGAGCAAATAGAGATATAAAAGTATATATGTTTTAAAGCAGTGGTCTTCAACCCTTGGTCTTTTACCCAATTAAAAAAAAAAAGAGAAACAGAATGAAAACAAAATTTGTTTTTCTAGTTATCACAGATGTTTCTAAGGGGAGGGAACAGAATTAATTTTTTTATTACTTTTCTAAAAAAATTCAAAATTAAAAAAATTTATCTATAGACTTCTGCCGTCTGCGAAACCTTATCCTTATTTTTTATGATCCGTAGGTGTGAAAAGGTTGAAGACCACTAATTTAAAGTGTAAAAAAGATGTGATTATTTTTTTCTTTCTTTCTCCTTAAATGTAATAATTGTCAATATCTTTTTGCTTGAGAAGGATTTTTTTTTTTGTATTTGTTTAATTGTACATACATTTTTAAGATTAGTAATATTGTTGTACATATAAAAAAAATACCTGTTTATTTTTTGGGAGGCAGTTTAGATTTAAACATGCTTTTGTAATTCAATTTAAAAAAATAAATCATTAGTTTCATTAAAATGTCTTACTTCCTTATTTTTTTGCAATATTTAAAAATAGTTATAAAATCTTATAAGCTAAGAGACATATAGGGTGTAATTTATACAATTAATTATATAATGGTAAATTAATGATAGAAAAGCTAGCATTATGGGTGATACCAGATCTAAAAAAAAATAATGAGGGTTAATTTATTAACAAGTTATGATAAAAATGTCATAAGGTTTAAAATGACAATGCTCATTATATAAACCTTTTATCACCACATAATCCATAAGTTAACCACCAGAAGAATTATAGTGAAAAATCTAGTTAATCTGTCTGTCAGAAGTATATATATATATATATGGGGTAAATATAGGTGATCAATTACATGTGATTGCCCAAGTGAAATCTTTTAAGCCTAAGGGTTCAATCCCATCTAATATACTTGGACACCCAACTAGAGCATGAATAAGATTCCTTAGCCTATCTGGTACATTTGGTTGCCTAAATGGAGGCCCAATCCCTCAGATCATCTGGTACATTTGGCTGCCTAAGTGGAGCCACTAAGCGCTTTAATCTATCTGGTATAATATAACCTTTTGCTAAATAAGCAAATAAGGATTCATGCTATTAATTTCTTTTTTTATAGCTGCTATAAACTTTACAGTTTGAAAATGATAGAGTAGGCATGAGAAAAATTGTTTTGGTAGAAAAATTAATATAATAATGTACATATTTACGTATTAAAAAACTTAAATTTAGGAATTTTTTTTTTAACATAGATTTTTCTAAAAAGTAGTGTTTTATATTCATCATCATCATTTCAAATATACTCAAACTATTGCAGGATGAAAATCTCCAAGATCAATCCAATTTCTCCAATCCCTAACCTCTATTCTTTATATCACACTAATAAGTTTTTATATTTCATCCATTTATTTCACATGTTGTCTATTTCTAGGTCTTTTATAATCTCTTGGGATACATTTTAATCATTTATCTATTAGCTTTTCTATCAATAAGTTTAACCCAGCTCTATTCCAGTCTCTTAATTTTTTCAATGAAGTCAATGATACCTGTTTGTTTTCTCACTCAATATTTCAAAACCTTAGCATTGTTAACATAACACTTCTCAGTACCTTTTCTTTATACATTACCATATCTTACTAATATATATCAATACATTGCTGCTTTATTTGCTTTGACTGTGTAAGTTTTTAGTAGATTTTCTGATTTGTCATTCAAGTTTAAGCCATCTTCAAATTAAAATAAAATATAAAATCATTTTAATATTTTAAAATGATTTAGAAATTTTCCATGATTTCATTGCAGTTTTGTAATGCACATTTTTTGTTAATTATTATATAATGTAACTGTTGTACCTTAATTTAGATGTTTCTACAACCATTTACTTTTAGGATTTTTTTCAAAATAAACCTTCACAGTATAAAGTTTTTCTGTAACTTCTATAAATCTGTGTCTTAACTAATTTTTGATTTCATATCCAGATTTACCAAAGCAGTTTTATCTTTCGCTCATCTTCCAATTCTAGCAGTAAAATCTCTCATGTTAATGTTTGGTCTGATCAAAGTTATTGCTTATATCTATGCAAAAATCCTCTATTTTATCAGTTGGGATATAAGATAAATAATTAATATTATCCTTTTGTCAGATAAATCACCATTCTGCACAGTGTTGTTCTTCAATCTTTATTTATAAAGAATCTCATTATTATTGTGATTTCAATATTTGTGTCTTTATAGTAAAATATATGTTCACTTCTTAACTCATTTGTTCCTATTCTTTCTTCTAGTTTCACAATGCCTTCTAATAATTTACTTAAAAATAATCTAAAATTAAAGATAGCTAAATAGATTAGCATTAGTTACCAATCTAAATCTGTAATTCATTTATTCTTAGTATCTTCAATCTTTGATTTGCAATTGTAGTCTTGGAAATCAACATTACAGTTTCTGCAGAATGGGAACCATAATTTATTTTTGTCAGACTTTAATTGATAACCATCACAGTGGCTATCAACTTTACAGTCTTCAGGAGATAAGGGTTTTTTTTTTTTTGCTGTCATAATTCATAAATAATAAGGAAGAGAATGAACATTTATATACACACATCTTGCCATCAAGAAACTCAACCCATATCTCAGTTAATATCTGTAATAACTTAGAAGGAAGACTATAATGTTTTTTTGATTTTAATGTCAGCGATATAAAAGTTGGTAAGTTCCCTGTGTCAACCTGTGCATATTGGTAAGCAGTCCCTCTTTCTATATGATATGAATAATATTGCAACAACAGTTGCAATGGCAAGAATATATGGAATGGACATTAAGAATTTATCCTGCTTGATTACTGTAAAGCATTTTACACTATTCAAAGACTTTCCTTTCAGTTAATAGAAAACTTTTTTTGCTCTGAAAACATCTAAAATTATATTCTTACTATAAATTTTGTTTCTTAATTAGATGACATTTGGGGAGCTTGATTTTGTTACCAGTGCAATAGATTTCATTATTTCAGAATTATCCTTGATAAACAAATTTAATATTATCAAATATAGTATAAATTAATATAAATGGCTAAACTATAATAAGAAATATAAGCTTATTAAAACATATGTAGACATTGTATGGAATGTTCACTTAAAAATAATTTTCAAAATATCATACTTAAGATATGAGTGAATATTATCATAAACAATAAAATTGAATTCTGATTCTTTATAAGTGATTAGTGCATGTAATTGGGGATTATATTATGATTAAACAGATTCCACATTCTTACTATTGGATGATTTTGTCATAAGTTGATCATTATTGTTCTAAAAGAAAAAAATCACAGACAAAGATAAAAAAAGCAATTGACTAAATGGAGCAAAATAAGAGGATGGAATGAATAGATAAAAGATAGATAATTTTTTCATTGATTATTTTATTCTCAATTTTTCAATTATTCTCTGCTTATTAAATAATTTACCCTGGATTTTATTCAATCAACCTCAACAATAAACTCACTTTTCCTATTAGCATTACAATTAAAGTTTCTGCTATTAATTTTATTTACCTTATTAACATCATTACAATGTTTGGGGAGTAGGTGGCATATTAACTAAAGTTAGTGATTTAATGTTTGATTAATAAGTTTTTGTTTATTACTTTAACCTTGTTTACTGCCTGACAGTTATTAGAGCAGTTAAGATAAGGTAAATTGATTTAGAAAATTTTTTCCTTTAGTGATTTTTATTTGATGGAATTAAATGCTTATTTTCAAAGAGAAGTGGTTTTATAGTTTTGAGCATTTCAGGTATTTTGACACCCCCCCCCTTCCCATCCTGATAAAATTTTATTGATTGGGGCCAGTAAAATAAAAACAATAATTAAATGGCTTTATTCTACTGGAGAGTTCATAAGAAGTTTGAGGGTTGGAAATTTCAGAACTAAAATTAATATGAGAAACAGTTCTAAACCATGAATGCATGTTTCAATAAATTCTGGTTTATTTATTAACTGTCGAAGTGAAATTGTCTGGCAATGCTACTTCTCTATTTGAAAGCTATGACTCCTGTTTTCCGCCAAGCATGATTTTATGATCCATTGATAATCTTAATTTACAAATTTTTTAAATAATATAAATAACAATTCGTGTCACTTGTTAATACAGAGTTTAATATAAATAAATAAAAACAAATAATATTTCCAAGCGCTTTCAACTCTTACGAGTCCTTATCAAGGCAGTGTAAACAATTCTATTTTCTCCTAGGTGATGAATCTAACATTTCACCTAGGAGAAAATAGAATTGTTTACACTGCCTTGATAAGGACTCATAAGAGTTGAAAGCGCTTGGAAATATTTTTTGTTTTTATTTATTTATATTAAAGTCTGTATTAACAATTGACACGAATTGTTATTTATATTATTTTTATATTATATACAGAGGTATTATTTATTTAAATTTTTTAAATATTTTTTTATGGTAAAATGGTTTCTAATCATAAAATGTATTATTTTAGAAAATTGAGCAAAATAAAATTTTGCATGTCTTCATCATGTGATGTTTGAGCATTCAAGTAAGTTGAGGACAAAGGTTCAAGTAATCAAACAGATTTTTTCTTCTCTCAACTGGAAACCTCCTAAGTGCTTTGTAGATTTCATTTTACCATTCTACAACTGCATTAAAACTGAATTAATCCAATAAAAATTCTTAATATAATAATGTGACATTGATTTGCAAAATTTAAAGGTAAATTTCTGGCCTATAATCAAACTTTCAGAACACACAGATTACAGAAATTTTTTATTTAATTCTACCTATCATTTGGTTATTTTTCTGGAATCAATAAATAGCTCTCCCACACATTATGCAAGAGTCTTTAATAGGTGACAGTGTAAATAGATTAAAATTATTTAAAAAAAAAAAATTATGATAATTATAATAGTAGTAATTGAACATTGTTGAAAATATGGATATATCCTTGAAATGAATGAAAATAAGCAAAGCAAATTTGTCATAATAAAATAAAAAAAGTAAATTTAAAATTTCATTCAAAGCAGAGATAAAGTTTTTCAGTACTGATTTCAAGGTGTAGGATGATTCCAAAAAATAATTGATAGCATTCAATAGAAAATCTTTAATTCCACATGTAACCATGATATCTGATAAGTTATATTGCAAATACCAAAATTCATAAATTATAATGAAACATAAATATATGGATGTAAATACATATGTATATACATATTGGAAACAAATTGAATAAATATAGAAATTTTAAAATGTATTTTTTATTAATATCAAATTTTTTAATATTTTACTTAGAATTTTTTTGAATGGCAGATTCAAAAAAAATATTGTGGTAAAGTTGAATAGAATGTTTTTAATAGATATTTTTTGTCTGTTAAAAACAATAGAAAATCTATTTCAAATTGATGATGAATGAATATTCAGAGTGGATAATAATATATTTTTATATCATTGTTTTATAATTTTGGACATTTAAATAGTAAAAGCAAATTCCTGATTTGATTAGGTTTTTTTGATTTGTGAATGAGAAAAATTAAATTATCTGGCTTTTAAATGGAATAACTATATCATTGATATATGAAAACACGTCCTTATATATCTGTGAACTTGAGATTAATAAATGCAATTGAACATATACATATTAAAGCATTCATTAAAATTGTTTTTCATATTAATTTTGTTCTAATTGCTTTTGAAAGTGAATGTATCCAAAATTTGTGAAATATGAAATGTTTAAACAAACAACAAAAAAAAGGGTACTCATACTTATGACAATCCATCCTGCTTGATGGCGCTGTTGCTAATCAAAAACAAAATGGATATAATGTTATCGGGCTGATTTACATTTTAATTTTTTTTAAAATAATGCTTTCACTGGTTTCTTTTCGTTTGGGGGATTTACATTTTTTTTTTTAGATATAAATCATTGAATTTCTTTCAAAATACATTTACTTTTTTTTTAAAAAATATTATTTTCTAAATTACAGTTTTTAATTACTTATTTCAGCACTTAGTGTTAGAATGTTCAGGGGGGTGACCGCTGTTTTTGTCAATCCAAAGGATCTGCCAATAAATCCACTACTCTAATCAAACCAATCTTAGGATTCTAAAATGATGTGCAACCTCAGACATTTGATTTGTCTCGTAGCTGTTCTTTACAAAACAACATTATTTAATAGAATTGAATAATTGAATTTGGTTTCAAAATATATTTACTTTTTTTTTTTAAAACATTATTTACTAAATTACAGTTTTTAATTATGTTATATATTTCAGTGCGTAGCACTGGAATGTGCGGGGGGGGTGACCACTGTTTTTGCCCATTAGAAGGATCACCCAATAAAACCACTACTCTGATCAAACCAACTTTAAGATTTCTAAAATGACGTGCAACCTCAAACATTTGATTTATCTCATTGCTGTTCTTTATGAGACAACATTATTTAATAGAATGGAATAATTACATTTTAAAATTACATTATACATTTCAGCGCATAGCGCTCCACCACAGCTATTTTAGTAGTCTCGTAACTGTTCTCGCGCAAACGTGACTTTTCCCATGAATTCTCTGAAATGGTGCTGGAACCTACCCTTTTGAAATTAAATTCACTTTCAAAGATGTGTAGGGAAGTGTGGCAATGGCTTACAATTATTACTATGTAACAGTACCTTACTTTGAATGCACATTAAAAGAGTTATGGCCAGTAGAATTCTATATACCCTCACATCATACGGTAGCGATATGTGAAGTGTGCGCTATTTGTAGTGTCACAAAGCACATTAGCGGGCCATGTGTAATGCGATCTTGGCTTGCAATGGCCAATATGAACACAACTGTTCTATAGGCCGTAAGTTTGGCCGCATAATCACCATATTTCTGTGCTTTTGCATGGAAACAGTGCCATCGAGCAGGATTGATTGTCATAAGTATGAGTATCAAAAAAAAATATCAGCTGATGATTCTTAAAAAGATATATTAATAATACTTAAATAGAGAGAATAAAAAAATGATTGCAATATCAACTTCTATATATATAAGTTTTTGAACAAAAATTTTTTAAAAAGTATATTCATAGAATCTTTGCTAATTTAAAAACCTGATCCTTCACAGATGTTATTCATAGCATCTCTTAAATAAATTGTCAAATTGTTGAAAGTAGTTATAATTCAATGCTTTGATATGATGAAAAGTTGGTGTTTATATTCTACATCTCATTTCTTTACATGTAGATGTTAGATTTTTTTTCATGCCAGATTTCATTGATTAAATATATAGAGGGTCACAAATTATTTCTTTATTACTTACATATTGATAAATGCAAAAGTTTGTGAATTACCCATAGCTACACAGAAAATTTTCAAATATAATTATTTCAGAATGTCCAAGTTTGCAAAAAAAATGTGCAAAGATTTAAAAATATGAGAGCTATTTGCTACTATCAAATAATACTTTGTAATTACCAATGATAATAAATAATATACTGTATATAAATTTTAAAACAAAAATAAAAGAAAATGATGTAAATTAATGAAAAAAAGTAGTTTCTTTTTACACTTTAATAAAAAAGTTATTATTATTATTATAACTTATTATCATCATTAAAAATATGTATCATAAACTTTTCTTTTCTGAAAACAAAAAACATGTTAAGCGAAGATATCTTTAATTTAGCTTATTGTTCAAACATAATTATAAATAATATTTAATGATTATTTCCTAATAAAACCTTTATTAGTATTTTTAGAAATTTATTTTTCATCTTTAAGTGTGATCCATAGATAAAGTTAAGAAATATCGTGTTTCAATATTGATCTATCTATCAGTAGCACTATGTATATAGAAGAAAGCATAAATGTAGAAAGGGTATTGAAAGATATGGATGGAGAGTGAATTATAAGAATATATTAGAAGAATATAAAATAAAAGTAGAAGTTATGGAAGAGTTTGTTGGGAATAAATATAAGGATTGGTGTGATGAAGTAGAAAAAGTGGCAAATAGGGTTTTAGATGAGAGTATTCAGAAGAATAAAAATAATAGAAAAATGAAAATTAGTAAAAGTATAAAAGAGAAGGAAAAGCATTCAGAGAATGGAAATGTGCTATTAAGAACAAAGAAAGTGAAAAAGATGTTAATATTAAATGGGAAACTATCTAAATAAAAAAAGTTGGGTAAAATAGATAATTATAGAGAGAATGAAATTAAATAGTAAATTATTGGAAGATATCAATAAAAGTAGAAGAGATGGGAATAAGGGGAGAGAAAAATAGCATTGTTAAATGATGAGAGAAAGAGTAGTTCTAAAGAAGAATTAGAGTCAATCTTAAATAAGTATGTAATGAATATAGAAAAGATGTTAGATGTGAAGGACATAATGATAATAATCATAAAAGCACATAGTAATGAAAATATTATTTTTACAGTAAATGAATTGAATGAGGAAGGGAAGATGATGAAAAATGGAAAAGCAAGAGGAATTTGGGAAGTAGGGCAAAATTAAATCTATTATGCTTTAATAGGATGACACAGAAGACAGAATTTCCAGATAGCTGGAATAATACAAGAGTGAAACTATTATTTAAAGAAAGGGTAAAGATCATAGAAAGATAAACAATTATAGACTGGTAGCAGTAATGTCGGTGTTATATAAAGTTTTTGCATATATGGTGACAACATAGATGGAAGAAAATAATACAGTGAGAGAAATACAAAGAAGTTTTAGAATGGATAGGTGTATAGGAGATAGTTTATATGTAGACACACAATTTATAGAAATGAGTAGGACTGCAATTACATATTGTATTTATAGATATAGAGAAGACATATGATAGACTAAATAGAAATAAATTATGGGTAAATTTAATAAATTTGAGAATGAATGGAGTTTTAGTGGATCTTAATAAGAGATTGTATGAAAATAATTATTGTACATATCAATTAGGAAATACAGAATCAGTTAGAGTTTAAAATAAAGCCCTAAATCACCTATTTTGTTTTTGCTATATTTGAGAGAAATTGAAAGGGCAATAGAAAGATTGGGAAGAGTGATAGAGATAACCATTAATAGATGGTAAGGGAGTGAATACATTATCAGGTATTTTATTTGCTGATTCTTGTGCACAAAAAGTAGGAGTTGTGCAGAAGACTTGTGCAGGGGTAGGTAAAAAGATGGGTATCAAATTTAGTGAAGAATAATCAAAAGTAATGATGGTAAATTCTGGGAAAAGAGATGAGAAATAATTTTTTGGGGAGATATAAAGTCAAGTGTGGTGAATAGATAATTATTTGGGAATTGTCTTAAGTAATCAGAGAAATTTCTTGGCGGAATGGGAGAAAAAATTGATAAATGAAGCAAAGAAAAGAAAGGGACTCATAAAAAAATTAACAGTTTTTTCATATAATTAATATGTATCAAGAATAGCATGGAGAAAGGAGTGGCAGTAGCGCAGTTAATCTATGGTAATGATGCATTATGAATTAACAAAGTGGTGTTGGATTACTTAGAAAAAGTACAAAGAGAAGTAAGAAGACATGCATTAGATGCAGATGTGTGGATGACAAAGGAAGAAATTCAAGGAGAAATGGGATGGTCAAGTTTTTATATGAGAGATGCAAAAAGTAAAATGAAAATGTTTGATAGATTGCAATTTATGGATAGTAAGAGAATAGCCAAAATATTATTTTTTTGGGTTACAAATAAAGGGCAGGCAACAAGAAGGGTGAGAAAGATACACAGTATGCAGAAGATTTGGATAAAGATTATATCAGTATACTTCTTTAAAGGGTGGGATAAGTGTGTTAGAAGCATTGTTGAGTGTTATAATGGCAAAAATTGGGATAGAATATTAGATATATTAATAAAAAATAGAGATGGAGAACTAGTATGGAAAGTAAAATTAGCTTAAATATATATAGAATTAAACAGAATATTGGATTTGAATTAATTTATGATAGTAGCAGGGAAAGTGCTATTTAAGACTCGAACAGAATCGCTAGCAACAAGGGAATTTACACATAAATGGATAAATATGGATGATTTAGTTTGCAGGTTATGTAAGGAAGGCATAGAAAATATTAGGCATTTACTAATAAAATGAAAATGCTTACAAGCAGAAAGAGTACAAATAATGAAGTTGTGGGAGAATAAATGTAGACCAAGAAAGTGGGTTATTGGTCTTTATGCCGGGATTAGGAAAAAATAAAGAGGAATCTAGATATAAAGTCCATAGCATGGACAAAAATGATGATGTGGAAATGGGATAGAGAAGAATATGAGAAAAATTTAGGGCGGGGAATGAGAAGGAAATGTGGCTCACAGGTGTTTCTTGGGCATATTGTCTGAGTTATATAATGAATATGCCAATAGCTTTTAACAAATTTTTCAGAATATCCCTATCCACAGACCTGTTTCTAGTTCTGGCTTTAGTCAGTGAGGTGCTAGGATATTCAAGCATTAGATTTAAAATACCAGGTCAAGCTCAGCACTTTTATCTAATGTTTAACTATTAAGTAGAAAATCTGAAATTTTCAGACTTTCCATTTGTCTTCAAATCCAGCTATCTAACTTAAATAGCCATATGGAACTGAACTAAGTTCAGATAGGCCATATAGTAATAGCTTTAGCAATATAAAATCGCCAAAGCCTTAAGAGCAATAATTGCAAGAAAATCCAAATCATTTATCACGCAACTTAATTTAATAAGCTTGTATTACAAATATTATATAATGAGCATGCCAATAGCTCTTAACAAGCTTTTCAGAACATCCCTATTGTCAGATCGATTTCTAGCTCTGGATTTCATCGGTGAGATTGTCTGAGAGTTTCCTGACTTCAATAAAACGAGTAGCCACATCACATCAAAAAATTAATTCATAAATAAAATGTACATTGAATTTATTAAACCTTTTAGCAACCAGAGCAATACCAAATTTATGGTGATATGGTAATAAATGTATTAAATAAAAGCAATTAAAAATAATAATCATA
Source organism: Epiperipatus broadwayi (assembly GCA_028023455.1). NCBI lineage: Eukaryota > Metazoa > Onychophora > Udeonychophora > Euonychophora > Peripatidae > Epiperipatus > Epiperipatus broadwayi. Next base: position 12,806,325 of record JAQFVV010006209.1, on the reverse strand, counting down.
AGAAATTATAATACATGTATCTATTTGACCCCCACCCCCAAAAAATGCTAAACAATAAAAAAATGGAATCCATAAAAACTTAAATATTGGTAATAAGTAAAATTATTCATTAAGTGGATAATTTTTAGTTTAAAGAATGATTAACAAAAATTTAACAAAAATTATTGTTATGGCAATAAGTGTTTAGTAATAATTTCACATATTGAGAAGTATTTCTAATATTAGTTAAGAATGTGAATAGTTTGATTCATATTTTTCTTTGAAATTTTCAAATATTAATTATCCAGGTATTAACTGGAAAAGTTCTTAATATGTATTTCTTAATATCTTAAAAACTGTATATTTAATCTCAAGCCAAGAACCTTAATACAATAATAGTATTAAATATACACAATAATAACCACAAAAAATCCATAAATTAAATGCTTATATATATATTTTTTTTTATTTTTTGAAAAAGGTAATTCATAGCAAGTTAAATGTTTGAAAGTATAATTGCAAAGTTTACATATTAAAACAAGCAAAACTCACTATAAGTATTGTCACATGCAGCGAGAGTAATCAATGGATTCCAGAAGGCCTTTGCATAAAATCCCCATCTAGTGTCTACTCATCCAAAATCCCCACACTAGTTTCTGGCTTGTGGCCTTCGTTAGTGAGGAGCCTTGAATCTGAGAGCACTGCACCTAGATCTTAGGATCTAATGCAACCCTCTAGCAGCCACCTTTTATCTCTACTTAACTACAAAACTATGTCTTAAATTGAAAACACCTTAATATTTTCAATCCAAGCTCATTAGCTTATATAGTCATATAGGTCTGAATTCAGTTCAGTACCTATACATTTTGGTGTCTTTGGTTCTTTAATAACCATAGCCACCACTATCCTATTAGGCAGAATTGGTTTTAAGCCAATAAACATCACATGATCACCATTTCTTATGCTTGCTTTTAACTGTTATTAAAACAGCCAAAACCCGCTATAGGTACTGAACTGAGTTCAGACCTATATGACTATATAAGCTAATGAGCTTGGATTGAAAATATTAAGGTGTTTTCAATTTAAGACTCATAGTTTTGTAGTTAAGTGGAGATAAAAGGTGGCTGCTAGAGGGTTGCATTAGATCCTAAGATCTAGGTGCAGTGCTCTCAGATCCAAGGCTCCTCACTGACAAAGGCCACAAGCCAGAAACTAGTCTGGGGATATTGGATGAGTAGGCACTAGATGGGGATTTTATGCACAAGCCTTCTGGCATCCATTGATTACTCTAGCTTGCTGTGTGTGGCAATACGTATAGTGAGTTTTGCCTGTTTTAATAACAGTTAAAAGCAAGCATAAGAAATGATGATCATGTGATGTTTATTGGCTTAAAACCAATCCTGCCTTATAGGATAGTGGTGGCTATGGTTATTAAAGAACCAAAGACACCAAAATGTATAGGTACTGAACTGAGTTCAGACCTATATGACTATATAAGCTAATGAGCTTGGATTGAAAATATTAAGGTGTTTTCAATTTAAGACTCATAGTTTTGTAGTTAAGTGGAGATAAAAGGTGACTGCTAGAGGGTTGCATTAGATCCTAAGATCTAGGTGCAGTGCTCTCAGATCCAAGGCTCCTCACTGACAAAGGCACAAGCCAGAAACTAGTCTGGGGATTTTGGATGAGTAGGCACTAGATGAGGATTTTATGCAAAAAGCCTTCTGGCATTTATTGATTAATCTAGCTTGCTGTGTGTGGCAATACATATAGTGAGTTTTGCCTGTTTAACAACAATTAAAAGCAATCATAAGAAATGGTGATCATGTGATGTTTATTGGCTCAAAGTTTACATACTGAAACATAATAAAATTAATCATTCATAAAAAAAAAATCATTTCATTTTGATATTAGTAATAAGAAAATATTTGTTAATTTTATTATTACAATGTAATAAACTCCATGACCATATTTATTATTATCTCTCAAGTTAATATGGGTTACTTTTTTAATTTCACAATTTTTGGCAAGACAAATAAATACATACTTTTTATTTTTTATGGATTTATTTTTTCATTGCCTTCTCCTTTATAATAGTAAATGGTAGATAGATCATGAAACTTAAGATGAATCACATATTGTAATAGTATGAAAATAATGGTATTTGATGTCATTGTTAATGTTTTTAGAAATACTCTTTTAATTGTGACTAAAAGGAGAGGAATATCTTTAGCTTAGCTGATTGTTCCATGTTATAAATATTTTATCTCCAAAGTTTTAAGCCTGTACAGTGTACAGTATAAATAAAGAAGAAAACTTAATCATTGTATAATATTTAAGGCACTAAAGTATTTTTGTAGAAATGGTTTATCATGCTGTCTTGTTATAAAAACTTGTCCGGGGTTATGAATGCAATTTGATCATATTCATTGTTTAGATGAACTTTAATCATGGTGTTTTTTTTATTTCAATAGCAACAGTTTGTTTATACAGTATCTTCATTTTTAGCACCAACAGTGAAGCAGTCAGCCATTTATTAAATCCCTGTTTGTTTTTCATATTTATTAAATCGCTGTTTGTTTTTCATATTTTAAATTTTTCAATAAATTCTCACATTTTTTAATAATTTATTTTTTAAATGTCAAATTATCATTGAATAGATTATTTTACGTGTAAGTTGAAAAATTAAAAATGCCAATTGTTAGTAAATGTAATTTACTATATTGTCTTGTTCCTAAATTAATCTATGTTTGATTGAATCATTGCCTAATAATATCACTGCTATTTTTTATTGTTTATTTTAAGTTGTTTATATATACATTGTTTGGTTTAAATTGCTTCGATTGAATGAAAGAATCAAATTAAATAATGGTGTAATTATAAATAATAATGATTTTTTTTAAAAATTCACATAATTACAATAATTAAATGAATAATCAAACTAATAAAAGAATATATATATTCCATTCTCTGACTGAGTGAATAATTTTACAGCTTTGCTTACCACAATTGGCAAGTTAAGAAAAAACAAAGAAATGATTTACAATTCTGGTTTTCTATACCTAATTAATTAAATTTATAAAATATATATATATATTTTTACAAGCAACTTACCCCCTTTTTTTTTTTAATATCAATTTCAAATAGACATTGACCTCATTGTCGTCGTCGTCCCCACCCCCTCGTCCCCCAATGATGAAAATTGCGTTGTTTTTTTTAATGATAAATATATAATATTTGATTGGTACAATAGTCTAATTAGTTAAAGCAATAGCATCCAACTTTTTTTTTTACTTGTGTACTTCCCATAAGTTGTACATTTTATATTAATAAAATATTTATAATTAATATCGTTGTCTTATTTCAAATCTATGTTTTAATTGTAAATAAATAGTGGTATTAAAAAATAATGAATTAATTATTTTAAAACTTAAAATGATAAAGAAAAAAATTACAATGAAGACCCAGGGACTTTACTCATTGAATACTTCCTCAAATTGTCAGTTTACATAAATATTTACCACTTTGTGCTTTAAAATTCAGAGTTAAAGCTGAGCCCATAAAGGAATATACTGATGAGCATATTTCATTCTTTAAGAAAGGATCCCATAATTCGCCAAAATGATAAAGCAAGGGAATGAACCTTTTTTCATCACTACTAATAAAGCCATTTCTCATTCCATAATATATTAGCGGTCCTATATGTAAACCATTGATAACTAAACTATGTCTTAAAATAGATCACTGCTGGGCAAAGACATCTTAAACAATCTTCCAAAGAATTGTGAAGAAAGCATTATTCCCCGGGTTTGTTTTAGTTTATGTTTTTAACAATAGCAAGATATCTATTGCAGACTAATATTGTTAGGACTGCTTGCAGATTTAACTATAGTTCAATTATCAAAAGAAAAATCTGATTCAAACTCATGTCATAGATATAACAGATGGATATTTACTGCTAAACCACTAGGTTATTATTTCTTATTAAATGTCTATAAATGGAAAAGCTTTAAAATCTTTTTTATTTCTTAAATCATTTTATTGCATAAAAATAAAGCTTTTTACATAAAAATGATTCAGAGTTTTTGCATACTGATTGTTCTTCAGCACTATATTTCATTTATGTGAATAATTTAGTAGAAAAAGCATTAGCACATCTCAACTGATAATGATCTATTGCCATTCCATCTTCGTACATTATTTCACCAGAATTTTAAAAATGATTCCCCCCCCCCCCAAATATTTGTATTTAAAAAGATTTACTTTATATATATATTTAGGATGAGAAGAAACAACATTTTATTTAAAACTCTTCTGTCAGTAATCTTCCCTCCCATTCCACTTAACAAAGTGGACTGCGGAACATTATATTTTTTTTTGAAGAGTTTTCAACTTTAGTCACTTGAATTTATCTTGAAAGATATTTTAAAACTTACTTTAAAGCCCTCCCCCTTTATTATTTTTTTTTTTAAAGAAATCTAATAAAAGAAATAGCACAAGTTGTTCAACATTTTGGTCTACATCATGTCTGCCAGGAAGTATGATATTATTATGCAGCAAGGTATTTTATAAATTTAATTGCACATCTGGGTTTTTTCTTTTTGTTACGAGAAGTAAATAAATTTTAAAAATTAATTTTAAAATATTAGCATCTTTAAAAAAGAAGAAGATATTTTGAATAATGTTAGATTTTTTTGGTATCCATATTTGTAAGAGTGCTTTAAAAGTTTACGTACATCTTTTTAATATACGTGTGTGTGCGCGTTTTCAATAATTTAATATTTGTCTACCGTTTTGAAAATTCCCTTTGTAATTAACGTTTGCATTGTAATGGGGTAATTCTCTGTATATTTTAATTTTAAAGAAATGCTAATTCATTATATAATTTAGTCTAAAATAAGATGTCTTCTAGTTCACACTTTTCTGCATTACTAAGAATATTGCATTGTCTGGTAAATATTTTATTATAATCATGGTTATAAGCAATAGGGTTAATCGACAGACGAGCTTACTGGCTTTTGTTCAGGATTATATAATTCTGTTGTCTTGATAGAAATTATTATTTTATATACTAGTATATATTAGAAGTCATGTGATACCATTCATTATCAAATGCTTAGATATCTACTCCCAGCGGATGAATCATTAAATTCAATATTTCAGTTAGTATAAATTTACAGTGAACCACATAATCTCTTAGCCTTTGTTTTAACTATAACTTTTTTTTTTTCGGGGTGAATACAATTGTTATAATATTATATTTCAAATATTTTTAACTGGTCATTATTTATTCTAAGGCTGAGTAAATTTGTATTCTCATTAGACCATATTAGATAGCTGTATGTGGGCTAATGATCTTTTTATGAAAACACCATATACTAATGATATCATCACCATTATAATTAAAAAATTAAGAAAACTTTGAAATACTTATTAGAAATGTTAAAAAAAGCAGTTGTGATAGTAGGGAGTGCAGTGGGTGCAATGCAATCAGACCAAATGCATTTAAATAATTTGTAAAAAAAAAAAATTTCCCAAAAAAAAACATTTAAAAAATATATATATACAGCCTTAATGAATATTACATACATTAATATACTATTTTAGTATAATATACAAACATATGCAACATTAAGCCAATAAACATCACGACTGCCACCTCATGCTTGTGTATAACTGTTGTTAAAACAGGCAAAACTCACTATATATATTGCCCCACACAGCAAGCTAGAATAATCAATGGATGCCAGAAAGCTTGTGCATAAAATCCACATCTAGTGCCTACTCATCCAATATCCCCAGACTAGTGTCTGGCTTATGGCCTTCCTCAGTGAGGAGCCTTGGATCTGAGAGCACTCCTAAGATCTAGGTGCAGTGCTCTCAGATACAAGGCTTCTCATTGATGAAGGCCACAAGCCAAAAACTAGTCCTGGGATATTGGATGAGTAGGCACTAGATAAGGATTTTATGCACAAACCTTCTGGCATCCATTGATTACCCTGGCTTGCACTGAATGGCACTACTGTATGGAGAGTTTTGCTTGTTTTAATAATTATTCTTGTTGTACAAATGTTATTCAGAATAATATTTCTTTTGTAGTTGAAGTTTTCTGAAGAGTTCAAAATGATTCTTTTATTTCTTTTCATAAATTAATTTAGTTACATTAAAAAAATTTGAATATATTCGTGTCTAGATTTGTGATTTTAATATTAAAACCTAAGTATGCTACTTTTTTATTTCCAATATGATATTTTTATTTATTTATTTTGTCTAATGAAAATAAATATCATTCTTTTGTTGTAATCATTTTTCTTCCATTAATTTGTCTAGATGAATTGAAATATATGAAAAATCAATAATTTTTTTTTTAAATATTAATGTTATCTTTCAAATGTCATTTACTATATATCATTCTATCAATGTTGATTTTTTGTTTAAATTTTATATGGAAAATTGTTTTTGATGTGCTGGTTTCTCATAATCTTGGCACTTTTTTTAATTTGATTGAAAATGATATAGTTTATTAATAATTTTTATTAGTCATTCATTAGACTAGAGATTATCTAATAATGAGGAATATTTCTGTAGTGTAATTTTCACTATGTGACTCGTGCAAGGTAATGACCGGTTTCTATCCATTTTTAATACCTTGTGGGGGGATGTAATCATAAATATATGACCCAAGACATGAAAAAGATCTATGATCCCAAGATGCACATTTTATACTGAATCAGCACTCATCGGTCTGCCCAGACCACAATCTCTTACACATATCTTTATCATTGTTCAGAATATATATATAGATAGCAAACTACTGTAGTTTATTTGATAAGTGTCAAATGTTCTACCCTCACAATTTGAGACAAATCATTTTATTAATCATTCATTAGACTAGAGATTATCCAATAATGAATAATATTTCTGTAATGTAATTTTCACTATACCATTCTCATGCATCTTGAGGATCATAGATCTTTTTCACATTTCTTTGATCATGTGTTTATGATTATATCCCTCCATGAAGGCATTAAAAATGGATAAAAACCAGTCTTTACCTTGCATGAGAATGGTGTAATGAAAATTACATTACAGAAATATTATTCATTAATGACTTAGTTTTTTTTTTTAATATATATATGTTTAGAAAAAAAATGCTACATTTTTTAAACTAAAATATGTAAAGGTGATGATTTCTTTTGACTGAATTTTTTTGTAGATTAAGCTTTTGTTGTCTAATGAATAAGGCATCTCATCAGGGGCATCTTTATTGCAGTGGTAGAGAGTTCAAGATTTATGAGTAGTACTCATACTTTTTATAAACTCCTGAAATGAAATTTTTCTAATAGAATTATTTGATTTATGATATATTCTATCAGAATCTTGGTGTATTGTAATTTGAACATAATATCATAAACTAATGTAGATGACAGCTCCTGTTATATACTAACCTGCACTTTGCCAGCTGGTATTGTTTTGAGATTAGTTTTAGATATTCACTGACACTTTAGCAAATTTATTATTCTTTATTTCTTTACAAATTAAACATATGTTATATTCTTTTCGCAGTATCAGTATGCTTTTTGTATTAATGATTGTAATCCATGTTATGCTATTATTTTTGTAAGTTTAAGTAATCTTTTGATATTTGATTACTCATGTTACTATAGGTAGTTCTAGTGCCATAATTTTTAACTTGGATTATCCTTAGAATCAAATAATAAAAACTAGAACTCTAATAATTTTTTTTTTGCTCTCCATTGTGATAAAACAAAGTATAGAAATGATATGCAACTCCTAACATTACAATTCAGCTGTCCACAATTAAAACAAATTTTGAAAGAATATTGGAAGACTAGAATAAATTTAATCCTTTGCATTGATTATTGTTCGGGAAGACAAATGGCATTTAAACACCAACATGATAGGTGGAACTTCAGCTCCGCACATCAAACTTTAAGAATATATCTAATTAAAAAATAAAATTATTTGTTTCAAGAGTTACTACATATTTTTAAATAGTTATTTGATTGAACTGTAAAAGAAAGTTTTTTTTTTGAAATAGTATTTAATGTCCCTGTATAAGTTACTTATAGCTGTGTATGTGTGTGTGTTTTTTTTTTATAGAAAATAAATAAAATTGACTCAAATACTATGAGCAGAAATAAATTCAAAATAATCTTTGGAAATCTTAATTTTCAGCATAATCTTAATTTCCTGAAAAATTATTTATAAAGTATATAATTTTAATGATAGCTTTTATCGTAATTTATTTAATATAGATGGAATATTAATATTCTACGGCTTGGTTTCTCAAGTTTTGCTAGATTAATAATTTTTTCAGATTAAAAAAGGTTATTCAATAATTGTTACAAATGGGGTAAACTTTAAAAGTGAAGAATTATTAAAAAAAAAAAAAAATTTAAGAATACAATTTGATGATAACATTATCAGGTTTTTTTTTATTTATTTATTTATTAATTTCACAGTGTAAAATTTTTAAAATTTTGAATTAAATGTAAAATATTTTTTCTCTCATAAATATTAAATAATTACATTTTTGAAAGCTGAGTAAAGAAACTTAGCTATTTCTGTGCAGTATGAAATAAATATGAAGACATTTAAAATCAAAGGAATTCAAAAATAACACACTCTGTCTTACAAATTATCAAGATATAAATTAACTTTAAAGATAAATTGAAACAAAAAAATATTTTTATATCTCATGTTAATTCAAAACTTTATATAATTAATAATAACCAAAATACTAGACTATTCACTGGATTGGAAATAGATTCTAATATTTTTTAATGTGGTTGCCAGATCAGTATTCAATTAAAGTTCATGAAAATGTTTTTCAAGCTATATTTTTTGAATCTAAGTATTAAATAAATAATTTTTTTAAATTTGTATAAAATAAACTACAACAATTAAAAATAGGTTTCCAGAGAACAAGAATACAGGAAAAAAATAATATATTATTTATTGGAATTTTTTTTTATTATCAATTCAATTCATATTGTTAATTTTTTATCATTTTATATTACATTTAAAAAGGTTTTTTTTCTCATAGAAATGAAATAATTTGTCAAAGTTTTTTGTTTCTTAGACTAATTGTAATATATATACTAGCATTTTGAACATTGGTTTAAGAAAAGATTATTCTGTAATAATTATAGAAAATTTGATGTAACGGAGCATGCTTTTGGCTGATGAAGTCAGAATCATATCACTAGTAAACAGCAGGGTGTGTGTAGAATTTGAATAAAGCAACTTAGCTATTTCTAAGTTCATAACAATTAAAAATGTTATCCAATTTTCTGTGTACTTTTGGTACCATTTATTTTACTTAGCTTTGAAAAATTTAATATTTATGAGGCAGAAAAAATTTGAATTAATATCTTGATATGGCATCTGCAGGAAATGAAATTAGTATCTACCCAGGTCTAATAAATATTCCTGTTTTTCAGCTTCATAATCATCAAAGCATGCTACTTTTTGAATTTCTTTGCTTTTAAATATCTTCATATTTATATCATTGTATAAAAATAGCTAAATTTCTTTATTCAGCTTTAAAAATATATTAATGAGAGAAAAATATTTGAATAGATAAAAAAATTTCCAATAAATAATAGTTCTCTAAAAACCCTGTGTAGTGATTGAGTTTGATGAAACATGAAAATATAATATAGAGTTATTGTTTATGAATGAATATTTTATTATTTCTCAGATATCATTTTCATTCAAACTAAGGCTGTTTTATGTGTTTTGGTAGTTTTTTCTGTTGCATCTATTTTGTCATCATTTTTAAGATAAGAATGTTTTTATCATCACTTATCATAGCATCTCAAGCTAAATTTAAATGCGTGAGACTTCAATATTGTTAACATGCATAATGTAAATAAAGAAAATTGCTTGTTTTTGTTGCAATATATATTCTTTTAGGACCACTGTAATTTTATCTGAATTAAAAGAAACGCAATATTATCAGTTGCCAGTATTCAACCTGTGTTATTATTCTTTGTGTTTAAAAACTAACTTATACATTTTAACAATTTCAAGCAACTGAAGCTTAGCCTCTTGGAACATTTCTGTTGTTTACTGTTTGATGAACATTTTGTTGATACAAATCCTTTGTTAAAAGTATATTTATATACATTTTTTAAAATTTTAATGCAAATTGGAAAGATATTTGGATTATAAATAGACTTAAAATTTGCTAAACAACTTCTTTTCAACTATTGAATCTATTAATGTGTAGTTCATTATTCTTCAAAATTTGATTTAAACTTTTAACAGTCCTTGATTAATTTAGTATTCTAGTACTTGTTATTTCTATTTGTATTACAAATTAACCACCTTTGGTTCTAGCTGTGTTCTGATTTTTTAAAACCTATTAAAAGCTTCGATTATTCATTAATTTTTGTAAAACAATATAATTCCATTCCTAATCATGGAAACAAACTATTATCCATTATTATTTTTCTAAAGTGAATGGATATCAACAATCTAACAAATTATTTTTAGTTCATTTTTAAACTTTGTTATTGAAATACATTTTCAAAGTTTGTACTAACTTCGTTAAAATTATATAAAAAACAAATTATTCAGTTCTTTCAAATTGTCATCTTGCCACTTTCATTACTTTATTTTTAAATTATGTAGATATAATATTTTAATTTCATTTTGTGGTCCAATATCAAAAAAAATTATAAGTTTTTGATTTTTTATTAAATATCAGCTTTATATTTAAAAAAAAGAGAGAAGCTAAAACTGAATAAATGATTTGTGTATGCTTGCATATTATGATGTAAAGCCTCATTAATTTTTAGGATTTAGAACAAATTGTATATGAGGGATGGCAAGCAATTTTTAAGTTCAAAAATTTTAAGAGAAGCCATGATATTATATTAGGCAGATTAAATAAGAATGAGCTATATGGGAAAAAAAATTAATAGACATATATGCCAACATTAGAAGTTAATTAAGGAATTGCAATAATAATTTGGAGAAAAATGGAAATGATTTTAGTTTAGGTTGCAATATTAGAATTTATAAGATACTGAAAAAGATTAGATAAAAAAAAGTGTGATTGTTGAATAACATATTAATGGAAAAGAGAAAGATGAAAGTATATTAGTGATCTCAAACAAAGAAGAAACTATAAGAACTTTAAAAATAAAATAAGGTAGACAAGGAGGAAATGATCTGAAAAGATTTGGATAACTATCCATTTTTAAATTGTAATCTAAATATTAAAGGTCTAAGAAATTCTTTTCAAGAATAGGAATGAAATAATGAAGCTGAAATTATTGAACCTGTTTCAGAAATGGAAATGGTATTAATTATGGTAAGATTTTAAGCACTCTAAATCCATGCTCAGAATCACCATCAATCTTTAAATTCATTTTTAATTTTACTTTTCAAAAAATGTATATCCATCCATTCTTTTGAAAAACACAAAAAGTTATTCTTATATTCAAAATTGGATCAAATATATTCAAAACTATAATTATATTCCAAACATCTACTCCCTAGCAAGAAATTTTGATTGTCTCTTAATAAAGAAAGGATTTAATTACTGTATTTTATTTTTAAATATCAGGGTTTCTTTAAGTTTATAATATATTTAATATAAAACTAAAATAAAGTATGACAATAAGAGAACTATTGCCAATGATTATCATGGTATCTCATATCCTGCCTTCATTGTCAAGCATATTAAAGATTCATATTTTTATGTATTCATAATGTGAAGATCTTTATATAATATGCATTATTTCCAAAATTAAAATAAAATGCTTATTTCAAGAAAAACTGATTTAATCTATTACAACAGAACAAATTCTTATTGCAGTTCGAATTAATTGTATAACAAAGCTGCATGATCAAGATAGCTTAATAAAAGATCGTAATAGATTGATTAGAAAATTTATAGATTGGTGTGTGTATATACACATAATAGTTATGAAATATGTATAACAAACTATACTGTTTTAAGTAGTTAAAAGAAAAATTAATCATAATATTAAGTATTTGATAAAAGAAATGTGTTTTTTAAAATTATAATTAATAAAATGGTAAATCATGCAATGAAAGGCAAAAAGAGAAATTAGGTAATTTATTGAAAGGAAATGAATTTGAATTACATAGTTTAAAAATGTGTACTTTGTAACTCTTCAGATTTGCTTTCTGGAATAAGTTTAAAGACATAATTTGCCTTTTACTTATAAACAGTTGAATGGCAAATCTGAATACATTATTGAAAATTATAAGGCATTAAAATGGAGAAAGTTAGAGAATGAAATTCAGTCATGATTTTTCATTCTTCCAGTCATTACCATAAATAAATAAAAAATTATATTTATTTGTAAAATAATTATCTGAATGTAAAATTTAAAAATATATGAAAAAAACATGTGTTATAAAATATATCAAGTCCAATAATTAGGTCCAGATAAAGATTTTTCTTTAAAAAAACCATCTGATATAAATTAATACAGATTGAATTACATATTAAGTATTAAAAACATGTTATGAAAACATGATATATAAATAGGTCTGGAAAGAAAAGTAACATTAGTCTAATCTTGAATAGAAATAAAAGCAGTGTATAGATTGATTCCATGAAGAAAAACTGTTGGTTAAAACAGCTCCCCTCTGAATAGCTTTGGATAACTGTAATTTGCTGATTGTTTTAAAAAATATTTTTCAATACTCTGGCTACCGCATCAAATATGATGACATTAGCTAGCAAAAATCTATTTAACATTGCTGGCTAAAAGACTTGGAACTATGCAATTGTATCCAGACAAACATTGCAGTTGCATAGAATGCAATGTTGACTCTTTAATAAAGAAAGAAATCATCCTATAATAAAAAAAAAGTGGATTCTGCCATAATATCTACCATATGCCTATCTCTAGTGGGATTCATCTACATTATCTTATCTATCGTACAGATACCCAAAGAGGATAATCACAATCAGGACTGGATTGATAAAGACTATCATTAATAATACACATATGTATATATAGAAAACTTACATTCTCTACAAAAAGCATGGATTAAAATATTTTATTAGTTGGTAAAAGCTTTCTTTATATTTAACTAAAAGGCCTTAAATATAATGTTTTTATTTATTTGATTCAATATATTTGATTTTGTTGTGGGGAAAGGTAAGGAAAGGAAAATTATTGGAAATTGTAGTATTGGAAAAAGAAATGAAAGAGATAGTCGACTTGTACAATTTTGTAAGGAGAATGGGTTTGCGATTGCAAACACTTGTTTTAAAAACCATATTAGAGACATTGAAATCCAAGTGATAGAGAACATTATCATATTGATTATATATTGATTCAGGATAGATACAAGAATGCTATCAAGGGTTCACATGCTTTGCCTAGTATTGATATAAACCCATATCATAATTTGGTTATGGCTAAATTAAAATTGAGATTTAAAAAGAATTAAGAAAAGATATGTAAAATGGGACTTGGATAAATTGAGAGAAATGGAAAAAGGAAAATTTGGTTTAATATGTGAAATGAGATAAAAAGGTTTGTTCAAAATGAGGAATATATTAGTAATCCGGATAAGTATTGGTATAGAATTAAAGAAGGGTTCTTAAAAACAGCAAAAAATGAAATAAATATTATTCGGGTAAGGAAAGCTACACAAATCTTGAATAACTGAAGGTATATTGGAAAAGATGGAAGTATGGAGAAGATGGAAAAATGTAAATACTTAGGAAAGGCAAACTGCATATAGAAAAATTAATAATGAGCTAAGAAGAGAAACAGATTTAACAAAAGAAAAATGGAACAAGAATGTAGTTAAGAAGGTGAAAAGGTATCTGGTATTTGATAGAATACAAAATGTCATTTGGAAAAAAAAGACATGGATAGCAAGTGAGATTGTAGATAAGAACGGAAAGAGATTAACTAATAGCAATGCTATATTAAAAAGATGGAAATAATATCTTCAGTGTCTATTTAGTAGAAAAGATAATTTAATTAAAAACTTGAAGATATTGAAGTAGATGATAAAGGTGTGGACATATTACCAAATGAAGAAAGTCAATTGCACAAATGAAAAATGGTAAGGCTGTTGAATTTGATGCAATACCTATAGATTTTTTTGAAAGAAATAATAGGACTTTGCAATTTGTTATATAACAGATTTTTTTAAGAACTATAATAATTTCAGTTGCTAAAAAGAAAATGTGAAGAGTATAGAACAATAAGTTTCTTATCTCATGCTTCTAAAATTTTATTGAGGAAAAATATAGTATTATATTGGAGAAGAGTAGTTTGGGTTTCAGAGAGGGAAAAGTGCAAGAGATGCTATTGGTGTTGTTAGAACAATTGCAGAGAGATATATTGAAAAAGATAAAGAAATTGGTATATGTTTTATGGATTTGAAAAAAGCATTTGTTAGAGTTGTCTGGAATAAACTTATGTTAATCTTAAAAGTTTATAAAGGGTATTTTGGAAAGAAAGAGGATTGATTTGGAATATATATGCTGGATAAAGAATAAGAATTAAATTGGGAAATATTTAGACTGATGAAGTGAATATAGAAATTGGAGTTAGGGAAGGATAAAGCATGTCACCTGTTTTTTTTTAATATTTATTTAGAAGATATTATTTATACTGTGGAGGAACAAATGTTGGGGGTAGAGTAATAAAATTTATAAGATTTGCAGATGATATGGCTCTTACAGCTGAGGATGAAAAGTGTCTTCAGAATATGCTGAATAAATTGGAAGAAGGATGAATATAGAATGAAGATTAATGTTGAGAAGATTACGTATTTATTGATAAGGAGAAATGCTAAAAGATTGCAAACTGAAATCCATGATAACACAGTTCAACAGATAAAGAAAATATATGCAGTATGAAGATGGAAGCAGCAAATTCTGAACAAGAGTTGAGTTTGTAAGACTTAAAGTGAGTGATTTGAAAGAGATAAACTGTATTCTGATGCTTCAGTAGAGAATACCACAAATTGAGGCATCTGAGAAATAATATGCTGACGTAGAAGAGATTTTATGAAATGATAGAAAATTCTAAATCTAAGAGTGTTCTCAACTTCATAGGTGAAAAAGCAAGTATGGAGGATCAAAATCAAGAATCTAAAGAGGAAATATAGGGTGAAATTAGAGCAAAAAAGAAGTTAGAAAAAGTTTTAGTTGAAATACTGACCTAAGATAGAGGATAACTCGAATCTGGATAAGACTAATAAATTTGCAGAACCATTGCCAGTGTACATTACTTAAAGATATTTGTGAAATTATTCATTAAGCCAGAAGAAAATAATGATGTAAAGTGTAGTGATAAGTACACAAAAGAAAAAGAAAACAGTGATTCATATTGGAATTACCAAGGAGTGCAACATGGATATAATGATAATGTTGATGTCTTTGTTGTGGACAATAATTTGGATAAGTTGAAAATGTTGGAGAGAATAAATCAAGCACAATGAAAGTATCACATTCTGAAGAAAGTGTTTTGATAGAAGAGACAAAGAAGAGCTTGAATTTAGTTAAAGAACCAAACACAGATGATTTGAAATAAATAAATTTTGTGGGAATAGCTATCATTGGTAATTATTGAACAAAGAATCTTGCATTGAGCACTAGAGTTCATTATTGAAGGAATATTAGCAATATAGAGATTGCAAATAATTAAATAGATGAGATTAAAAATAAAATAATTGAAATAGAAAATTAATTCTTCTACTTGAACATTAAAGAGAAGAGTAATGAAGAAAAATATGTACAGAAAATTAAAAGATGTAAATTTAGATATTTTAAAGCCTACAAAAGAAAAATGATAAATAGTGCAAGAATATCAAAAATGATAAAAACAATCTAATAGCAATATAAGTGTAAATCTACTGATTATTCTTGACAGATCATCAAATCTGAGTACCAATGCTGAGACTGAAAAAAAAAAGAAGAATGAAAAAAGGGTAAATGGAAGATTCACTCCAGAATGGTCATTCCAAATAAGGATACCAGTACTACTAAAGATATCCTCAAAGAGATAAACATTGATTTTATGGGAATGAATGATGGTCTATTCTCTTATGATCTAGATCTGTTTAAAAAATAAATATAAGGAAAAAAAATTATTAAATTTTAACATAAAATGATAAACTTTAAAATGGACAAAACTGATAGTGACTATTAAAATATCGAATTTTAACAAATTCATTGCAAAATAAATTACTAACTTGCTAGAAAGCAAGAGTGACTTATAAAACTGATAATATTGAGAAAAAATAAATAATAAAATCAAGTAAATAAATATGAAACTTATGATCAGAATATAAAAAATATATTTTTATGAGTAAAAGAAAGGAATAATTATCTTAATTTCCATATAGGGATTGGAAGAAATTTACTGTTAAAAAATTTGTTTACATGTGTTTAACTTCTAGTAATGGAAAAGGATTTGGTCATGTATATGAAATTTTATGCTGCCATGACTTTTTGGAGTGTATATATCTCAATTGAGTATTGCTCTAACATAGAGTATTCATCTACCTGTAAGGCTCAAGAACCAACGTATGATCCCAAATGTGGATTTATCAGTCTTAGGTTTTAGAAAGAAGCAAGGCTTCATTTATTAGAATTATATTTAAATATTTGTGCTTGTGGGTAGCTCATCAGTATTAAAATTGGTGTAATCTTTCTAATTTTCATACTTTATTTACAACTTAATGTTCTATGGTTGATTTTTTTTTTTATGAATCCTGGAATTGAGAGATTCTATTCATCCTTTTGATAGTTGAAGACCAATGAATTTATGGATATATATTTTTTATTTATTTATATATTGTTGGCAAAATATTAGTTATGAAAATACGTAAAGTAGAAAATTAGTAATAGTTAGAGAAATAAGATAAAGTTACCCATTCCATTGTCTCATTTTTAAAGAGAAGAATTGTAACAGATCAAATTCAATTGCAGCTTGAATTAGTTGTATTACAAAGCTGCATCGTCAAGATAGCTTAATAAAAGATTGCAATAAATTGATTAGTAAATTTATAGATAGTCATATATGTATGTGCATATACTACTAAATATTTGATAAAAGAAATGTATTTTATAAAATTATAATTAATAAAATGATAACTCATGTAATGAAAGGCAAGAATGAGAAATTAGATAATTTATTGAAAGAGAAATTTAGTTGATTTATTTGTTTTAGTGCAAGCATTTGAATTACATAATTTAAGAAAGTAGTACCATATTTTGTAACCATTTCAGATTTGCCTAAAGAAATAATTTTCCCTTTTTCTTTTAATAAATTGAATGGCAAATCTTGAATACATTATTAAAAATTACAAAACACCAAAATTAAAAAAATTCAGTCATGATTTTTTCTCCTAGTTATTACCATAACTAAATGAAAAACTACATTTATCTGTAAAGTAATTATCAGAATGTTAAAATTAAAAATAGTTATGAAAAAATATGTGTAATATATATATATATTAAATCTTGTAATTGGATGAAGGTATTTTTTAAAAAAAATCTTGATATAAATTAATACAGACTTAATTACATGTTAGTGATTAAAAACATATTATGAGAACATGAGATGTAAATAAGTCTGAAAAGAAAAATGACTTATCTAATCCTGAATCAAAAAAGCAGTACAGATTGATTTTGTGAAAAAAACTACTGGTTAAGACAATTTTCCTCAAAATATCTTTGGATAACTGTTACTTGCCAATTGTTTTAAAATATTTTTCAATACTCCATCCATCTCAGCAAGTATGACAACCTTAACTAGCAAAAGATTAGCATGTCTGCCTATAAAACAGAAGATATACTGGTCAAAAGATCTGGGACTATGCATTTACCTGAACAGGATAATCAGATGTGAATATATAAAGTAGACTTGCATTATTTAATTAAGAAGTTTTAAATATGTTTATTTATTTGATTCAGTATTTTGTATTTATTATTTATTTATTTAATGATTTTATATTGTATTTGCAACTATCTCATACTTTATTTATTTAGTGTAAATAAATTTATCTTTTTTTATTAACCAATTTGGTTTGCTTTTTAAATTCATTCCAAACATATGACATTAATATCTATTAATCATGAGGACCATGCAATTCATTGGGGGCCAAACAGGGATAATGAATTATATTAAAATGGTGATGATTGGCAATAATAAGTTATTCAAAAATAAACTTTCTATTTAGAAAGCTTGGTGCCTAAAAATTAATTTTAAATTGAATCTAGAAAAAGAAATGGAAAGTACTTTTGAAATCATTACTTTTTAAAATAATCCTCAGTGTTAAAGTTATTTTGATCATCATCACCAGAGCATTGGTTATATTAAATGTATACATTTGATTTTAATCATTTTACTTGAATTTATATACTAACCATTTGTATTTATATATTACCTCATTTTTTATACCATAAATTATATTTGTTTTATTAGTATAATATTTCTACTGGAAAAACAGAATTTGAACTAGCTTTTAGTAATAATATATCTTTACTAATCTTATTGATTGTATGAAAGAATTCATAGAAATTATGGAAATTACAATAGGATATTGTCAATTATCTAAGCCATTGTTGCTTTGTATATTAGCTATTTATTATGGTGAAATATTACTCTCACTGCTTAATGTGTTCATCTCTTAAATATATGCAATTAGATTAATAATTTTTATTACTCATTCATTACACTAGAGATTATCCAATAATGAATAATATTTCTGTAATGTAGTTTTTCCTACAACACTGTCACACAAAGTAGGGACTGGTTTTTATCCGTTTTTGATATCATGTAAAGGGATATAATCATAAACATAAAACCAAAGACATGAAAAAGATGTATGATCCCCAAGATGCACAATTCATGCTGAACCATCACTCATCTGTTGTACCAGACCACATTTTTATCTTTATCATTGTTCAGTATATATAGATAGCAAATTACTATAGTTTAATTGTTGTGTCAAATCTTGCTGTTTCACAACTTTGACCCAAAACACTTAATGAAAATATATTAATAATTTTTATTAGTCATTCATTAGATTAGAGGTTATCCAATAATGAGTATTTCTGTAGTGTATTTTTTCCTATATCATTCACTCAAGTAGGAACTGGTTTCTATCTGCCTTTAACACCTCATAGAGGGATATAGTCATAACATATGGACAAAGTCATGTGAAAAAGATGTAGAATCCCCAAGTTGACATTTCATGCTAAGTCAGCATTTGTCAATTGGCCCAGACCACAATCTCTTACACATATTTTTATCTTTGTTCAGAGAGCAAATTACTACAGTTTAATTGATGTTTCAAACTTTGGTTATATGTTTATGGTTAAATCCATGACATGTTAAAAATGGATAGAAATCAGTTCCTACCTTGTGATAGAATGAAATAGTGAAAATTATACTACAGGAATATCATTCATTATTGGGTAATCTCTAGTCTAATGACTGACTAATAAAATTTATTAATATATTTTTATTAAGTGATTATTGTCAAGGTTGAGGGCAGCATGTTTGACTCATCAGTTAAACTATAGTAATTTTCTATCTATGTATACTGAACAGTGATAAAGGTCTGTGCTAACTGATGAGTGCTGGTTCAGCATTAAATGTGCATCCTGGGGATCATACATTCTTTACACATGTCTTTGATCATGTTTATGATTACATTCCACTACAAGGTGTTAAAAGCAGATGGAAACCAGTCCCTACTTGTGTGAGAGTGGTATAGGGAAAATTACACTACACAAATATTATTCACTATGCAGTTAAAGATTGATTTTCATAAATAAAAAAATATTGCAAGAAAAATGATTGTCAAAAAAAAAAAAAAATCAAGTATTTGAGAAAGTTTGAGAAATATTTATTTAAGACTTTTTATTTTTTGTTGTGGGTTGGGGTGGTTTGAAGCCTGTCCATTAAAGTATGAAGATTGGCTATCTTAATATAAATCTGAGCACTGATTGTATATATATGTGAAGATAGTAATCTGGACCAACTGATGATTGCTGGTTTAGCATGAAATATGTATATTGGTGATTATTTATCTTTTCAACATGTGTATGGTCAGGTGGATCAGCAATATGAGACGGCATGGAGAGCTGAGGGTCATGTGAAAGTCTGAATCCCTTATATATTACATTATATATGTGCAGGTGTGTAAGCCTGTACAGTGTGTTAATTTATGTATTAATACCGTATTATTTTCAAAAAAGATTAACTCTCCTAGCTGTGTTATATTGAAGTATATCTTCTTTGAAACTTTATATTTTTCATAATTTTAATTTAAATGTGACCATAATGGCTACATTGAATGGCCAAGTATGTAATTAGTAATTGCTTAATTTATTAACTTCAAATTTGATGGAATAATATTAAAAAGAGATGGAAATTAGCAGAATCCAAATCAGTTTATTCTAAAATAAAATGACATATAGATTGTAATCATATAAAAATTATCTGTAATTCTTAAAATTTCTAAATTCTTTATCTTTATTAAGATTTTATAATTTAATAATAAATTGTTTAGTAAAATTTTGTTGGATCACCCAACATTGTTATCCTTATTGTTGGTTTATGTTGAACAATGATGTCATATTCAGTAATAATAAAACCTGCTGAACTATCTCCATAGATTATCCACATTTTGATTTGTTAGATTAACTTTATGGGAAATTATTTTGTTTAACTACCCCAATTTTTGGAGAGCATGCTAAATTTTGAGATGTGAATGACATAATTTCTTTGTTATGCAATTTCTGAAATTAATTTGTTTTATTTATATATATAATTCAAAATATATTAATGACCTTTCTACAATTATACCTTGTTTGATATTCTAACTATTTGATTCAAATTTATTTGAACTACTTTTGGTTCCAGTAAATTCATATAAATAACTTATATATTATCTTTATGATGGAAACATTAAGATACTGCTTTTTTTTGTTTTTAATTTGAACTTTATTAGCTATTACATGGAATATAACTAATCATCCCAGTAATATATGAGAAAATTTATATAAAATTATAAATAAATCTATTTTCTTTTAAAAGTAAATTTTTCTGCAAATGATAAAAATAAATATTTATTAGATTGATAATTTTATTGAATTTGCATTTTCATAACTTTAAATCAACTATATTATTAATAAGATTGCCCTTTTATTAAATAATTAGTTATTTAATAAATATTTTTATTCTGTCTATATTGCAATGATTGTTATACTTCTTGTATACTATAGTTTTTATATCAAATTTAATATTATTATATTGATCATCAGAGTGGACTTTATATTTTTTTCCAATCACTAACATATGAGTTTTATAAATTTTTAAATTTTCATTTGATATTTGTAATTATTGGGCAGTGATATGTATATATGGCTTCTGGAATATTTTACTTTGTTGTATTTGGTTTGAGCATGCTTTCATTAGTATCATATTGCTCATATTCTTTATCTTTCAGTAATTGAGTCTTTATATTTATATGGTGTTCAAAAGCAAACTATAAGTTATCCAGAACATATATATATTTTTTCCAAAATAATATTTGCCTGTGATATTTATTCATCCATTACCATTTTTTCATTGACAATTATATTTATGCAAAGTATATTATTCTATCATCAGTTGTGCTATCAAATAGATATTGTAGCATTCATTTGAATTACTGCCATTATTTTTATGTTAATGTAGTTGCTGTTTTTTAAATTAATGTAAATTCTCTATGAATTTCTTCTTTTGAATCATTTCTAGACTAGATGAATTCTTATTCATTTAATTTTCTAGATTTGGTTTGAGCAGTTGTAATTTTTTCATTTTTATGTTTTTAATAAGTCTACTTTTTCAGTTTCTTTTTATAAAATTGTAATCTTTCAATTTCCTTCAGAAAGCTTGGAGATTTGACAGCTTTTCTCCTCCAGTAGCAACATTGTTTCAATTTTTGATTATTCTAATTGATTACAGATGCTTTTTCTGATCAAATTACATTCAAGTCAGTATTGAACTCTTGGTGAAAATTGCATCATATTTCATTTATATTTTTCTTTAAGATCAGTGCATTGATATCCAGGACTAATAATAATTAGGTTGTTTCCAGCAAGGAGAGATTTTTTTTTGGGGGGGGGAGACAGATTGCAGATAGATAACTATTACCATTTGTCATATATCATTGCTGTGGTTTTCTTCTGTTTTAGTACTCTCATTGAAATTAGATATCTCTTTTCATCTTCAAAGTCATTGATTATTTTTGTAACTCAGGTGGAATCACTATTAGGTTGTATTAGTTGTATTTGTGTTCTTTATTGATATTACTGTCCCTTTCGCATCTAGATTCGAAATCAGAAACTTTCTCATGAAATTTATGATTTCTTGTGGACATGTGTAATTCTTGTAGATATTGTCTATTGATCTTTATTCTATTAATAGAGTTCCAGAATTTGTTTTTGGAAACATGAATGTTCATATTTTCCTAAAATTGGATCCTCCAATTTTGAGAGCCAGTAAATAATTATCATTAAGATTGGGAAGTGGCATTTTCATCTCCTTACACCTTGTTTAACAGCTTTATTATATATATATATATCTTTAATTTATCAGAAATTCAATTTAAAGAATAAAAATCTGGTTGATACATTCCTAATATTCTATATTAATGAGATTTGGTATACTTAAATAACTCTTGTTTCTTAAGCATTATAATCTTGCAAATTAACATTTTGTAGCAATAGTAGGTATCTATTTTTTTTAGTTTAAGTGCAAAATTAAATAAATGTTTGGTGATATATGTAATTTGAGTTTTTTGTTTTCCTAAAGAGAGAGATTATTATTTTAATATGATATTTGATCATTTGTAAATTTATATATTTAATATCCTGTTTCAGAATTCCAGGAAGCCTTTAATCTTTTTGATAATAAAGGTGATGGCAAAATATATGTTTCACAGCTGGGTGATGTACTGAGGGCACTTGGGCAAAATCCTACTGAAGCAGAAGTCAGAAAATGTGGTTATTCTCATAAGCCAGGTTAGTTTTTATTATCTTTATAAGACCATCATATAATATGCTAATTTCATTAGAAACAAATTTTTTTCTATTTTTTTTTTTGTCCAAAAGAATATTTGCTTACCCAATGTAAACGTTTGCATAATATTTAAATTCAATCACATATTATATAGAATTTAAGTAATCAGATTTTTGCATTGCATGTAATTTTCAAATCTTATAGTAATTACAACAGTTTCTATAATTATAAATCAGCATATGGTGAAGCCAAAACAAACCATATATTATTATGAACTACAAAGCAGAAATATGATAGCTATTTATTTAATTATTGTAAGTATAATTATAAATATCTGGTCACCTACATTTTACTTTTCATGAAAATATGCTTTATTAGTTTTTTTAAAATAAAATCCAAATATTATTTTTTATTATTGAAATGATTTTCTACAGGCAATGTATATAAAAACTTAGTTTACATTTTTTTTTAAAAAGTGAAGGTCAAGAAGATTATGGATAACTAATAGTTATAAAAGGTTTTCTTGTATTTGTTAATAGGTTTTTTTTTTTTTTTTTTTGCAATCTCATGCTAGGTAATTGAGGATTTACATGTGTTGAAAGTCTTAAAAAACCAAAAATCCTAGATTGTGAAGTAAGCAAAAGCAACCTTTTTCTGTCTATAAAAATTATCACATAATAAAGAATGAGTAATTTATAGACTTTAATTTTACTGCTACATAGATATTGTAACTAGAGACTGTTTCTCTTTTATCTAAATAGCCTTTTTAACTTTTTGCATAACTAGATTTATACTTAAGTTGAAAGAAAAAATTATAATTCTTCATTACTGTGATGTATTAAAGTGCACTTTTTTAAAGTAATTTTTTTTAAACAATATGTAAGTCATTGTAACTATTTTTTTTAAATACTTTTCTTGAATAAAAAGAATTCTTTATTCTGAGAAGGATTATCTCTTTGATATAATATAGTCATGTTTCCTGTTTTGCTTAGATCGAAGGTCATTGTGATCTGCCCCTCTTCAGAGGAGTATGGATCGTTTTGATAATAAAAAGGGGTGGGTGGGGTGGATTTCATTTTTAGTGGAAAATGATGTTGAATGAAGATATTTGATATATCTCTGGGCATGAAAAGTAATAATAAAGATAAAGTGCCAGAAAAAAACTTATTTCAGTATGCCACTTTTTCAAGAGTATGTTGATATATACATTTTTTTCTTACTAAGATTTTCTATAGCTATGTGTGTATTGTCACTTACAAGTAAATGGCATAACTGATATTAAATAAATGGCATAGTAGAATTGTGTCTTTTCAAATATTATTAGACATTCAAACAATGATATTGTACATGTACAGTCACTAAATTTATTTCTATCTCTATAGTAAATGTAAGAACTATTATCTATTTTTTGATCCATCTACTCAGTAGGATATCTTGTCATTTATTTATTGATGAATATATAAATAAATCGATCTCTTGTTAACCAAACAAATTCTTTTTCAACTATATCATTTTATAAGTGAGTGTATATATGTATTTTAATTCTATGATAATTCAGAGCAAATATACAGTAAGTATATGAATAGATGGGTCTACTCTGAGAAAAAAGTTGATTTTTCTTTATTTGACTTAATATCCATTCTCCATTGGATTTCTCAAATTCAAAAAAAAAAGTATAAGAATGAAATAATTGATTTTTTTTTTTATGATTTGACCCACAGTTTTCTAGATAAGAAGTCAAAATGTTCTAATTAACTGAAACACTTCTGCTCCCAGTTGAATTTAATAAAATTTTATTTATATAAAGAAGAAATATAATTCAGTTTTTACTTTGAATTAATATTTTTAGAAATCCAGGAAAGTTAGATTAATTTTTATATATAATTTATGATTTTTTTAAAAAAATCTTATTTAATTTGCTCCATTATTTTTTTATTATAAATATTCAGAAATTAGATTAATCCATATAAATAATTTATATTCTTTTACTTAGTGAAATAAACTTTTTATTTTGGAAGTGTTCCAATTATTTAGACAATTCAGCTATGACCACTTCTACAGTTTTGTTGAAAAATAATAATTCTATTAATTATAGATCCTTCCATTTATCTATATATTTTAGATCTGTATTGAATCCATATGTCTATCTGTGCATTTATCATCTGATTATTTATCATTCATCATTATTAGCAGCCATCCTAAAGGAATACGAACATTCTAATTCCAGAAAAAAAATCCCACAAACAAAAAGACAAATGAAAAAAATTTTAGATGAGATTTGCGATGACTATATTTATCAATTCATGAAACATAAATGCATTCACATATATTATATATTAGTCTTTTAATGTGTTTCTGTGTTTTTTTTTGATATCTTATAAATTTTCTGCAGTGGACTTTACTTTTTGAAGAACTTCATCCATTGCCTAATGAAGTAATCACCATTACATTTCTTTTGAGTCTTTTTTTCCCCACAAAAGTCACATCCAACTTAATTACAAATAGTTTTTTTTTTTTTAAAAAAAAAAAAAAAGTCTTATATCATTCTTATACTTTCCATGACCAATCTAATGAGGATGTATCTTTACAAAAGTAAATCCATTTCATAAAAATATGTTAAAAATAAAATAAAAATAGCATAATATCAGAAAACTGAAGAATATACCAAATTGTTATTAATCATCCTTTAGACTAGAGATTATTCAATAATGAATAATAATTCTGAAGTGTAATTTTCACTTACATCACTCTCAGGCAAAGTAGGGACTGGTTTCTATTCACTTTTAACACCTAGTGGAGGAGGGATGTAATTATAAACATATGCCCAAAATTATGTGAAAAAGATTATGATCCCCAAGATGCACATTTCGTGCTGAATTAGCACTCATAAGTTGGTCCAGACCACAAACTCTTACACATATCTTGCACGAGAGAGGTATAAGTGAAAATTATACTACCGAAATATTAATATACCAAATTGATCTTACAATCTTAAACATTGTATTTTTAGAATCTTATAGATAATTCCTAAAAAAAAAAAATTTTAGTGCCTTTATATTATATTGATAGGAAGTTCAATGTCATTTCTATATAATAAATTAGACAAACAGCAGTTTATAGACAACTAATTTAGTTGTGGTAGTTATATTGCTATGATGAAATACTTTACACAATGGAGTTTGTGTTGTGTCTTTACACCCAAGTATGCCTATCATCATTATCAAAGTTGCTGAAGATTTTTTTTTTCCTTTATTGGTTGGACACTAATTATTAAACTAAAGTTTTTATTAGATTTTATCCAAAACATTGAATTGGCAAACATACTATGGAATGTAAAAATAAAAAAAAATCAAATTTTTATTTTTGCTTTTAATTGATTCACATTGCTGTAAAATAAAAAAAATATGTCTTAGATTACATTTTTCATCTGTAAGTGTTTAGCATTTAAATTTTTAAAATTAGAAATAACTGATTAATTTCACTAAACTGAATATCTCTATTCAAATTTAAGTATAAAGAATAGATATATTATTAAAGATTGTCATCTGAATTTTTGTATCATTATTTTAAAATGATCAAAACTTTCCTTCACTTTTTCAAAATGTCATTATTATCATATAAAAAAATAATAATCCATGTATTTAAATGGTATCATTTTTCAGGTTCATATGAATCTACTAAACATCATGTGATCACCATTCTTTATGCGTACCCAAGTTGTTTACATAGAGGCAAAACTCCATACAGTAGTACCACTCAGTGCAAGCCAGAGTAATCCATCGGCTTGCATTGTGTTCATATGAATCTGTGAATGAGTTATTAAAAAAATGTCTAAAGGTCAATCATTTTTAAGCCTTCTCGTCAGTGGTTGAGCTTCTGGATTTAAATTTCATTATTGCTTATGAAACTCCATATTTAATTTTATTATTCTACCAAGTAGAGAAAGTGCAACATGGTTTTTTTAATCATGACATTAATAATAGGATTAGTACCATCAAGTTTTTTCATTTTAGTGATCTTAGAACAAACTTATTCATATCAGCTATACGCTTATGACAAACTTGAAAATCTTTATAGTAATTTTAATGATTAATAGCTGTAGAAATTTACTACCGGCAGTAGTTGCTTTTAAAGAAAAAATATCAAATTTTTTAACAATATTTTTCTAATTGTGAATAAAACTAGCATATATTTATATGCAGTCTTATTGCAAAAAAAGTAATTTTTTTACTGTTGTTGCAACATATATATATATATAAATCTCATATTTTGATTGTATATATTTTTGTACATTTGTTTGTCTTTTTTACCAATGCTTTAAATTTTTATATGGTACGTTTCTCTTTTAAAATGTTCATATACTTTACTTTAAAAAGTTAATTTAGTATATTTGAATTTTTAACAGACGAACGTATAGATTTTCAAGTTTTTTTGCCGATTCTTCAGACAGTTAGTAAAAACAAAGATACAAGTACTGCAGAAGACTTCATTGAAGGACTACGTCACTTTGATAAAGATGGTAATGGCTTTATAAGTTCTGCAGAACTTAGACATCTTCTGACCACTTTAGGTAAGATGCATTATTATTTATTGCATATCTGAAATGTACTAATAAGCAAATATATATAATGTTATATGTATAAACTCAGAATTCACAACTATTGATAATCTTAAGATGTCACCATATGAATTATAAAGGGAATCATATTAGTAATTTGATGAAAGGTGAAAAAATGAACTCTATTGTATGACATGAACCTGGCATACAAATATTTTAATCTCTCCCACCTATAATAGAAACAAATTATGTACATATTATGATAATAATATGTTCTTGTTTTTTAAATTTAGTACTGAAACTACTTTAAAAATTAACAATAATAGAAAGTTTCAGTCTGTCAAGAATTGCTTTTTAAAAAATGAAATAATAATAATAGATTTATACTTACATATAAAAATATCGCAATAAATATTCGAAAATTTTAAACTTTTAAAACATAGTTTATTAGATATTAACAGAAATAAATATTTTTTTAGATTTCTAAAATAAATAATAACAAAGATTTTATTGATTTTATAAACTGAAAATAATCTTTCTAATGATAATATATAATCTTTTTGTTTTGATTGCGATCTCATTTTTTAAATATAGAAACAGAAAACCATTAACACAGCACAAGACTGAAAGTGGCACTAGTTGTACATCACGTGACGAATCTAATTTCTTACTAGTTCACAAATGAACGCATGTTGTCAAATAGCGGTAATGATTAAAATATGTATGAAAAAATGTAAAATTAAATACTGTAGTTAATAAAAGTAAAAAAAGTTTGTCTTGTATTATTTTTTTTCAAATACAGTATTTGAAATTTTTTATTAGTCATACTTTATTTCCTTATTTTTTTAATGTGAATTTTAAAGTAATTTTTCCTTGTTGCTTTGCTTTTATGCCAATTTCTGAAAATTACAGAACATATCCCCCATTTTTTAAGGTAAGTTATGTTTATTTTTGTGCGCATTTTCTGAGGAACCTATCTACCGCATAAAACGAGACCCAGATGTTTTCTATTATAGTAGAATTCCCTGTGTGGCAAAACCTTCCTACCCTCCCCGCAAACTTTACGATTACATCATGGTGGCCCAAAAATGATGCTGATAATACTTTAACTACTGAGCTGTCTTTTACTTTTTCGGCTCATTTTTGAAAAGAAAAAAAAATATATTTATTAATTTATTGATTGATTGATTTCTTACAGTAGCTATCTTTGAAAGGTACTCTTAATGGCACACCTATTAAGAATGATTAATAATTCCCAACTCGATTGGGTTTTTTTTGTTGTTGTTTTATTATATCTTTTTGGTTGGGTATTTCAAGATTAATTAATCAATATATTGAGTATTACAATTTTTTTTTGTTTTCTCTGGATAGAACTATGAGAATTTTCACGCTCATACATCCTTTTTTTTTTGTTTTTGTCCGAAGGTTTAATGTAATTCATTCTCATTTCCTTCAAGAATAATGATGACTTTTACCATCAGAATTGCTTTATTGTATTTTATTAGTTTGCGTTTTTATTTATTGAAACACTAGGCAGCAAACCTTTTTAAATGAGAATGTTTACTTAAAAGTTATTTACAATAATAATATCATTATTTATTAATTGTTTCTATCACCATAATATCCAGACACTTCACTCATCAATATGCATGTTTTCAGAAAGGGGGGGGGGATTTCTCAGAATCGTTTTTGAGGTCTTTATTTTTTTATTAGCATATTTTATATATATAAAAAATGTATTGTAATTATACTTATTTCCAGTATGTATATAAAACGACAAACAAAAATTAATAAATAATAAAATAATTTATTAATGCAATAAAAACTTATCTTTTATTTTCCCTAATTCTTTTATTAGAGCCTCTCATGTATATATATATAAATCATTATTTTATACAGATTTCATAGTAATATTTTCATTCATATTCGAATATGTGAATTAAACATAATTCATTCCTCGAATATTTTCAATTTAAATATTTTTATTCTTTAATACTCTGGTATTATTTTCATTTTTTTAATATTAAAATATATATATATTGAATTTCCTTTCCTTCAGAATGAATGTGTTACCGTTTTAATCCTTGAATTCCCTCATCTTTCAGATATCTTTCCTTCTCTTAATGGTTGTAGTATTATTGCTAATCAAGAAAGTATTGAACACAGTTATGTTTAGTGTTAGTGTATTATCCTTCCATTAAATAACATTTTTTTGGCAAATTGTCTGGCATAGTTCAGTTTCTTTCCTAGTAGCTTATGATAGTTGGTATGAACAACTGGGAAATATGCTTAAGGTAGGAACCAATGTCTATTCTCTTTTTTCTAGCCCCCCATATCTGAAGAGTATCCTATTATAATAAATATTTTTGTAATTTCTTTATGAGCTAGTAAATCCAAATAATTGTGAATCAACACAATCTTTTCTAGTTTAACCTTTTTAGTGAATTCTTCCCTCTTATTCTTTTTCCAGAACAAGCAGGAGTGAGAGAGAAAGAAAAAAAAAATCACATTTGTATACCACCAGCTTCATTGCATCCAGTCCCCTTTTACTTCATCTAGAATTTTTGGGACTGTCACCTAAATAAATTTATTCTGTAATATATTTTTCTAATAAAGGGGATATTAATTAAGTTAATATATCTGTGCATATTTATAAAATAAATAATCTTTATTTACATATATGCATGAATATTTCACTCCCTTCTAAGTGAACACATATTTTTCTCAAAATATTATTATGTAGCCTTTGCATTGCTGTGACAAGGATTACAATATATATATAAATTGAAAACTGAATATATATTATGGATTTATGTGAAATAAGAAAATACAAAAGAAATTTTTAAAAAATAAAAGTGGTAGATTAATTTATATCAGATATTGAAACACATTTGTACAATTTTTTATCCAGGGCAATAGGAAATATACAGTAGTGATCCAATGATAGATGAATTGATATGCAATATGAAATTTTAAAAATGAGATTCATTTGATAAAATTATATGGTCCAAAAAAATACTATTTAAAAAATCCTAAATATTTATATAAATACTATTTGTATATCATTAAAAATCAGTTATCATTTAGACAATCCCAATATCAATAACACTCAACAATTTCAAACTGTTATCAAGATTACCTTTTAATGATAAAGGTGGAAGGTTTGGTTGAAAATCTGTTTTTGATAATAAAAAAATATAATTAGTTCATAAGAAAATAAAATACAAATGAAACATAAAAAAAGAATTCTAAATTTCAAAAATCAGTTACTGCAAAACTTTCTAATATAAACTGATTTTCTGAAAAATCATGAAAAAAATTTGAAAAATAAACATATAAATTAAATTTTAATAAGAAGGCTATGAAGTGTGTAATGAATAATAATAATATTAAAATCTTTGACATTGTACAATTTAAAAAAAAATTGGAAGAAGAGGGAATATATAAAAATTCATTGGTAAAATCATTTAAATGTTTATATGTAAATGCACTCTCTCCATTTAATTTAAATGTTTATAGAAAGTGTAACAGAAAATATGATATTAAGAAGAAATAAATATTAAACAAAACAATAATAATTAGGATATATATATATATATATATTGTGATGTATGCATGTTGCCATCTCTAGTCCTTATAGTAATTATAAATATGCAACTTTTTTCGCATACATTAGTGAAGCTATATTTATATTACAATGTGTAATATGTCTGCTTAGTGCTTTTGAGATTTAATGTTCAAATCTCATACTCATAGCTTTACAAATGAAGACTGTTGTGATTTATTGTACACATATGCAAATGAGTTTGAATTTTTAATTAGTTAGTCCATTGTTTGGAAAGAGCAAAGCATGCCTCTCTTCTATTAATGGCACTAGATCATTTGCTATGTAAAAAGCTTCTTTGACTTTTCTTTTGGCATCACTCTTCTCTGTGCAAATTATTTGGGCAGAACTGGGTTCGAATTCATGGCCTGTAGCTGCTTGGTGGTCCCAGATGACTGATGTTCCTTCATTTTTATTTTTAACCCTGTTGTAATTCTTGTATTGAGGTTAGCCTGAGTATCACCATAGTAAGATGCCTGGCAACCTAATTGAGGGCATGCCATTTTATAGACTACATGAGGGGCTTGATCTTTTTCTATTTTATCTTTGGAATTATTTATTAGCCGGTTAGTGCTAAGAGGTATTCTGAAACTAAATTTGAAATTATATTTATAAAGAAAACAATTAAAGGTCATATATTTAATTAAAATATATATATATTATTTTGAATGAATCTGGAATAATCAAACCATTTGATGATTAATTTTAAAAAATGAAATATTTTGTTTAAATTATTGTTGAATGATAACATTGCCTTATTAGAATTAGAAGAAAGAAAATCACATGATCACAAGTCTGCATTTTGTGTTACCATAGCTAAGAACCAATTTTAGCAAGAGGACATGGATTTTCTTTTGCTTAAAAAAATTTGTTTATTTTACCTTACTTTTATGAATATATTTGGAACATATAGCAAAGAAATATGCAGTGTGAGTAAAACAACTTAGAGGAGAGCATGAGCTCCCTTTTCATTTGGTATCTTTATGATTAAAACTAAATGGATATCACAAACAATATGCTGACTGTCATAGAGCTATGGTAATTGCATTCACCTGGATTGTAATATCAACAGGAATAGTAATAATTAGATATCATCTAATGATTTAAATTGCTTATGGATCCCTATGTTTGTGTTTTTGTTAGCAAAAAGATACCAAAGAAAACATTATCGAATAATGGAATATCAGTTGAAGTCATACACCTGCAAGACTGTGATAACAAACACTAATAAAAACCTCTTTTTAAATTAACACTACCAGGTAAATTTATTTTAAAAAAAGAATTGGTTAAAAAAAAAAAAAGCATAATGATAATTTTAATGATAAACATTAAAGTTTTTTTTATTAATAATTTCCAATAGTATAACTTACTTGGCATTCATTATCATTTAAAATGTTATGAGTAATATATAATTTTTTTTTTTTATTTAAAAAGTAACAATATTAAAATTTTTATTATTTTGCTTAAATAATTTATTTTTAACCCTTTTATGACTATATACTTTATAATTCAAATGTATATCACATCTATTAATTGCAGTCTTTAAAAAAAAGGAGGGGAGGTAAAATATAAAATATATGATAGAATATTAGATTGCAGTTGGTAAATTAAAATTATAATCTTTATTTTATCCACCTTAATGAGTTAATGTTTATTTCAATAAATTTTTATTAATATTAATTTAAGTCCTTTGATTTTCCTGTTTGCATCAATCATCATAAAATTATTGTACAATTTATTTTACAATTAAGATAATTCATTGTGCATCACATACTATAATTTATCAACAAATAAGTCATCATTTTTTGAGTTGTATCTTCTTTGCCAAGCAAGAGACTCATTCTCTGGACCATTGGTACCATTGAAATTCATGAGTCCATTGTAAATATAAATTTAAACTGCCATAGAGCCAGTTGTGAATCAAAATATTTATTCATTTATTTTAGTTGCCTAAGTACAATATTTATGAAATATATTTTAGAGTACCCAAATATTTAGTGCATAAGTGGAGAAAACAACTTGGTTCATGATTTATGTATTATATATGAGCCACTTGCAGGCCAGCTAGCCATGCTTAGTTATTTTATTATATTCATGATTACCCAAATATGCAAGCTATTCAGTGAACAGCATTTATTTTAGCTTTACATTTTGGCAATCTATTAGTTTTCCTTTACATTTGGCTCATCCAACAAGGAAATATAAATTTATGAGATAATATTGCCTTCCTAATCTTGTTCTCAAATATTTTAGAATTGTTTCCTTCACAATATAGAAAAAAAAAAAGTAAAAATGCAAGGAAATTATTTGAATAAGTGATTTGTGCCTTATGAAAAATTTTGCCTATTCACCATTATTTAAGATGACAAATTGCCTAAGTATGAATGGAATTTGATTTGAAAATATTAAGTATAAATCAAAGTTTTGTTGCATCTTTGCAGTTAAGTATTCAATGCAAATTTTATGTCCTATGGATATTTTATAAGAATTTGTTCACAATAGTAAAATGGGTAAAAGCCTGAAATCCGGGCAAAGTCGCTTGGAGCGTTGATGCTAGACAAAATCAATGAAATATAACGTTACCGGGCCGCAATTTTTTTTTTTAATTTTAATACAACATGATATATTATTTATTGATTAAAACAATTTTAATTTCATTTATAACATGATTTATTTATTATTAAATAAATTTTTATATTCATTTTCCTTTTTTTTTTTTTATCCAAATTTTTCAACAAATTTTTGTAATGTAATTTTTTTTGTTTTTATTATTTTAAAACTTTGAACCGTTTTACCACGTCAAAATATTTCTTTTAATCCCACCGCCGAAAAAAAATAGAATACAATTACTTGCGAATTGTTTAGACTTAATTCTAATTTTTTTTTTGTCTTGACTATTATTTTTCCCTTTTTACTTTTTTTTAAAACAACTTGTTTTTAATTATGTTTGAATTAGCCTTTCTTTTTTTTTTTTGTCTACTACAATAAACAGCTGTTTTTTGTGGGGGTGGGTGATTTCGTATCGTTATTATATTAATAAAAACTAAACACAAATAGTAAATTATTTTAACAGCGCTAAAAAAAGATAATCAACTTTTGAACTTGTTTCCAATTATTTACTTTTTAGTTGTCGTAATTGTTTTTATTAATATTCAATCAAAATTACACCCCTACCCTCGCATAAAATTTATTTTTCCCCATCCTTTCTAAAGTAAACTTTTTTACTTTGTCGTTATTATTAACAAAAATACAAAGCGAATCAAAATATGGTTTGTGTCAATTTATAATTACTTTACAAAAAAAAAATACACAAACTTTGTATTTTTTTGAAAATAATTTTTATTTATTTATGTAATCTATTTAATTAAAAAAAAACAACACTGTCTACTGTTTATTTGCAACAGCCATCTCAGATAGGATGGATAGAAATAGATCTTCATCCTTGTGCATTCTTCTCCATATAAACTCTGACAAGTAGTTATCCAACAACTTTCTGTCAGTTCCTCTTTTCTTTTTGTTTTCTTTTTTCAAAAGACCCCAAAGACACTCAATATTCTGTGTGTGAACACCCGTGGTAGGATCCACAAAGTGGTATCGGTGGTTGACTGTTAGGTGTTGGAATCCAGCGGCCTTCAGTTCTGTAGTTTTGTAACCCCTCCAGCAATCGGAAAAGATTGTCGATCCTATCTTGATATTGTCTTTGATGGATTGCAAGAGTGTAGCCGCAGAGCGGGATGAAACACAGTGCACAAAACATTCGCCACTCTCGCGACAACTTTTTCTCACTTTTTACTTTGATTTCTATTTCGTTCGAATTACCTTTTTTTTTTTTTAGCCTTCTACAATAAACTGCTTTTGGGGGTGGGGTGTATTTCGTAATTTGTTATTCTTAACAAAAAGTCAACCAAAGTCGTCATTTATTTAAACCCCGCTGCAAAAAAATGAATCCAAATACTTGTCAATTTCGAATGAAATAAAAAACAACAAAAAAAAAAGGACACAAACTTTGGACTTTTTAAAATTATTTATTCGATTTTATTGCTGTAATAAAAAGTGGACATTACATGTGCCTGACAAAATAAAAAAAAAACACAATCTCACACACTTTCTGTACTCGGCAATTTATCTGAAGAAAAGTTTCAAAATTGCACGTTCGTCTCAGATCTTTTAGTGGTCTCGAATATTTTCCCCACCACGCTGAAACGTGACTTAGCGCATGAGCTTTGTCGAAGCCTGTTCGAATATACACTTTGCCAATTTCTTTACATATTAACCTTTTTTTCGGGAAGGGTGGGGACCATATGACAATTCTTAATAATTAACAACATTTTTAAAATCGAAATGACATTACTCTATTACGGAGATTTGAAAAAGTCGTACCGCCTTGAAATTTAAACACCCTCAAGCGATACGGTAATCAGCTATGAAAAGAACGAATACGCGTAAATAGCTTCGAAGCACAAAACAGGCCGTAATATTTTTGTGCGATGTCTTGTAAAGCGGCCTAGCTCAATGGGTTAATACAATATGTAAATGTTGTAGTAGCCTGTAAGGCCGCGGCCGTCGTAAACGGCATTTTTATGTGTTTTGACACGTAAACGATGCCCCAAGCGGCTGAGCCCGGATTTCAGGCTTTTACCGTAAAAAGAAATGAATAAAAGTATAAAATCAGTTTAATGTCATAAACAACTTGTAATAATTATGGCATTCGTAAATTGAATGGCTAAAAATATAATTTTTAGACAAAAAAGTTTTATGTACACTTTTGAGAAACTGTTGCAATATATATGTGATTAATTTCCAAACTGTCAAGACTAAAAAATTATTTCTAGAATTGTTTATCATAAAATAATAAGAGTAAGGTAAGAAAATGTTTTAGATTTTATGATTTTGATATGATGCCATTTTTCTTTTAAAAAGGAAACAAAAATTTCTATTTATCACTGTTTCATATTTACAGATATATATTATATTCATGTTTTGTCTCTTAATATTATATGTGCATAAAAGATAATCCCTAATACAGCTTTTAAATAGACAGCTGCAAGTCAAAGGCCTCTGCATCAGCTCTTTTCCAAAGAGTAATTGTGAAGGGGCATTAAAAGCTTTTTCAATTATTATTTAGATGATAGTTTTAATAATTTTCTATTTTTATCTTACTCTCTATTAATAAAGAATATCTGGATACTCATTCGCCAACCAATAATTGGATGGTAAACTAGATTGGCTGTAAGCTCAGTTACCTGAAAGAAAAATTTTAAATGTTTGGAACCTAAAGAAATTTTTATTTTCGGCCTGAATTCAAACCTTAGATTATGGATATTAAAAAGTATAATATATTATAATGTGCAGCATATATACATATATATTCCAAATATTTTTCAGGTGAGAAATTAACCGATGAAGAGGTGGAACAATTGCTGACAGGTCATGAAGATAGTCAAGGAAATGTGAATTATGAAGGTCTGGTAATATTTTTTTTCTTTTAATCATATTTTTAAATTTTATGGTTTACTTACTTGTATTATTTATTATTATAGACTTTGTCCGAGCCATTATGAGCGGTTAAAACCAAGGACGCATCGTAAATTATATCTACCCAAACTTCTTTCAGTTTTGTAACTTGCATCATCTGTGTAATTTGTTAAAGTGATGAAATGGTCAATGGGAGGGATTTAATGCCTTAAAAGCTTAACACAAATAAACAACATTTATGCCTTCATAGACATATACATATATATATATAAGTCCAAATTCTATCATAATCTACCATATGCAACATATTGAGTGAGTCCTACCATGTTTGTTAACTATGAAATGGTTTAAACACATTCCATGTTATCATCTAATTTTTACCAAAGTATATAATATATGAAACTGAAAATGTCATAGTTGAAATATGTTTTTGTATGGTAATTTATAAATAAAAATATTTAAAAAATGATCTTTTTTTTATATATAGTTATTTTTGAATGTAAAATGTCTGCCTGTGTATATAAAGAGGTGTTTTCCAATTGATTAACTTTTCATTAACAAAATTCTTACGGCTACATAAGTGAAATGTTCCATGCTTACCTGATCATAATAAGATGATACATATTGCCTAATCACATGTTGATTTAGTATATTTATTATTATTATTATAGTGTGTTAAGATTAAAGTCTTTTACAAATGTTAAATAAAATAATACTTTGTAATAATTTTTATTACAATTTACATTTAAAATTTTTATTTTTTAAACAATTTAATGTAAAATTATTTTGATTATTTTGTTTGTATTAATAAAAAAAATTAATATAATTTTGATATCAGAATTCTTTAATTTTTTCTATAGATATATCTAACTGCCTATGCTGAGTATATATATTTACAAAGTTTCTCTATTGATAAATTTATTCATCAATCTATATTTCACTTTTATTGCTAATTATGGATGTGTATATATAAAAAACAGTCTATTATCCAAAAATTAGTTTGCAGAGTCATAGTATGTTTCAGATAGTTTTTTTTTTTTTTTCAAGCAGTTTGTGCTATTTGATTGAACAGTCTTTCTTTATTAATAGAGAAGTGGGGGATAGACTCGAAATGACATGATATACCTATTTCTGTAGCCATTTGATTGTATATTAAGAAATCTGATTAGGAGAATATTTTAAAAAAGGTTTCAAGATTATATGATCGTCATTGCATTTATTTAGTTTAATGAAAAGTTTGATGAAATGTTGTAATCACACAAATTAGAATAAAATATTTGTTTTCTATTTATAAAAGTGATTTATTTTTGTAAATTACTTTGTTATGATGCACATTGCTCTTGTTTAGCGTAATATTCCATATAATTTTAGTTTATAAACTTTTTTTTTTTAAAAAAAAAAATCATTTTATAACTGGACTTTTTCAAAATTGTGGTTCCTGAGGTTACTTTTATTCTGTTTATTGGCCATGTTTGTCAGTTGTTGTTTTTTTTAGAAATAAAGTAAGGTAGTATTAGACACAGCGAAAATAAATTGCAGTATGAAAATGTATTAAATGGAATTTTTTTTATTGTAACAACAAGTATTGTGATGCTTTATAGCTATGCAGTTAGATATGCATCATGCTGTGATAAAGATTTCTAATAACTGGATATGTGAACCACTTAAAATTTTTAATTATTCCTAAAATTCTATAGCAATGGAAAAGAACACATATCCAATAAAATTCTACACATGCGTATATAAATATCTGTCAGTTCCTGCCTCATGTAATACCTTTGGACTGTGAGATAAAAGGGAATTTTTTTATCTCTTAAGTAAATTGACAAAAGGCTATTGTTGGCTACTTAAGTGGTTTAACTTGAGGCTGTCAATATCAATTTGTGATTACCTAGAAATATCATTGCTAAAACATATTTCTTTAATTATGTGGACAATTATTGACATTCGTTGCATCTTAATCTATGGAATATGATTCAGATATTTATAAAAATATCAGATTAAATTCCATATGAGACATTGGGCATTGAGATCAAAGAGGAGGATCTTTTGTCTTTAGATAAACTCTGACAAAAAATATTGTTGGCTACTAGAGAAATAGTTTAGCTTGGGATTGTCAATTTCAATTGGTTTACTTAACAACATCATTAAAACATATTTCTTTTATTATTTACTGACCACATGTATTTATTTACATCTTAATTAATTCACAAATATCTAATATATATTTGATAATATAAGATGTATGAATATCAATCTGGTCAAACAACCATTAAAATCTTTGTAGACATTTTGTGGCTGTTGTTTGTATCATACTAGAATATAGCCACAGAATTAATCATTGAGATAAAAACAGCACTACTAAGCCATTAGATGTTATAGAGTCATATGGTAATTCAAAACTAATCACTGCACTATTCACAAATAACAAACGAATCAATTGTGCAATCTAATGCAAATTCAATGATTATTGAATAATTGAGTCTAGACATCAATATTGTCTAGACAAAAATTGTAATCTATTGCTGAATCTGATAGTATCAATGGACTGACTTGACATAGTATATCTATCCTGCTTAGTAGACTTATCTACCTAACTGGACTTATCTTTTATACTTATGAGCATAATCTGCCTACCAGCCTGTATGCATCTTTTGATGCCATTATTGTCTTTAGAATGCTCTTTGCAATAACTTCATATTTTACCATTGCATAACAATTATACTAATGAGTACAAACTAAATTCTGCCTAGTAATCCATCCCTCTATGATAATTGCATATATCTTCTTGCAACTATTATTACCAAATACAATTGTTCTTATATTCAAATGCATATAAACTACAATTATACAAATAATCAATAGCTATCTAGACATTTAGTGGATTCAAGATCATACTTCTGTAATAGTAGGGATATTGAGGTTTCTAAGGTATCTTCAGGTATTGAATATGCAATAACACTTTTATGCTTCTGAAATATTTGTAATAAAGTATAACTTTGAATATAAAATCATAAATTGTGATCTGATAAATTTGATCAATTATCTAAAGAAGAATTTCTAATTTTAAATGAATTTATTGAAAAAGTAATAAAATTTCTACAAAAGTGCTTTTTTTTTTTTGGTTGAGAGTTAAAATTTGGA
This sequence comes from Epiperipatus broadwayi, assembly GCA_028023455.1. Classification (NCBI taxonomy): domain Eukaryota; kingdom Metazoa; phylum Onychophora; class Udeonychophora; order Euonychophora; family Peripatidae; genus Epiperipatus; species Epiperipatus broadwayi. Next base: position 12,766,502 of record JAQFVV010006209.1, on the reverse strand, counting down.
AAAATAAAAATAATTCAAACAATGATCTAAAATTTCCCTACAGTACAGCTATGATATTCTTTGTATTAATATGATATGTCTATACTATTTCAATTATATGTTATATAAAAAATAAAAACAATGTATAAATTTAATAAATTTTGCACTGTAGCAGCAAACGTTTTTTTTTTGTCTTGAAACATTGTTTGCAATCTGTTTATTGATTGTTTCTTTGGATTACATTGAATGCATATACATTTTATTCTCTGCTTTTATTGTGATGTGGTACAATATTTTGTGCCATAAAATGTTTTCTAAGTGTAAAGTAAAGTTAGAAGTTATATAAAACTAAAAAAAAAATAATAATTGTAAAATATCTTTTTTAAACAATAAAATGAAAGTCATTACTTTAATAATGACATAAGGCGCATTTACTAAGATTATAGTCTTATATAAGTATTATGTACTGACAATATGCTTAATAAGAATTAATATTTCATAATGACAGAAAAATACTGTAAGATATTTCATGTTGTCAGAAAGTATAAAGCTTGAAGAGTTTACACAGGGATCTGAAGTAGATAATGGCAAGTAGAGGTAATTGTATAACTTCTATTGTGAATATGGGCCTAAAAATGTTAAAACAATTAGAAACTATATATAGTCTTTTGGCAAGACTGCTATTATGTTTCCATAAGAGAGTTATTGAAGAAAACATATGTTGTTTAGAGAATGTTTAATTGTGATGGAAGTCTGACATTTTATTTTTAATTTTATTTAATATATGAAGTTTTTTATTATTTTTATTTTTTGAATGAATGCACATACAATAAACTTATATATGTGTGCTTTCTCAATTCATTATTAATAACTTTTTTTTTTTGATTTTGTTAATACTATAATCTTAATTTACATATGCATACTATGTAAAAGAACTATTCTTATAGTACAGTAAACAGTACATATTATAATCAAAGTTTATCACAAAACACATAGTATTCATGATAAATGATGTATGAAAAGAGGATATCGAACAAAATGTAGTAGATATTGTGACTCCACTATATATTGAAATTATAAATTTTACTTTTCTAAAATTTTGGAAATTTATACTTGTAAAAAGATCAAAGTTTTTATTCTGAAGCAGCTTATTGATATCTTTAGAAAGTAGTGAGGATGGTATTGAACAAGAAAACTTTGGTTCTAAAACAACATTAACTTTTTTTTATTTTCTGAATAAAATAAATTATTTTTTGATAGTGTAATAACATTTAACAAGAAACATAAATATTTTTAATAATTAGAATCTGCTGAAAAAAATATTTATATTGTAATTATATACCAGACACCTACTGCATTATCAAAATTTTATGTATCTACAAAGATTATCCATTCATATTTTTAATATATGTAATCATTTTAAGAAAGTCTTGTTATTAACTTTAAAATGAAAAAATATTGTCCATAAGGTTTATTGCAATTTTGAAATCTCCGAAATAAATTTACTTACCTGTTCCTACATTAACATATCACTATCACATTTTCTATCCAATTGGGCCTCACCATCCACCCACTCAATCATAGGGAGTATATCTACCCAATATACTAGAAAAATATTGGTTAGATATACCCCAATCATTATACATATTAGGGTATTAGATATATCTTATTGAATCTACTTACTTAGCATAAAGTTCTACTTATGTGTGCATTTACTCATACAGGGCTCTAAAAACATTAAACTGCTAGTAATAATACATTAGCACACAACATGTTTCAAGGGTCACTATTCTCTCTTTTTTACATGTTGCTGAGCTGACCAATGACAATTAGTACGGAAAGTAACTGGTAATCTTTAGATTTATTAGTAAAGACTAAATTTAAAGTGATGCTTTAATCAAGTAGGCTCTTATCTCAAAGGCAAGTTATAGTTGAATGTATTAAGAGGTATAAATGAAGTTTAAATTTTTTTAAAAACCTTTAACAATTCAACTGGATGATGGAAAGTAATATACAAATTACAAAGATGGGTTATAATATGTGAAGATCCGATATCTTTATTTGTACAAACATATCTAACCTTTACTAGTTAAATCTGACCTTCAACTGTAAGTTGCCTTTGACAGAATAACCTACTTGGTTAAAACCGCTTTAAATTCAGTTTTTTAGAAATCCAGAGATCACTTGTTCAATTTCTATGCTTCATTGGTCAGGCCAGCAACACTTAAAGGAAAATAGCAGCACTTGAAAATGTTCTGGAACTCAAGATTAGTGGATTGTGGCACTAGCTTTGTCATTTTTATTTGAATTTTATTTGATTGTTCACTATATTTAGAAAGATATAAAATTTCTAAAACATTTAAGGTCAACTAGATGATAGAAGTAGTGTAATATATAACTACAAGTAGCTTGCCATTATCAAATTTTCACACAAACACTATTCTACTATAAATACAGTTATTGAATATGACTTGCTCTGTTCAACCTGATCTACCTTTTCCATTCATTTCAACATATCCAATCTGACATATCTTTCTTTATATTCACATGACTATCTAAATATTCAATGTATAATATGCAGCTTTATGTACCCAAACCTAATACATCTACCTAGTCAATCACCCATCTGACATACTAGTTATCTACTGGACTATATATATAGGCATGTTGATAACTTTATTCAGTATGTTGGACATATCTCCCAACTTTTCATTCTGACATACTATTTAATACTTATTCACTCAAATATTTACTTGTTGTTAGTAAAATATGTACCTATCTATCAATAAAAATTCTAAATCACTTATGTTTTCTATCTCAACCAAATGTACAAATAGCATTAATAATAAATAAATAGCAAACTTATCAATTCTATTAACCCATTCATATCCCAGAGCCAAACTATGTATCCAACTGCAGATTATGTTGATCCTATAGCATCTATCCACCCTCTAAACTTGACCAGTTTATTTAAAATAACTGATAATTATATCTTATTTATCCACCTATCTAAACATTACCAGACCTACCTATTTAATCATCTGAGCTATTTATATAACCACTCACTTGGACCAACTTTATTACATTTACCTATCTAAGTTGCTTACCCTATTTATTGGACAACATATTTAGTCACCCAATCCTAAGTGGATCCATCCAATGTCCTGGTTTTAACTACGTATATGTGTAACCAGACTACTTTGTGTTGGAACTATTATGTACTGGATTACCCAAGTGAGCCAGATTATCTTGCATAATCACTCTTTCTTCGTGCACTAACTATACATGTCTCACATCTCTTTGATTAGTCTTACTCTACTGTGTAACAATTCCATAACATTTTATCACGACAATTTTATCAAGTTCAACATATAACACCTTTCATACATGTAAATACTATAGACTTTCCATCATTATCCAAATCATTGTTTGCTTTTTATCACAAATTAAAATTGTGCAATATTTTAATATATTGTAGCCTATAGAAACTGGATGGATCTAGAATTGGTAAATAACTCTACATGTATAAGCTAAATTGCAATGTAGAGCTATACAGCTAGCTATCAAGCTACGCTCAGCGGGTTCAATAACATATGCCACAATACAAAGATATACAGAGGAAGCATTATAATAAATATAGTAAAATACATTGATAAATAAAAAGGAGAAATCTCAACTCATTTTAGCATACATAAAAGAATCTAAATATTCTAAGCATATGCCATTGAGGTTACATTTAAATTTCCTTCTACAAAGAGCTAATAGTTATACCTTTCCTTTTTTTATCCATCTAAAGATCTAATTATCTTATTGCTTTGATCAAATAAAAATTTTTTAACTTATTTATGATCCTTGGCGCCATATTGAATTTTTAAAAAATTGACTTTAGATACAATTTTCACAATAACGTTAGAGCAAAAAGCTTTACATTGATGGAAACTTGAAAAATTAAGGAAAACAATAAGGCTAAGGCAAGTGGTGATTACCATTTAAAAAATAAGGGGAAAAAAGAAATTTCAACATCCGAAATAAATATTTATTGTTTGTTCATAATTTCTAATTTATCATTAATTAAGTTTAAATTACACCTTCCTTGATAATTTCTTTGTATTCCTCACAAAATTATCTTTCATACCATATGTAGTAAATACTTCTTACCTAAGATAATCCTTAGCTTCAGAGTCTCCAAAACTAGTCGCAAAAAGAATTCTTCATTTTTATCTTGTACCCCAAAAATTAACAAATCTCAGGGCATCTATAAGAAAAAGATTCATCCTAATAAAAGATACAAAACAAATAATTTCCAGTAGTTGGATATGCATTTGTCATCATAGCAATTGGCTTATTGTCTATCTAAAACTAGAAATTGTAGTCTACTGTTTGCATCAATGATAAAATGAGTTTCATCTCTTCATTTTATATTTTTTTGTGTACACCAATGATGTTTATATTCTTTATGCACACCAGTCATGCTATCTTGTTATATTTATTGTCCCACAAAGATAATTTATTTGCATATAACTCATTTGCTAGCTATAGATTTAAAAATAATGTGATGCAAGATTTGGCAAAACTATTCACAGCATGAGTACTAAGGCATAGGCAAGAATCAGAATTTGATTCTTTGTCTGCATACAATTCCATGTGGTATATACATAACTATTGTGGCTATATCCACACACTATTTGAAATCTATTAGTTATAAGTGTTTATATTTTCACATGGTACTATGCCCAGTAAATTTTGTGATTACTTTATCAAGTGCAAGCTTTCTGTACATCTGATAATTAGTCTTAAAATTTATATTGCACTGCTCTAATTTTTCTATATAAAAATCATTATATGTTATACAAACATTCATCTGCAAGTGCAAACACACTAATACAAATATAAACATACTAAAAAATTATTAAACCTTTTGAGAATCATTATGTTTATAAAATAAGGTTGCCTCAAACTTGGATCAGAGCCCCAAAATTACATTGTACATAAACCACTTGTTATATTTGAATACAAATTTATATACTATATCATGATTTAATATTATATAATTTATATACTATACAGACATACCAATGCAAACACATTAATAAATTATACCATTTATCAAATTAAAATACTATTCAAATAATTTAAAAATATAAATTGAATATTTATGACCCGATATTCTGATAACGTTTTTATCAGAATGAAGACCTTGAAATTCAAATTATCGGCTTATTGTTAATCCATTTTAGTGAAGAGTCTGGCCGATTAAAAAATTCTGCCTTTTTTTTTTAAAGTGTCATAGCATCGGCCGGGACGCGAACCCACAACCCGGGCAACTGCCTGCAAGTGCAAGGCAGTCACGCTGACCTCTTGACCACCAATGCAAGACAAAATTCTGCCTTTGTCTTCTCCACGCAAACTAGTAAACTGAACAGAAAGGAAAAAAAAATAAATGAAATAAAAAAATCAAATTTTATTCGGTTTCAACTTGAGATATGCCATTTTAAAGAGATTTTCAACAGCAACAAATGCTGTGATTTCTGTTGATGTCATGCTTATAGTTTTTATGCAATGTTAAAAAATTTCAATGAATCAGCTGCCGCTAGCAGCGTTACCACTACAAACGCTCAACCCATTCTTATAAAATGTTCTTTGAAAATCTAGGCTTCTTAGGATCTCGTACAACAAAAATAGTAATATTAATATTCCCTGAAGTAGAATATTATGCGTATTCTCCCTAAGCTCGAATTCTGTGATAAATGGGGTTAAGGATGGAGAAAAGAGATGAGTATATATGTAGATATTTGATGTATGTTTGTATGCTAATATGTCATCTCTGAGTAAGATTGGGGTGGATATGGGTCTAGAAATTTAACTGTCCTAGATCAAGTCTAGTGTTATGCAAGGCCAGGACCTGTTCCATTACAATATATATATATCATTAATTAAACACACCAATTTTAACTCTTCATATACAGTCTTCTCCAGAATAATGTGATATACTTCTGCCATAATTGTCATTTAGTAAATATTACCCTGTGTATTACTATTTTCATAAAATAATAATGCATACATCTTTTTTATATAAAAAAAATCATTTCTCATTCCAAACATTTATTGCATTTATTTATTATGCACCACAATATGCTAAATTTATTTGTGCTCCAATATCTAATACATAACTATACATAAGTGAAATTTAAACATAAAAGGGATTTTTAGGCCGTCAATGTTGGATGCATCAAATATGTAACTAAATATGTTTCAGCATAAATATGTAGTAAAGTTAAATGGTTAATAAAATTGAAAAAAAAAAAAAACATGCAATTCAACTTTCACATACCAAAAGCATTTTTCTTTCTTCCTTTACAATGTAATTTATCATTCCATTGTTTCTCACTTATTACAAAGTAACTTTATAAAATATTTAATAGTATGACTAAATTCATAACCTTTAAATCAATATATCCATATGACATGTGCACACACACAACACCTTAAATATTTATTATTCAATTTTGCTGATTATTAAACTTTTTTTTTCATGCAGCTTTGTAATATAATTAATTTGAACTGCTATCAAATTTGTTTTAGTCACAATATAAAAAAAAAAGCATTAATTTTTGCAAGTAAGTATTTTAAACGTTTTTTTTTTTTTCATATTTTACAAGTACAGATTATAAAATGTTCCACTTTGAAATACAATTGTTCCTTCTTCCATGCTTATTATTATTTTTTAAAATAAATGTCCAACATTTCAAGCTATAGTAATAATTTGGAAAGCATGCAAAGAAAAAATATAGAGAGTTAAAGTGTTACACTATGCCAAATCGATGTTTTTTTGATCTGTTGCTCATGTTTTGATATTTCAAATTCTAATTCATTAGTCTGTTATTAAATATATTTTATTTGTAAATAAAAACTTTTCCAGAGTTTCAGCTTATATTATTTACTTGCAAAAAAAAATCACTTATTAATTATGAAAAAAAAAGTTATTCTTAAATATGTTTTTTATTTTAAAATATTTTATAATACTTTTGAACTGTGATAAAAAGAATATATGATGAAAAATGATCTCTAATAAAATGTTGGGATTTGTGGCATCTATTAAGAAACTACTAGATACACTTTCTACCAAACATAATAAACCAATATTTCTACTTATGTAACCTATTCTATTATATCTATCTATCTAATTTGTCCATTCAGTTGATATAACTTAATTTTTCTGTTTACTCCATCAGATTACCCTAATAGCTATCACTCATCAAACTCTAGCATGTGTGCAATAACTCAATCACTTATTCAATTGGACCTATCTATCCAATATCCTAACTTAAATATATCTGATATTTCTACTAGATTCAAATGACATCATGCCCAATCAACTGGATTGACATCCAAGCCCATCCTATTCATCTAGATTAATTAATTTTATCAGATCTATTTACCTCTATCCATTTTCATACTTTCAATTCTTGTAGCCACACTTACCCCTATATTATCTATTGGTCTATTCATCCATTAAATAAGTTACTGCGTCTATTGCTTCATTTATCCATTGTAGATTCAGTTGACCATAGTTATACATCTGATCAACTTAACACTAAGCTGTCCATTTAAAACAAATACATCTTTCTATAGAACTTATCTACACAATCATTATCATACCTACTGCATGCACTTAAAACCTTCTAAGTATGACAACCTCATGGTCCACCCTGCAAGAAATATGCATTAGAATGCCTCACATGAAAAACAGACTTTCTCTTGATCTACTCCAGGTTAAAGAGAGCAAAATATGAAAATGTACAATAAAATTATTAATGTGAACTATAGCAATATTATGGGAGACAACCAAGCTAGGTTTAACAAAGATAAGGTCCTATACTTTCAAATGAAAACTATTACAGAATACCTCAAGTGCAATCTCAATTCAGATAGATAATTTATATTTATCACTATTTACTAACTTTCCAACACAAACTCCTAAATCTTGCTTCACGATCTGTATTTATAGGATATTGCAATTTAGTAATCTTTAAAGATATATAAATGAGAATTAAGCTGGTTATCAATTTTTAGAATGGATGGATTTAAACAACATACACTATGACACCAAGCAAGGAGGTGCATTCTATTCAGGTAGATAGAGAACAGAAACAACTTCTGAATTATATTTTGTTTCAACAAAAGTTTTGCTATTAATTGCTGAGCTATTAATATTGGATCATTCCAGTAGTCAATATAAATTATGTCTAATCACTCTTGGAATACACATTTCTATAAATCATGTTCTGAGATGGAATATTTTAAAAAGAATTTTAATAGAATTCCAATTTTCTCTTTTTTATGATAAGTTTAATAAACTCATAATAACAGCTGCCAGAAAGTCGATTTTGTATGGATATCAAAAACAATCAGCAATGATATTTATAGTCAATTTTTGTTTACTAATGATCTAGAAATTCCTGACAAATTTATAAAATCATTGGTTGATGGTTGAAAAGTGAATGTAAAACTATCTCTAGAAGAACTACTAGTATTACAGCTAATAAATTTGCCAATTCTAAAACCGAAATTAACAAAACTAGAAAAAGTATGCCTAAAGCAAAATTGGAAGCGTCTCTTTCTCAATATTCTACTGAACTCGAACTTTCAAGCCTACATCTATCCAATCTATGTTATACAAGTAATACACATGACCACATACATGTGAAAAAGATAAATAATCTCCAATATATGTATTTCGTGCTGAACCAACACTCATCATTTGGTCCATATCACTATCTTCCATACATATATGCAATCAGTGCTCAATTTATATTAAGATAACAAATCTTTAAACTTTAATGGACAAGGTTTAATCTCCAACTGCAGCTATCCATTTCATTGAAAATCCAAGGATGGAATGCTCAAAGCCTTTGTTGATGCCAATATTATACCCATTTTGACCTTAAGTTAATCTGACCCCTCACACATAGGACTTTAATAAATCCATTTAATTATACAGAAGAGAGATGCACAGAATACAGGCTGAATAGGTAATATTTTAAATATATGTATAGTCTATACTAAACTATATGTTGATGAACTTGAGTATGCCTTTGATTATCTTAAAGAAGATAAATCTTGAGTGCAAATAGAAAAAAGAATTTCTTTAAAACATTGGCATAAAAGATTATAGCCATTTTAAAACCAAATGAACCTAGAAATTATTCAAAAAATTATTATCCAATATCAATAATTACTATGTGTTTCTTACAAATTTTTTGAAAAAATCTTTACAAATTTTTCTAATAACTGAAAACCTTCAAACTGGGTTTAAGCCAGAAAGAAATTGCTGTGTACAAGTTTCGTCTTTAACAATTAATATTAAAAAAGCTTTTAAAATACAGCTAAAAACTGGCATGATCATTACAGGTCTGACCTTAGCATATGATTCTGTTCAGAAAAGTAATCTTTTGCTAAAATTCGTACACAGAGAAAAATGTTTACTTCATTTGGCAAAATTGTACAGAATGTTTTTCCTAAAGGTTCTGTTCTAACATTTTATTTAATATATAAATATTAATTCCAATATTTACATGGATAAATGACAACTTCATATTATAATTATTTTCAGGATATTCCGTGTACTAAAATATCTAAATGGCTGATGTTTCAGTACAAAACAAGTACCTTCCTCAGAATGTCTCTCAAATCATAGGAATGTATGTGAGATTTAAAATCATTTTTGTCTTTCACATATTTAAATTCTATTGGTTGAGAAGTTTCAAAAATAATTATAATATGAAGTCATATATATTGTAATATTTTGATCAGTTATCCAGGGTAAAAATGACATATAAAATATAATTTATACTTCCAAAATTTTAAATTTATAATTTAGATAGCAGTAACGCTATAAACTTTGGTATTACAGAAATAAATTACTTAAAATATAGAGTTTAAAGATGGAATTCTGTAGAGATTTAATAATTGTTATTTATAATCATTTCTAATATAATTACTATATCAATTTAAATCAACATTCATTACTGATAGATTTGACTTTTTTTTTTTTAATGCATTGTTTTTTTAAGAGCTAAAAATCTAAAATTGTAGTTAATGAAAGAAGAAACAATTATTTACTTCAAGATAAGAATTTAGTTTAAAATTATTGCAATTACAATATTTTGTAAATAAAAAAAATATTTAGTCTTAAATTTTGTATTCAAATTCAATTACTAATGTCATTTATTAAAAATGATCAGAACTGAAACTTGGCTTTAAAGTAATGATTTAAATTGATTTCGTTCATGAAATTTTTTTATTATTGATTTCAATTATTTTCTAATAGAAACAAAAAAAAATTGTACAAGTTGGTTTGGGAGGTAAACCAATCAGAATTAAGAAAATCATTTGCTGACAGTAATTATCACGGGGTTTTAGAAAAAAACAGCAGACGATCTGGAGAGGAGATTCAAGAAACTTAAAAAACAGATAACTGTTTTAATATTTTTCTCAGTAAAATATAAAACTTTAAAAATATTTAAAATCTTAACAAGTCAAAATCATATGTATAAGCAGTCTAAATATAACATTTAAAAAGTAATTCTTAATACCATGGAGTGAGTAAATCAATCTTCATGATGACCTAGTTTCAAGTTCTGACCATCTAATTCCAGCCAAGAAATCCCAGTTGTTATTTTAAATTTTATCTATGAAAATCAAGAAAAAGGAACAATGCATTGCTTCCAGGAGAGCATAAAGACAGTCACGTAAGAGAACATTCATTTATCTATGCTAGATTAAGGATTTTTATTAGTTACAGATTTTAAGGATTTTTATTAGTCATAGATTAAATGTAAAAAAAAAATCAGATTCAAAGATAAATCTTAAAGCATATTTTAATAAAATGTTAATTAAAGAAATGATTAAAACTGAGCATTACAAATTTTGATATTTTATATAAAGTTTAAAAACTTATAATGAGCGTTATATAGGTTAAGTGATGATTACATTTATATGAGTGCAAGTAACAGTGATCTACTAGCAGGAAAGAAAGCATCTATTATCCAGAATTAAATATATATATATAGAAGATAAGTGTAAAAAAGTAAAACTCCTCAAAAATATCTAATAAGGAATAAAGATACATGGGAAATAAATTGTGAAAAACAGATGAAATAAACCTTAGTGCATTAGGAAATATAAAACATCTGTGGAATGTAATCTTACCCTACTGTTAAAAGAAAATGTGAAATGCTTTCTTTTTAATAATAATAGTAACCAAATAAGCAAGGAATCAATCAAATGCTAAATCATGTATTACTAATGCAAGGAGTATTTAAATCAAACGTGTAAGATAAGTTGCAGATAATCTTTAATTACTAAAAGAAAGAAAAAACTGCTACCGTGTCAATAACCTGACATGTTAATTGTAATAATCTTCAGATGAGAATAAATAGAACAAAGATGATTGAATGTTGATATGCACCCAGGGGGTGTTTGAAACGAAAGTGATAAGAATATATAACGGTCTGGAGAAAGAGCTTAACATATCTGCTGACAGATGGCACCACTAGGCTACTTAGAACCTAGAAAATTTGTATAGTAGGCAGATACATAAGTTAAAAAAAAATTTTTATTTTATATATTTTGATTCTGATCATTAGTCCATTGTCACTAGCTCAGTGGAACAGCAGAGATTTATATTTTATAAATTCTTATCTAAGAATATTTTTTAAAAGAGAATAAAATAAGCCACTGCCAGCAATTAACACACACACATTTATTTACGCACATATATATAAAATTTAGCATTATCATTTTAGTATGTTTACTTTAGCATTTAACTACATTTTAAACTTTATTTTAGCTTTTAATTTACATTTTAATTTTTATAAGTTTGCACAGATGAATTTATAAAAGTTTGTTTTGTAATGTTGAGTATAGATCGGTTACATAGATCACATGGTTAAAAACATTTCAAAATAAACGATCAAAATATAAAGTCATTGATGGAATTTCAGAGGGAAATATATAAGAAACCCAATGGCATTCATCATAAGATGCCGAATTGACACCAATAACTTAAAAGACATCCGAATAAATACATTTTAGATACCGTAAGGTATCATTATTTACCAAATGTCTATATATTTTGATCAAATATGAAAACCAAAACATAATTAACCGATAACGAATCCATGCAAGCGTCTATACCCAACTTAAATTTAATGCATTTTTATTTAGTGTTGAGTATGAAATAGACTACATAGATTTGCATTTGAAAAGAAAATATTCTATCCCTTATTCAACTCTAAGCCAAAAGCTCGTTAAACCAACGTCAATCCATCTGATATATCGATGTATTCAATGTAATACGACAACACGAAATACCATACTGTCAGGAATGTACATCTGAGCAGCAGGGTTAAGAGAAGAAATTGACTCTCGTCCAGATAGGAATACTACATCTATCTGATGAGAAGAGCAATAAAAAAAAACTTCATAGGAAAGGACTGCGGTCATTTTTGCCGACTTACGATCGCATTCCATAGGCAAAAGGGGTTGTGCGGCATATAATTCAATCCTGCACATAGCGAACCTCGTACTACATCTACTAATTACACCAATATATCCAATCCATTGACCCAATTCAACTACGAAACGAATAACCTAGGATTACCCTCCCCTAATAAAACTTTACAAATCTATATAGCCATTCACGCCCGACTTAAGTTTAACATTTATATAATTTTAATTTAACGGAAAACAAAAATCATAATAAAAACTTAAAAGAACAAAAAAATAAATAAATGGAATGATTTTACAAAAGAAATACACCAAATAAAATTACTTATTAATAAATTAAGTTGGTCAGATAGGATTCTATTTCAATTATTTTAAATACGGAGCAAGTTTTAGAATTAAAGTTCTTATTGTTTAGTATACTGGAGTTTTAGAAATAGATTTAAAGCTTAGAGTTTATAAAGTTCTTACGATTTTTAAAACATTCCTCTTTATCCATTGCTTGCCATTTGGAATCCAGCGTTAAATCCCCCGATGATCCTGCAGTCCTCAATATAGAAAAAAAAATGATGTTTCATTTCTTTTCCTTTTTTATATAACCACTGAAAGAATTGAAAGTGCATCTTTCAATCTCTTCAACTCCGACTTAACACATCTCAGTCTTCTCTTAAATTTTCTTCACTCACTAAAAATTTATTTCCAACTTTTTCTTTTATATGTAAACTTTCAGATCCAATGGGCATTACGTCATCGATGATGATGATTCTTTCACTGAGGTCTGATTCCCCAATGGATTTCTTTCATTGGCTATTAGTTTCTATTGTTTTCTCCTATCTGACCGTTGCTTATACATTTTATGAAATGCCCAAGGGCTAGCTTACATTTAACTAATTAAAACAATCATTTCAATTTTTTCAATAACATTTATTAATTTGTTTTGTACAAACTTAGATATATTTTTATTTTTAAATCTTTACTGAAAATTTAGTTTTAAAATACTTTTTCTTTAATAAAGTTTTCATTTAATAATTTTTTTCATCTGTGCGATTTTATATACATACGAGTTTAAGATAGAATTAATTTTCAATTTTTATGTCTTAAAAAAAAAAAAGAAGTTTTTAAATGCGAACTTTTTATTTTAATTTCATGTTTAATAAAAAAAATAATGTAATGGCGTATGTCCCCGTTACAATATGAATATGCAACCAGTCTGAATCCTGTGAAACGATTATAATGCCAGTAAAAGTTAAAAAGTTTTTTTTTGTTGTTTTTGTTTATTTGTTTAGGAACTTATATTTAAAGAAAAAAAAAACCTTGCAACATCATATTAGTATATGTATTCTATACTGTAAATATAGTTGTTATTGCAAAAAAAAAAGAATAGATAACTAATGTAATTTGATTACCTATGTCATTAATTGTTTTAAAAGAAGTTAGCAAATATTGTTAGATAATTAAAATCAATAGATTTAATTAATGATTTAATGAAATATATCATAAAAGTAATTAATAATATTGATGATATAACAAGGGGAAGGATTTGTGTTTAAAGGTACAATATTGAAAGGAGAAATGATATTTTAAATTTGATCTTATGTTTTATGATGAACCATTTGATATGGCTATACAAAATCATGAGTAGTTTAGTTTGTAATTTGTATAAGCAAATAGTTATAAGGATAATTGATAGTAGCCAAATATAAATTAGAAATATGAAGGTAATAATTGTTTGCTAAAGCAAAAGTAAGTATTGTACACCCAAGGATTGTCTATTAATATTTAGCTGAATCTCCTAAATTGTAGATGAAAATTATGGGAGGAAGATATAGTGGTTCAGATTTAATAGTACACCATAAAATTCTTATTGGTTGTATTTTGGTATATAGGTTGGGAATAAAACCATAGGAAGATAGAGTCTGAGATTAAAAACTAATTGATGATTTTATAGTTGTTATATTTTTTTAAAACAAATAAAAATCAAAGGATAAATATCATGGAGTCTACCAATAAACAAAAGGTGACATTTCACCATAAAATAATAAGATTATTGTATTGAAGCAAGAATATAATAATTAATGTTTTTTATTTTGGCTTTATAATTTAAAGCCTAACTTATAATGGGTTAATAATTGGAAAAGAAAGGGAAAAATGATTATCTAATGGAGTTATCTGATTTATGATATATAGAAGAGAATATATATATATCACAATGGCATCATACTACATGAAAAGGTAATATTTCTTTTTGTTTAGTTTTTTTTTTTTTTGTAAATATCAAAAAGGAAGTTTTTCAATTGCTATAGTATTAATATATTATATTTGTATATAAATGTATTACTATTGTTATTTTGCCTTGATCACATAAATCAATGATAATATTGCAAATTATTAAAGTCTGCTCATCTACAAGGAATTAAAGTATGAATTGCTTATTATTAAAAGTATCAAATCTGATTACAATGTAGTTAACAATATTATTTTTAAGAGTATTAGGGAACATAAATATAAAATAAAAGTACAATTTTGATTATGAATTCAAGTTATAAATCTTTTCTTAATTAATACACTATCTATAGAGTTCTGTAAAATCCCTCTTGATATTTTATAGGTGGATTAAATAACTCATTAAAAATCAATGATTATCCTGAAATCCCCTTCATATAAATTTATTATATGATTATTGCTAATTATAATCCTATAGAAGTAATAATAATAACATTTAGTATACAATAACACGATAGTATAATTTCTTCATTAGTTAATTGAAAGTCTATAATTATAGGTGTTTTATTGTATTCATTTAATCATTATTGTTAGTCATGAGAGTATGTAGATACTGAATAAGAAGGAGTGTCTGGGTATTCTCATGCCATTGGATAAATACTTTTGTGTATATTTAATGTTAAAGGGTATGCAATCTTGTTGATAGGATAGGAGAGTCATAATTATTAATAGACCAAAGATAATTAAAAAATGGTAAGAGTCTTAAATGTTATCTAGATCAAGTCATAGAATAGCCTAATGTAGGGGACTTGGCATGTCATCTAGGGGTCATCCTATTGGCAGGATGAGTACAATATATATATATATTGTAAAGGATAGCTTACAATGCACACATTCCTAAAAAGATCAAGCATATTTATTGAACCCAATCTATTTGGAATTTATATCAATAGTGGGAAGATTATTATTTGTTATTATTATTACCTATATACATATAATACACAATAAATTATTATATTTATAAAATAAAATACGATCAGTATTTTACAAAGTAATATTGTATATATATATATAAAACTATTTGATTAAATAAACTGTAATGTATATATTTTTTTAAATTTAAAATTGAATATTAATTTATAGTTAAATGAATTTGGGATGACCTGAAGTTAATTAGGTGGGCACATATGTGTGAAAATAGAACTGATTTTATTTATTTATTTTTTATTTGTAATAAGTGAAATATATTTAAACAATACATATAAAAATCTAAATGAATTTAAACAATAGGCAGTCAAAAATCTTGGCTTTCCTGGAAATCTACGCGCGTGAAATGTATAAAAACAAAAGACAGTTTACAAATCGTTCTTCTTATTGTTATAGCACCTGTAACAAAAGACAGCAATTTAAAGTAAAATTTAGAATGCTAAAATGGAGTTTTACTTTTTCTTTTAGTTAAATTATAAACATTTTAAAAGTCAAATGCTGTAACTAAAAGTTTATCAAATTCAAAGGAAAGAAAGTGAAATAAGAAGTAAGAATAACTGATAAATTCTTAAATAATTAAATCGTGTTTTAAAAGTTGTTGGAGTAAATTTGAATATTTTAAATCTTTTCAAAAAGAATAACAAGAATTAAGTCTGCTGAAAAATTGGAAAAGAAAGAAAAATGAAATAATTTTCTTAATATATATATAAAGCGTTTCAATACTATCCAATGTAAATATATGATTATAAATAATTATTAAATTGTACTTTAATATGAAAATGGGCTAGAGCAAAACATGCTATTGTGTGTCATGGTATTTCCTACCAGCTGCATTAAACATCTATATATATATATATATTTTTCTACTTTATTGTAAACACACAAGAAGATGCCTGCAGTCCAAAGTAAACAAGGATTGGAATACTTTATGGTGAATCAAATGAGGATCAAGATGTTTACCATTAAACACAACTATAGGAGACACCATTGTATCTATCTATCCTTGCTAAGGAAAATGATTTACTAAGTGAAACTGCTTTGAAGAATAACTTGCCTAACTATCAACTACTACTACTTTTATTAGGATGATTTTTATGAACTTTGTTCCAATTACAATTTTTAATCAAAGAATCAATATTGTAAATTTTTGTTTATTTATTATTTTTTTTTATTTATATTATCTGTTGTATTTTCACACTCAGATGCTGAAGCCTCATTTTTCAGAATTAGCAAAGAAGAAAAGGGGGGATTATTCATTTTGATATTTTTTATATTTTCATTATAAATAAAATTTAGGTAAAGCCACCTGCTTCACATCAGGTTATCCACATAAATATTGAGGTAAGACTATCTAAATTTATTTTCATAGGTTAAATTACAACACTTATACAGAATACATATTATATGTTTTATTTTGTGATTAACCGTGTACGTATATTTTCCAGTATGTTTGACTAATCAACTGGTATCTGTCTCTATCATATATATAAATTGGGGAAACTTGTTAAATAGATTAACATTTGTAAATATATATAATTTAGCTAGCCAGCATCTCAATTACATTAAATAACTAAAGTTTATTTTTCTATATAATTATGATTTGTAGAGAATGATTGACATAGGTGGATTTCTACCATGGGGTATAAGGGTTGGATCTAGAGGATAATTAATTAGTAAGATGGTAGAGGTTCACTTGTGACACATGTACATATGATGATTATTATATTTTTTTTATATTTTTTTTATCATTACTATTGTTGTTATACTTGATATTTATTATTGTTAATAAATGTTTGAGAGTTTGTATTATTCCGGTCTCTGGTTTATTGAGTTGTCCTGACATTCCACAGTTTATAAATAATTATACATGCATACACATCTATTTTTCTTATTATATAAAAGCTTGAAAATAAAACAAATATAATAAATGCTAGTTGTAACCTATATATAGGTGCAGGTGTTGCTGTGTATATCTGTTCATACCTGCTAAAGGAGTTAAAAGCAATATTCTCTCTGGGTTTGAATATTAGGGCATAACGGAATTAAAAAGGGGAAAGTGGATGAACTAACCTAAATTGCATTTATTATTATTAAATAGGGATAGAGTTAGTCAATTAAAGGGTATGCAATCATTGGTTAAGCATTTCATCAGGTTCTCATTAGCACTTTATCAGATGACCCACAGTCTGAACATAGTTGGATGCAACTTTTTTCCCTTCTAAGCCTGGTAGGTCTTTGCAGATTGTTTCATTAGGGGTAATAAATTAGAGCATATTAACTTATCCCCACACCATATTGCTACATCTGCATAGTAGTACAGTCTGCAAGTTAGTTGACCATCCATTACATCTGGTGTTTGCAGTGTTTGGGATTAGTTGTAATCATTCCATCTGTTATATCTGGCGTCATCAACTTTTGGGGCTAGTGGTCATCGTTCCGTCTGTTATATCTGGTGACCAACATGGATGCACGATGTGTAGTGGGACTACACACCGCTAAAGATCAAATTAGCGACTAGCGTGACTGGTATGACAGGTATTAGGGGGGTGTATGATGAGAATTGTTCCATCCATTATAATATATTAGTATCTTCCTAAAACAATGCAAAAAATCTATGCTGATGATATTGCTGTGATTTATCAAAATTCCTGAAAAAGAAGTATCTCAATAAGAATAAGTAAAGATTGAAAATCTTTTCTAAAAACTGGGGTCTTATTTCTTAATCCAATGAAAACAATATGCTCAATTTTTTATCTTAGCACATCTCATAATCTCAATGTAACATTTTGCAATTATAGGCGAACACAATTCTATCTCATACTGTCTAGGAATAAACTTAGATTGCAGTTTAACTTTTTGTTCTTATTTATAACTAAGGTTAGATAAAAAAATTTAAGAATAACTTTTTTGGAAAACCAGCTAGTATTTCTTGGGATTATAATGCAAATAATTTAAGAACAGTTTTAGCACAAGCATATTTTTCTGGTAACAATGTTGCACCTGTTTGGATAAAATGTTCTCACAATAAACTTCTGAATACTCAAATGTTGCCATGAAAAATATTATTGGTATACTCAAGTCTATTTCTTCACAGATGCATTCCATCATCAGATATCAGAAGTTCTTTCACAGAAAATATATAAAAAGCTGTTAAGCATATCAAATTTTCCAATAATTTAAGATACAATTTCATCACCTAAGACTTGCCACAAATCAAGATCCTCTTTTTGAATGCTAAATTAAGAATTTACAATCAAAAAATTATGGTGTAAAAAATGGGATTCTTATGATATTTCCAAACAAATTTATTTTTCTAGATACAACAATAAATCCAGTTAGATTTAAATTTCCTAGATTCAACTGAAGTTTCATGAACAAATTCAGTACAACTCATGGGCATTGTGCCTATCTGCTTCATAAAAGGAATTTATCCACTATTCTCTTATGTAAATGTAGGTTGAGTAACAAAATTGAAAAACTTATTTAATAAATTTAGCCATGGGTGATTCTATCTCCTGGTTGGAATCTCTACAGGTTTCTTTATATTTTGTTAATAGTTAAGCTGTCAAAAAAATCCAGATACTAAATTAATTACCCATTTCTATACCTGCTCAGTATACTATCTACCTATTAACTCATTTGATCTAACTTAACTCCTAGATATTTGCCTATCCATTAAACTGATTATCCATCTCTCTACAAAATATATTTATCCATCCCTCTATATAAATCTAATTCTACAAATCTTCCAAACTATCTTACTCAATATTTATCATTACATTTCATCTACACCCTTGTACACATTATTCAAACGGAACATATTTACTTATTTATACTTCACTGATTGCCAATTCTGTCTGTTTGAATTACATATTCAATTGACTCTATCGAGTCTATTTCCATGTATTCAATCTTTTAATCCAGCTTGAATTGCCTATATTTATCAACAAAAACTGACAATTCTATCATCTAACCAGACTTACTTTCTAACTAGGTTCATTTATATATTAGAACTATTAATTTACTCAACTCATACAGACATCATTACTCCTTTTACAACCTATTTATGTTCCTGTCAACCCACTGTGTCTAATATCACTCATTCTAACCTAACCAACATTATCAGACATCTTACTTAATCTTTTTATTCACAAACATTCTATTCCATTCATATTTGTAATACTTACCAGATACAGTCAATACAAGATAGACTTCACTAGGACACAGTCCTGCAGTTTGTATAAAAGGCAAATTTTTAAGATTTTACTTTTTTTTTTTAATAGTTTAATTAAATAGAAAAGTTCAAAATGATATGAAAATGTATTGATATGAAAATGTATTAAATTTAACTGCCTTAAGACATATTAATTTAAAAATAGATTTTATAAAGAAACTTCAATATTTAAAAATGATTTTATTCTTCCATTATGGTCAGGATAAGTTGTCTCAATTAGTGAAGACAATTTATATAATAAATTGTTTAAGCTTTATGAAAATCATTTTGGTATGTTTTAAAATGTCAGGATGATGCAGATATGTTTGAAGAAATTAGAATGTTTCAGTTGATAATTCCACAAAGTTTTTCTAGCCTTATTGTATTAAAATATAAGTAAAATCTTTCTGAAGCTTATTCAAATTCAAACTTATCAATAGTTCTTCAATTTATGTTACCAACACCAGTAAACTGAAATAAGTTTTTGAAAATTAAAAGCTATTTATGATAAACAACAAATTATTTAATAAGCTGTTCTTACAATAGAAAATCAAATTTCGAATTTTATGGATATAATTGTTTTGCAACAAAAAAGAGTAAAAAAAAATTTGTCAATCTTTTTTTATCTTTTTACATTTTTTTAAATGTATTTTATACTATAAAAATGTAAAAATAGATAAATGTTTGTTTTTTTTGTATCACTTGACTTGGCCCTGCAAACGTTTATGCAGGTTTTTTCTATCATATTCACTTACTTATTGGACAATACCCGTCCACATTATCTGAATGCTAATCCTATCACACCACATTTACCATTGGATTTACCAAAGTCTAGCCATTTCCCTATCTAATAATCAACACCCTGTCTAATCTTACCAAGCTTATTACTAATCTGATGAGACCTACTTTTCCATTTAATATAGAACCAACTGATCCTACCAAAATTATCTTCTTGGTTACATTTTTAGTCTTCTTGCTGTTTATATCTAATCTATTTATTTTCCTAACTGACTCTAGCAAATGTATCTCATCCAAAAGAATTTAAGTAAGTAGACATCCAGCCATTACTGATTTTATCCACTATTCCCCAAATACATCTTCATAGTAACTCATTTGAAAATACCATTATCTAATAAGGTATATGTAATATGAATATATCACACATTTATAGATAGAAATCACCACTGGAATTTTCAATCAAGTGTTTTTGAAGAAAAATGTTGATAAATATCTGTCCATTAAGTGATCTTGAACTTATCTATGTGTAGTTGCTCTTATGTTATTAGCCTCTTTGGGTTTAAAATCTAAAACAAATTAAATATTATTTAGCATTTCACCTGATCATCTTATTCTTATCGTGTCATCTTAATCATTTAATTTTTAAAATTTCAACCTCATTATTATTATCTATCCACTCACTTTAATCAAATTTTATTATCTCAACTTTATTCTCACCTAAATTATATTCTCATATCTTTCTAAGATCAGAATTCATCCCACAACTTTTCGACACACTCAATACACCTTTTTTTTTTACGGAGTCATAATCTAATTATAACTACTCTTCTGAATTACAAATTAATAATTTAATTGGAATTTTACCAACCTATATATTTTCATTTTTGTGCATTAAAAATTTGTATTTTCTATTTTATAATATACCTTTTTTCTGTTAATTTACAAATAATTAGCATTTTACTATTTATTATATCATTTGTTTGATTTTGCTTTTCCATCCCAGATATATATATATAAGTTATATACAGAGTTCACAAATAAGCTCTTAACAAGCTTTGCAGAATATTCCCAACTTCAAACCAGTTTCTGCTACTGGTTTCCTCAGTGAGATGCTTGGATATTCAAGCATTAAATTAAAAATACCAGAACAAGCACAGCACTTTATCTAATGGATAACTATTAAGAAGAAAATCTGAAATTTTCAGACCTTCATATGTCTTCCAATCCAGCTACACCATATATTAATAGCGTTACCAATATAAAATTGGCAAAGCCTTAATAGCAAAAAATAAAATTACAAAGAAATCAAGTCATATGTCACATGATGTGTTTTAATAAGCTTGAAATACAAATGTTATATATATATATAGAGAGAGAGCTTGCAAATAAGCTCTTAACAAGCTTTGCAGAATATCCCAACCCCAGACCATTTTCTGCTACTTGCTTCATCAGTGAGGCGCTAGGATATTCAGGTCATATGTCATGACTTGATTTCTTTGTAATTTTATTTTTTGCTATTAAGGCCTTGGAGATTTTATATTGCTAAAATTATTAATATATGTTATATCTGAACTTGATTCAGTCACATATGGCTATTTAAGTTAGATAGCTGGATTGGAAGACATGAATGTGTGAAAATTTCAGATTTTCTACTTAATAGTTATCTATTAGATAAAGTGCTGGGCTTGTCCGGGTATTTTTAATCTAATGCTTGACTATCCTAGCATCTCACTGGTGAAGCCAGTAGCAGAAACGGGTCTGGAATTGTGGATACTCTGCAAAGCTTGTTAAGAGCTTATTTATAAGCTCTCTATATAACATTTGTAATACAAGCTTGTTAAATTAAGTCATGTGACATATGACTTGATTTCTTTGTAATATATATATATGTAATTTATCTATCTGTTGACTTTTTATTTTTTAATCATCTTTTAGTTTTAATAGTTTCACAATTCAATTTATTGTTAAACCTTTTATATATAGTTATAACTTTATAGAATTCATATTTTCCCACTTCCACTCTATCATTTTATTCATGGCATTACTAAATTAAAGTTTTTTTGTTTTGTTTTATTACTTATTTCTATTATCCAAAATCTCTACTATAGCATGTTTAAAAAGTTATTAATCTTTCATTTTTATGAATCATTATATCTAATGTATCTTATTAATTTAAATTATCTTTCCTGACTCACAGTTTCTTTTCACCATTTTATAATGTTTGTATGTTATTTTTGAATTTTTCTTATATAATTTTTACTGTTTTATCATCACACACATACCCCTCCCAATTACTTTGAGGATTACTTTTTAAAATCTAAACTATTTACTTTTTTAAAAAACTCACAAAAAAAAGATCTGATTTAATATTTTCTAAATCAACTCTATTATACTAAATTTATAGTGATCAAATTTTTATTTAAAAAGGTAAAAAAAAATTACATGTAATTTATAAATATTAAAATAAATTATTGTTTAAAAAAATCTTTAAATAGTACATATGGTACTCATCTAGTATGCATCATGGAATTTTTAATGCACATGAGGGAGCCACTGAACTACAACTGAAAAAACTAAGTGATAAATGGAACAAATATTTTTTTTGTATTAACGAATGAATATAAATCGAATGAAGAAATATTAGAATATAAAGTTACAATTCTTTTTAACACCTCCTCACAAAGTCTCTAATATATGTTTTATTTTTAATTGACAAGTATACTTTACATTTTCCTAAAAAACAATATGAAGATACGTAATTCATTCACTTGGCTTAAGATTATATTGACAAACCCATTTATTGCATAACAGTGACAGTATTTTATGTATAAACTATTTAAAATTTTCGCAGGCATATTGATACTTATAACACATTCATTCATAAATAAGCAAATAGTTTATACTTTGTGGCTAATTATGAATCAAAATTAAAAGAAAGATAAAAGAAGCTTTCTTTATATCTAGAGATGGCGATGCCATCAATAGAAAAGACTTGCTACAAAATATCAAAGAAATGGAATGCATAATTATTTCATTTGCATAAATTTGCATCATTCCAAGTCAATTTATTATATTTTGTAATACGGCTATGATTATGAGGGCTTGAACCTTGAAAGCGCTTAGCCATTTAATGAATAGATATTAAAATAATATATATTTGCTTTATTTGTTTTTAGCTTTGTGTGCTTGTGCATGTTAGCGCATTTTATATATTTTGATTCATTCATAAAATATTTTTCATAAATATAGATGTATAATTTTAAATACTCATTCAGAAAACTCTGGAATAATAAAACCAACATTCTATTGTATATCTTACCTATTCCATTCTTTTAACATTTCATAGAAACATATTTATAATATAATAATTAATAACAATAATAAGAATAATATAATACTATACTAACTCCAAATATACATATTATAATACTCTAATATATATGAGATTAAAAAGTTCTTCCCTTTGTAAAGGAATTATCTCTTTGTTTAAGTCCTTTCATTCTTCATTGAAGTAATATATAGCATACATTCCTTCATTAAGGTAGAGAAGATATATAGAGATAAGAATTTATAATAAAATCCTTTAAAATGTTTACAAATGAAACTTTAAATAATAATGGAGAGCTGACAGCAGACAAATTCAAATAGCAAACAATCCTTGTAAAACATTTTAATGACAATTAAAATCGGAATAAAAACAGGAAGATAATTTTGATTATAAATTGCTTTTTATACAGCTATATTATTATCAGTTAACTTTTAGCTAGATTAATTACAACAATGTAAGCTTAATTATTTCTTCCTTTATTTTTTTTAATATATCAGTTAACATATTTTAGCAACAGACAATTCAGAAAAACTATTCAAATCACTAGATAAATAAATGAACTTGACATGAATGGTTAGGTTATTTGTTTTATTGTAAAACAATTTGAAAATGTTTTTTTCTGTATTGTCTTTTATGTTAACTTTATAAAACAATTTTAAATAATTATTACTGCTTTTTATAGGTTTAATAATGTTATAAAAAATCATTCTATAACTGAGCTTGACATAAGTAGATTGATTATTTCAGTAGCAAATAATTAATAATAACCACTAATTAAAAGTTAGCTAAAATATGCCAGAGATAGTTTTATAAAGTTCAGAATTTAACTGTTAACACAATGAAACAATATACTTTTCCTTATATAATTTTTCCTTTGGCTTGTTTGACTATTTTCTTTAACATCTTTTAGAATTATTATTGGTAATGTTCTGATCTATCATGTCAGCTGCTTGATGGCATTGATGCTAAGCAAAAACACATAGATATAATGTTCCCGGGCTAGCACTATTGACTTTATTTTTGGAATAGGAAATAAAAGTAAATTATATTACAATTTACATCAAATTAAAAAATTCAAACAAAATATAAAAATGAAAGATAACTTTTTGGACTTTTAGATATAGTAATTAATCAGAGCTTTTGTGTGCGGATAAAAAAATTATGTTACTTTCTAATAGCAAATAATAGTACATTCGAGACTTTTTTGGACAGGAATTAATCAGAGGCTGGATTTTTGTGTGTATGTGCATATAAAAAGTTTCATTTTTTAATAGAAAATAAGAGTAAATTTAGCTTTTTTGGGACATTAATTAATTTAAAAAAAAGTGTTTTGAAATCAAAGTCAGTTTATTACAACTTTCACAAAATTTTTAAATGAAAGCTGACTTTGACTTCTTGGGACAGTAATTAATCAGAGACTGGAATTTGTGTGTATGTGTGTGTTTATATAAAAGTTACATTACTTTTTTTAATAACAAATAATAGTAAATAGAGTGGGAAAGTTACATTACTTTTCTAATAAAAAAAAGTAAATTTTACTCTTTTTTGAACAATAATTAATCAGACACTGCATTTTGGGGAAAAAGTAAATTTGATTGCAATTTACCCACTAAAATTAATAATTATAACAAACTATTAAAATGGAAGCTGACTCCAGTGTCTGGAAATTGCCGATTTTCAGAGTTCAAAGCAGCCATCTTACTTGTCTCAGATGATTTCTTGTGGATACATTACTTTCATTGGGATCTTCAAAATAGTGATGTGCCACACCCTAAAACCCAATTTGTGAGGGTTTCAGTCCTGATTGAACAGTGACAACATTGTTAGAAGGTACCAGTAAGTCAGTATACATGAAAAAAATGTTGAACCTAAGAAGTTAAATTGTTTTGACATGATGCAGTCAACACACCATCACATGATACTGAAGCAAAAATAGACAATATAGCATTACAATAAAGTATGTAACACAAGCAACTATAACAGCCAATGAAGACACTTTTCTGTGATTTTGGCATAGAAGCCACAGCAGTAGTTGGCAGCTGAGTAAATGCACTTTGCATTTTATCATAGAAAGAAAGCTATTGGCTTGGCCGCAGCCATGGAAATAGGATATTTCTAGTAATTTAGCTAGAAATAGTGCCATCAAACTGCTGACAACACTGCCTTATTATTTGATAAATCAGTTGAATCTATGCTTTTAGGAGAAACACTGCATAGATAACTTACTGGTTCTTTTATTTTATCATGAAGTTAATAAACAATAAAAATTGAAACTTTAACATTGACTTAAATAGTCAATAAGAACCAAACAATTTACTTCAAAACTGAATTAAAATTTTAAGTTAAGATTAAATGAATTTGAAAAAATAGAAGTAGAACATTTAAATTTTTGATTGTCTATTTTTATACTAGTGTGTGTTTTCTTTTATCTTCACTCATGCATGGCCTCTATTAAACCAATGAGTTACAAGTCTGCTTTATAATACTTAAATTAATAGTCATTCTTGACTTAATTGATTTAACCTTGAACTCTGTACTGTAAATCCATACAATTGATCATGTGATGTTTAGATGATAAATAAACTTAATATAAATATTTGTTGACCCTAAATAATTACCAAATCAAATATTTAATAAAATTATTAACTGATTTTTTAAATTAAATATACCATTCTCAATTTATTCTTTTTTTTTTTACTTTATCCCAACTAAACCCCTTTAATATTATAATAGATGTACCCAATTTTAAAATACATTTATTTTTTAATAAATCTTTTTAACTTTCAATTTTTCACATGTATGCTCTAACATTTACCACATACATGCACATTAGATATAACCATTTTTAATGCAATGAAAATAAATAAGCTATTGATGGACATTTAAAATCAATTAAAAATTAGAGCTACTCTTAGTCAGTTATACTCACTATTTTAAAATTTTAAATACTTTTATATAAATTGATATTTAATAAATCATTATTATTTTACCATCATTTATTTTAAAAATCAGCAACTAAAAATCCTAACAAAGTTAATTAATCATTTTAGATAGCATAGAACAACTTTATCTGTTACATTTAAAACATATTAAACTCTAGATTAACTCTTCTTTAGTTTAAATATTTTTTATTTTTTCAAGTAAATATTAAATAATCTAAGATGATTTTTTAAATAACTGCTAATTAATTGGGCTAAATGAATTACTTTAACTCATATTATTGAAACATAATTTAAGATTTTATTATGATAGCTCAGAGAAAGAAATTTACTTATTATAATCTTATGTAATTAAAAAATAATTTTTTAACGCTTTAAAACATATATCTAACTCAAAGAGTTAAATATATGGTTACAATTTATATGAGTAATTATTTATAAGTAAAGTTTGTTTAAATTTCTATCAACATATGGCTTTTTTATAAAAGAAACTTGAATATTTTGTGATGGGGTAAGAAGTTTATTATTGAATTATTTTTAATTGGAAAGGTAGAAACATAAATGTAATAAAATAATTGTATTGTACTTATTACATTTTACTAATTTTGCTGACAGCAAAAGTTCACTAATTTTTTTTAAAGGGAGCATCCTGAGCATTGGAGATTGAATTCCCAAAGTTAAGTAATCATGTTCAAGAAGTATAATAACTACTCTTTCTTTTTGCATTGTCAAATGTATATCATATAATACTAAATTGTCCAAGCACATTAATACTGTTACACACACACACACACAAAAAAAATTTGATTGTAACAATTGAGGTTAAGAGATATAAAGTTCTGAAAAAGATTGCTGGGGCAATCAAAACTGTAAGAAAGGGTGGTAAATAAAAGCAATGTGTAACAGTAGTAAAGTGCTTGGACAATTTAATATTATATGGTATACATTTGGCAATGCAATAAGAAAGAGTAGTTATTATACTTCTTGAAGAAGATAAAGGAATAGTGGAAATAGAACTTGGATAAGAAAAAAGAAGAAACAGTGATATAGATATATGAGTGGATACATGGAGTATATAAAGAATGTTAAGAAAAATTTGATTATAACAGTTGAGCTTAGCAGATATAAAGTTTTGAAGAAGATTGTTGGGGCAATCAAAAATGTAAACTGTAAGAAAGGGTGGTAGATAAAAGCATTGTATAACAGTAGTAAAGGGGTTGGACAGTTTGATATAATATGGTTAAATAATCATGACAAGTAGCTTAATTATTTATAAAACTCTTTAAGACTGAGATAATCACTCAAAAGAAGGAAAGCTCTCATCCATAAAAACGAACAGCAGCACCGTGATTGTTTAAATGAGGCCACTTTAAAATAATGGGCAAGTGATCATTCTTCAGTAATATAGAAACTATTTATAGCATTATATAGAGCTTTAATAAAAATTATCAGTAATCAACAAATTGCAAACAATTCTATAAAACTTAATTGTAACATAGGAATGAATAATTTCAAACAGATTCCCCCTCCCCTTAATTAAATTACAAAAGGAATAAAAGAACTGACAAAATTATATATTTCAGATTATTGCTAATTCATTTTGGTATACCTAAGATAACGATAAAGATATATAATAAACTAATCTTCATATTTATTTCACTTTTAAAGTTGATTGAGTTATAAATTTAAATCTAATATGGATTGTACTTCTTAATCTCGTTCATATGTATATTTGAGACAATTAAAATTATTGTTACATATATGAAAAATACAAAAAAAAATCAATATATTTTTATGACTCTTCCTGCTTGAGGGAATTCATATCAGATGTCGGTCTGGTTTTAAAAATAAAGCCCAATATATGACTACCAATGCAATACATTATAAACAGTCATTCATTATCAAAATAAAATGTATTTAAAATAATTTATTTTTCACATACATTAAAAATGAATGAATTTCTATAGGCTTTGAACATTCCATCATCAGATTTTCAATGAAATGGATGGCTGGAGAGTTGTGGGTTGGAGTAGTTTGAAGCCTGTCCATTAAAGTATGAAGATTGGCTATCTTAATATAAAGCTGAGCACTGATTGTTATATATATGTGTGGAGATAGTAATCTGAATCAACTGATGATTGCTGGTTTAGCATGAAATACGTATATTGGTGATTATTTATCTTTTCAACATGTGTGTAATCATGTGGGTCAGCAATATGAGATGGCAGGGAGAGTTGAGGGTTGTGTGAAAGTCTGAGTTCGATTCCTTTATATATTACATTATATATGTGCAGGTGTGTGTAAGCCTGTACAGTGTATTAATTTAAAAGGTTAAAATGACATGGCAGACAAAGATATTTTCCTATTCCTGCTTTTGAAAGACAGGTGAAAGAATTAACTTATTTCTCAAATTATCAAAATATGAATGGGGGAAGTATTGCAATAAGTTTTCCTTTTGGATTATGTTTCAGAATTTAAATATCCTCTTTAATCTACCCTTTCTTAGGACTATTGAATAGTATTAATAACCACATTGAATATTCATAAAACTTGGTGTGGTTTAATACAGTGGTAGAACAGCACTCAAGAGCTAAAGGTTATTGGATTCTATCTCAACTAAGTAAAATAATAACAGTTTAGTCAAATGAATGGAATCATCACACTCAATCGGCCACATTGAAGTTATTATTGCAAGAGGATTCAGATGCTATTCAGAACTAAACTCAGATTTGTAAATTGAATGATAACCACTACTGGCAGCATTTAATTTTTTTTTTCTTAAAACGAAGTCTGATACAATAACCAGCACATATGAAGGTCTTATAAGTTACAACACAACTCTATATAATTTAATACAGCGATAGGCTTTAGATCACAAGGTCCATGGATCGCAGCTCAGT
Source organism: Epiperipatus broadwayi (assembly GCA_028023455.1). Taxonomy (NCBI): domain Eukaryota; kingdom Metazoa; phylum Onychophora; class Udeonychophora; order Euonychophora; family Peripatidae; genus Epiperipatus; species Epiperipatus broadwayi. The sequence goes on along the minus strand of JAQFVV010006209.1, from coordinate 12,736,688 downwards.
TCTGTTACCCCTGGTGTTCAAACTCTTTGAACTTCTGCGCAATATGTAATGATAACACAAAACATGTTTATATAGTTTGTGCAAAAAGTATATATATATATAACTTAATAAAAATCAAGTGGTATATGTATAATGATTATAAAACCTTAAGTTTACTATTCCTTTTTTAATACTTGAAAGATTGATCCTTCGATCATTCAAATTGTGGCAACAGATGAGAAAAAACGGTTATTCCATTATTTGTCAAAACGTTAACAAATTTATATAAATCATTTTAAACAAATGCAGCGCTCTTATTTCAAGTTTTTACTAATCTTTCATTTTATTAAAATTGCTTTCATTAATGCCTTCATTAGTTGATTTGCGTCCTTATCATGCTAAGTGTTCAGCAAAAGATATAATGTATGATTTATCCCTTCAGCGATATTTTCATTTCTTCATCTCTCTAGGATCTAATAAAAAGAAACATTTCTCTGTTGATCCCAAATGACACATCAACATAGTCAGTTGCTGCAATTTAAAAACTAATTTTGTAAACAAAAAGAGAACTAAATCGGTTATTATTAAAACAAATAATGAATAAAAACTGTGCAATTTCAGCAGAAATAAGAATTATTACAAAAAAAAAAGAGGGAGAAAATTAATAACTATTAACACATTACAAACAGTACACTAAATATCAGTAAATCCCATCAAATGTGATAAACTTCAAAATATGCAAACAATCTGTGAATGATTGTATATGTTATAAACACACATACATATATAAACTTTTATGCAATATTGTGAATATATTTAAATCGATTGGTAGTAGGATTTAATTTTTTTGAGGTCATGAAGTCGATAGCACAAATAATAAAAAAAATATATATTTTTTGGACTATGGTAAACTGGTTAATTCAATTAAAACTATTCTAAATTAAATAGTAACCTCTCAATATTGAGTAATTGCAGCTGTTTTTTTTTTATGTGTCATAGCATCAGTTGGGAAGCGAACCCGCTAACCCGGGACAACTGCTTTAAGGCGGCTGTGCTGACCACTCGCCCACCAACGCTTGACTTATTGCAGCTGTTGAAATAGAACATATAAAGAAATGCTAACTTCATTATCTATTCATTGTAAGTAATATTTACTGAGGCTATAACCTCGATAATATGCGTATAAAATGCGATAGTAGGGACCTCTACAGTTGTTTTAACCACAAGCTTACGCGTATAAAATGCGATAGTAAGAACCTCTACAGGTGTTTTAACCACAAGCTTACGTAATCACTTATGTGCGTTTAATAAATTTATAACTATTCATTGTAATGAAATTTACAATCTAAGAATGATCTAATAAAAATCATGACTGTAATTACTGGTACTTCGTGATTTGAAATTGTAACAAGTCTTTTACTCTCTTATTTCAATTTTCTGCCATGTTATTCAAGTGAAAGGTAAAAATTTTGAGTTCAGAAAATTAAATTTGACCAATTTAGTTACCTGAAGTGTGGAAAAATATTCTGATACAAAAATAGATAATAGAGTAGCAAGTTAAAATAACTAACATATCTTGAGAACTTTATCTAAAAGAAAGTGAGAATTTTTTTAAATAATATTTAAAAAGAACAATTTAAGACACAATAAAAATAATTTATGATCTTTACAAAAAGTATAGAAAAATTAAGAAATCAATAAATTACTTTTCACAATTGTCTATGCTTAGGATTTATTTGAATAACTGATTGCCATACTTTTTTTTCTCAGTGATGCAAGTTTATTCATAAAAAAAAAAACAGATTCTAATATAGTTAGAAAAAGGTTTACAAGGGAGTGATTATATGATAAATTGAAATTTCAGGAACAACATGGTAAGAGGAAAAGGATACATGTGAAAAGGAAATGGGAGGTGGAAAGGGGAAATGGTGTGTAGTCCAGGACAGTTCAAAATGCATGTTTTCATTGAGCAAGCACCACATGGGTTACAAACATTTGAATGATTGAGTCCTATGACAGAGGATGGGAGTTGGAGTATTGCCCAAATGTCTGTGAGGAATGGAGGTGGGACTAGTTTCGTATCTCAGGTTTTGAGAGAGCGAATTAGATCCAAGAGCTTTTGATTCATTGAGTGTACTCTCGGATCAAAAATAATGGCACATTGGAGCAATGAGAGTGCATAGATGAGGAAAACTGATAGACTAATAGCTGCAAAGACCCCTGTTTTTATGGATTCTTGGAGGTTGAAGATGGTATTCCTGTGCCATACTTTTATGAATATCTCATAATAATTGTTGCTTAAATTAAGATATATAATATATCAACAGCAAATTTTTATTACTCAATAAATAACAATTATCTTCATTTTTAAAGTGTTATGAATAATAATAAGAAATTAATTAATTAAAATATACTTTTAGATATAGAGTAATATACCATTCACCCCTCCCATACTAAAATCAAAACATTTCAAAATCTCCACAAATTAGTAGAAGTTAAATAAGTGAAATTTGCATAAATGTTTTTTTTTTTGGAAAATGGTTTCAAATCTACTCTTAAATAATGGTGAGACTCAAAAGTCTGAATTGCAATTATAAACCAAAATAATAATTGTAATTAAAATTCAGAATATTAATAACTCCAACAAACTAATTAATAATACCAAGGACTGCCTACCACCCTCGCTGACACCTCAGGTGGTCTATAATATTGCCTGCCCTGAAAATTTTGTAGATCATTGTATTATGGTGAGACTAGGGTCTCTCTGTCCATTAAGCTATCTCAACACACTTATTCTTATAATAAAGCTTTGGTGGACACTGCTCATAGTTCAGTTTTTGCGCAGCACTGCACTTCAGCTGGGCATGATTGCCAACCGGGAAATCCAGTGGTGGTGTGCAGAGAGTGGCACAATCTTAAAAAAAAGATAAAATAAGCTTTCTTTATATCTAGAGATGAAGTCGCCATCAATAGAAAAGACTCTTGCTACAAAATATCCAAGAAATGGAATGCGTAATCATTTCATTTGCATAAATTTGCATCACTCCGAGTCAATTTATTATAGTTTGTAATGTGGCTATGATTATGAGGACTTTGACCCTTGAATGCACTTAGCCATTTAATGGAATAGATATTAAAATAAAAAATAATATATATTTTCTTTATTTGTTTTTAGCTTGGTGTACATGTGCGGGTTAGCACATTTTATATATTTTGATTAATAGCCAAATAGTTTATTGCACCGAGTTTATAAAAAGTTCAAGCAGTGGGGCTGCAATACTTAGAGCTCCAGAACCAGCGTACTTATAAAGTATTTATAATTTTCTCCAATCCCTGATATTATAACACAATAGGTTATGATTATAATAAGTTAGAGAAAAAATTAAACTTTTATGGAACTAATAAATTAAATAATAATAATTAAACTTTTGCACAATTATTTTTGTCTAGCAAACACCATGGATTGTTAAAAAAAAAATTCTAAAAGAAGCCTAAGTTATTTTGTAGTCAACAAAAATATTAATACGTTATAAAAATGATCACATTTTTGAGATCTTACATTTTTAAATATAAGAAATTCTATGTAGACCATTACTTTAATAAACATTTCAAAACTGCCCTATATGGATTAATGCAATGGTAGAGTGAAGAATTCAGGACCTGATGATGATACTCAAACATATTTCGATATGCAGAGTGATAAATCATTTATTTTGTTTTTGTTATTTCAAATTGTCAACAGTTCATGGAATTATTGATTCAAAATATTTCTATTTATAATATCTAAATATTAACTCACTGTTGATTTCTAGATGCGGTAGTGGACTTAATTAGTGAAGAACTTACTAGCTTCACACTCTCAAATCAAAATGCTTTGGATTTGCCTATATAATTAGAAAGTAGGTTGAAGATGAGATGCCACTCTTATCTTTATAAAGTCATAATTTTGTTTTAAGATTTGTAGAGGTCCCTCTCATGGTAAAATTGAGCACTCAATGTACATAATAGTAAAATTAAAGCTTTATATGTATTTAAAAGAAGCAACAAAAACATGTCATTCAAACACTGGGGGAGGGGATCAAATCAAATTATTTTGATAACTGAATAAATTGGTTTATTAATTAAATGCTATAAGAAGACAATAATTATCTAAATTGCCATTGACTTCAAAAAAATGTATCTTCTCTTTTTTAATGCAGTGGTTATTGTGTTGATGTAACGCTTACACAATATATATATTTTCAACTATTTATTCAAAGATATATACATGATGAAATTATGATTAAAAAAAAATCAAAATGTTTTAGAAAGATGAAAAAATATTATTGCAGAGCAGTAAATTCCACGTGACAAATTATGTTCAATTCAATGCATACCAGGCTGCTTACTCCAACACATAACTCAATCCTTCCAAAGATCACCCCCCCCAACGCCACCACCACACTTGCAGTCACATTTTTCCTGTTTGCCTTCTGGTGCACCTTCTTGTTAGGCAACAATAACGGTAGGCATTCATCTGCATTTACCAATAAATTATGGGTTAAAAGCGTGAGATAACAGCATACTCCCCCTCAGGTATTTTCATGGTCACCTGGTCACTCCTAAGAAAACAGTCCAACCCATAAGCTACCACAACCACAGTAGCCAGTACTAGCAATCTTTTCTGATATCTCATCTGCTTCATGGTATAAGGATTATGTTCCTGGCAGTTTCATTAAATTAGCCCAAGACTATAAAATCCTGTCTAACCAAACCAGTCAAGTTTTGGACAAATAAACTTTCCTTCAAATTATATAAACTTTTTTAAATATCTTATGCTACATTGTACAAAAAAGTAACATTAATGACAATAATTTATAAATATCAATTTCCATACTTATAGATCATGAAGTAATTATATACCAGATTTATACAATAACCAACAATCATTTAAACTCATTCCAGTATTACTGTATCCATATCACTCTAATTCATAAAATATTAGTTACATTTGACCTACCTTTGTAACCATGGCAAAAACTTTATAAAACATTTGTAAAATTTATGTAACAGAATTTTTGGTCAATAAAATATATTGTTGAAACGTAAATTTAAAACACAAATAAAAAATCATTTTTTTTTTTTTGCCTTCAAAATAAAAAAAACAGCCATGGTTTATTGAATGACTATAAAGTAAAGAAATTGAAATGCTTTTATAAAGAACATTAACTATATATAATTTTTGTATTTAAAAAAAAATCATTAAATAAAACTTGCCATTGTTTATTATAACATTCGTATTTTCACCTACCTATTTTTATACATTGTTAAATTTAGTATAGGGCTGCATTGTGCACTGCCATTTTGAAAACATCTTAAATATTTTAAGTAAAGTATCAATCGGCATTGTTTCTTCAAAAAGTATTTATAAGCCTAATTCAATTACTTTTATAATATTTCGTATTTCAAAATATAGAGATACATAATCTAGCATAATTATAAATAATATTTTAATTTGCGAAGTGCAGATAGTTGAAAACTGAAATAAATTGAGATACTGCAAGATCTCAAGTGCTCGTTATAAAACTTGTCTGACAGCCAATCAGATGACATGATAGCTGTCAAACGAAATCCAAACCTAAACACACAACAAAGATTTTACGAGAAAAGGGCCTTTCTCGTAAAATCTTTGTTGTGTGTTTAGGTTAGGATTTTGTTTGACAGCTATCATGTCATCTGATTGGCTGACAGATAAGTTTTATAACGAGCACTTGAGATCTTGCAGTATCTCAATTTATTTCAGTTTTTAGCATAATTATATTTTATTATATATAAACTGGCATTTTTAAGCATGTTTGATTATTTAAACTATTAACTTCCCCAAATTACTTTTGGTTCCAGTAACTTTGGAAAAATGGTGCCCTTCTACATGTATACATATTTCCATATATTCATCAGGAAAATATAACACCTCAGTAATGTTTAATAATTCAAAATTGAAAAGTGAAATAAATAATTTTATTGTTTGGCTTTGAATAATTGTGAGATCAGAGATTTCAAAATTGTTACATTCTTATTGAATATATCTATATAGTAAATCAAAAAAATTAACCAAGGTAATTTGTAATAAAATATTAAACAATGTCAGCATTAATGAATTTTATATACACACATTACATTGGGGGCTGAGCCCATTGCACATTTATGTATGCTTATATTATACATGGAGTTAAAATTTAATTATTTCATTAATTTTTATTAACAAATGAAATATTAATTGTATATTGTAACTCTTATATGCATGTTCATAGTTGTCCATACATGTATATTTACTATTTATATATTAAAATAAAATAAGATAGATTGATTTATTAATGTTTGGAATATTTTATATTATTAGACATATATGTCCATATATATGTTTATTTAATACTATTTATAATTTATAAACTACAATTTAAACAATGTTACATGTAGTTTTCTTTTCAATTCATGAAAATAATCTGACATTTGTAAATAACAAAATCAGATATTTATCTGTAGAGTTTATCACAACCAAGGCTTTAGTCAGAGAAAATCCTGATATCATGGTTTTTTGTTTGTGGAGCCATCTATTGAGATAGTTCACTAACTTTTTTTCATAAATTTATATAGTTTTAAAATATTAAAAAAATAATCAAGAGGCCAGTATAATCAAATAACTCCAGAGTCAAAGAGTTTACCACTCACTGCCTTCTCTTTGATTGATTTATTCTTTTGTAATTGGTTTCCAGTTTATTTGTGAGATTATTTTGAGAACATTTTTTGGAATAACTAAAAATGTTATTTTTTTATGAAGTTTATTAAGATTTTTGGATGTTTTTAAACAATAACTGTGTAATAATTATTAAAAACAAAAGTATACATACTTCCATGTTTATTTTATATGCATATGTTTTATTTTTAAAAATAGAGGTAATAACTTTTAGTATAGCATTAACCAAAAAATTAGTGCCATTCTGATCACTCTACCCTATGAAGATTATAGCTAATACATCATTGCAGACACTGTTAGAATAATTTAAGATATTTTAAAAATTAAAAAGCAATTTTAATATTTTAAAGGAGAATTTGAGATTTATCAGAGATGAATAATCTTTTTAGTATTCTAAATACAAATTTCTATCAAAAAAGATTTTATTCATTTTTAAAAATTTTTAAATATAAATTTCAATTAAAAAAGATTTTGTTCATTTTCTAAAGTTATTCTGCTCTGCCAAGTATTCAGTAATGAAAGCATCTTTTGCTATCATTATGATCTCATTTTTTCAATATTTGTAAAGTTTAAATATGAATTTTTAAAATTCTTTTCATTAGCAAATTACTATCAAATCAAGTTCAATTTATTGAATTATAATATAGAATAACATTTTAAGACTAAAATCAAAAGTTGAAATCTTCAACAAAAAAAAGTATCATCAGGGAAAACAATTAAATCTGTAGCAGTGTTCCATGAAGTTAATGCTAAAATAGCTTAAGTATTGTGGGTAATTTTTTGTTTCACAGTCATTGCAATCCCAAAAGTTATCTTCAGGTTAACAGCATATGATATATATGCTTTTTATAAACATTATATACTTCTCCTTAGAATTATTTAGATGATGCAAAGGTAATAAGTCACCTCTAAAGTCCAGTCATCTTAATTTATGCTTTACTATGATTATTGGTTCAGTGACGGGCCAATACATTCATGATACCAGATTATTTTAATGAGCAGCATTGATATGTTTCCAGAATTTTTCATATTATAAATATTTTAGTATTTATGTATGTGCAAACAGCTGAGATATTGATGGCTGCTTTTATACAATTGTGGCCAATTTTGATATTGGCTTAATGATAATTGGCCTAAACTTTTATAGCATATTTCATTTAAATCCTGTCACAAAGATTGACTTAACGTGCAACTGAATAGTGATTAACTTGCTGCTGATACTCTACGGCCTCTGATATCTATTCTTTGAACCATTTACTGTGTTCATATTCATTTATTAATGTTTCAATACCCCATCTTTCCATATATTTCTAGATATATGAATCTATTAATCACATATTTTTTTAGTAAGACTTATTCATCAAGATTTTTAATTAATAAAATAAGTCTATATAATTTTGCTTTGATTAGTGTTTAACAATAATGAAGTAGGCTGACTTATAGAAAGACTGCAGAGCAGAATATTTATGCTTTAACACCATATTGTTTTGATTATCACTATTATCCACATTTCAAGGCAATTGATGATTTGAGGTTTTTGAAATATACATCCAGTTTACTTACTGCACTGTTTTTTGGAGCTTACATCTTTTCAGTTATTTACATTATTTATAGAAGCATTAATCTAGTAATTATAAATATATGTATCATAATTAAAAATAAATATCAGACCATATCAGCAAACTAATTTGCATAAATTACCATACTCCTCTCATTGCCATTGACTGCATTCAGATATGAATAGGAAGTCTAAGAACTTCGAAAGCGCTTAGCGTATATAAACATATAAACAAAATTAAACTTCTCTAACAAGCATGTAGCGGAATTATTGGTATCAGATCATAATAAAATCTACCAACGAACAACAAAGTCACATGACAACAAAGGATCTTTTGTTAGCCATTAGATATTATACACAACACCTCAAAATATCAATAGTTTGTGAGAATGAATTATATTTCAAATATTCATAAGATTGCAATTGTGGCATTATAGATAAATGGATGTTTTTGAATACAGTCATGAAGACCATTATGATTTCCACGCTAACCAAGCTCATTTGTTTGACATGTCAGTAACATATTTTTTATAGTCTGTTATTGCTTGCACTCCTTTGACACAAATTATGTTACAGTATATTACAAAATAACAAATTTCCTCTCATTAATATACATTTATTTATATGTTAGTCATTAAATGAATTGATATAATTCTCTAATGTACTTCATACAGAATGGAAGAATAGTGTGAATACATTGTATAATAAATTGAAAGTTATATCTTTAGAGTCTTGCTTTTTCAATTTATTTTACTATCAGATGACCCCTCAATCCCCATGGTTCTTGATGACTTCTACAGATACATGTTCTATTTTATATTTTTCTTCTCAATTCACAACTTCTATTCCCACAATATTTTTTAGTTGATTAGACTCCACATCACACAAACAAAAAAAAAAAATCTTTAACAATCATCTTTTTTTTCTCTCAGTCAAAGTTTGCCATCTATTTAAGAGTAAAGAAAAACTTTTCCTTCAATAATGTAATTATTCCTTTCAAGCTATTTTTTTTTTTAACTTAAGAATCGGTGATAAATATTAGCTGGGTAAAGAGAAAATCACACATAAAAAAGAAACTTCTTAATACCACAACTTGAAAAAAAAAAAGAAAGTACTGCATTATAAAACAAAAAAAAAAATCTTTAGAATTCCAAACATGAAAAGATTTTAATTCATATTATTAACAGGGATGTGTGAGGAAGAAAATAACAAACGATTACAAACACGTATAAAAATGAATAATATTTCTGTAGAGTAATTTTCACTAAACCACTTTCATGTAAGGTAGGGACTAATTTCTATCCATTTTTAATATCTTGTAGAGGGATGTAATCCTTAACATATGACCAGAGATCTGAAAAAGATTTATGATCCTCAAGATGCATATTTCGTAATGAATCAGTATTTATCAGTTGGCCCAGACCACAATCTTGTTCAGTATATAGATAGGAAATTAGTATAGTTTAATTGATATGTCAAACTTACTGCCCTCACAACTTTCACACAAAAGATGTATCTTGGGAATCACAGATCTTTGTCATATGTTTATAATTACATCCCTCTAAAAGGTGTTGAAAGTGGATAGAAACCAGTCCCTACCTTGCACGAGAGGAGTGTTGTGAAAATTACACCTTCTATAGAAAGTTCCCAATGTATCAAGCAGGATGAAAAAAATCATTAACTTCTTCATAGATGTTTGCCAATCAAATCTGATGTCATAAATAATTTGGAAAATCAGTTGAGACTCCAACCAACACAGAAAACTATTTCCTCTTAAATATGCTCATAACACACATAATTTTAAAGCACAAAGGCAAATTTAATGGGAATTTAACTAAAGCCTCCTTTGTTATTAAATAAGGTGGCTTTTACACAAACTCATTTTTAAAACTAACCTACCTTTTTAAGCAAACATTTAAACTTGTAATTAACAATTAAATGCATTCAAGCTTAAAGATCATGTTAGAGCTTATTTAAAAAAAATTGTTGGAGTTTCAGCTGATTTCCTAGGCTACTAATGATGTCAGAATTTTTTTTTTTTTTAAGTTCATAGCATCGGCCGGGACGCGAACCCGCAACCCGGGCAACTGCCTGCTAGTGCAAGGCAGTCGTACTGACCTCTCGACCACCAATGCAAGACATGATGTCAGAATTGTTTGATAGAATCATGTGCAAAGCAAAAAGTTAGCTTTATTCATCAATCATTGCCTCTTGAAGCAACAGAAAATTTCTATACAAGGTGTAATTACATACACAATATCTATCTATTCTTTCATATATCTACATAAATGCATGAAAGCAATTTACAACTAAACATTCAAAAAAGTTTAAATAAATCTCATTAAACAGGTAAATATAACCTGTTCTTGAAATCAGACTAACAAATAGTCAATTTTAAATTTCAAGCTGAACTGAAACCATATATTACTTAAATAATAAAGCTAGTAATAATCAAGACTAGATTGGTTTATACATGAAAGCAATCCATAACTAAACAATACCAGGAATATCAAACTGATTGTTGTCAAGATAACCTTTTTTATAGTGATAAAGATGGATGCTCACCTTTATCTATGCTCTATGTTTATATAGATACTAAAAATTGACATTGACTTAAAAATCTGAGCAACAAATCTTCCAATTATAGTCCAATAGTGCCTACTCATCTCAACTTGTTTTCAGACAATAAATATAATATTTACATATAATTAATTAATAAAACACATCATATTTTTATGTGTGTAGTTAGTTGTCATGATAATTAGTAAAATTGATATATACTGTAAATGAAAATGTTTAGACTTCATAAACACTCTACTGTTAGGAACATGTTTTGATTATAAATATTTTATATCTAAATATAAGAGGATTAATTTTTACTTAATCTTGTGATAAATGTTCAAAATATGCTGCAATACATATTATATACCTGTCCTAAACCAAATTGAGGGATACCATGTTGCTGCAATAATTAACAAAATTTCTGTAAATTAAAATGTTTAGATTTCTGGATCACTCCATTGTTATAAACATGTTCTAATTGAAAATATTTTTGAAATTTCAATAGGTGGCTTACTTTTTTTACTGGTGTTGTGACAATTGCTCAAAATATACTACAATATATATATATACTTTACCATTGCACTAAATGGGACAGGTGCATGTTGATTTCTGATCAATATCCTAATTTATATAAATGATATATTAATATTATAAATAAACTTATTTGAAAAATATTGCCTCATAATAATTACAATAATTCTGCAGTAGAGTCGTAGATACTTTTATAAATTATATTTATGACAGTATGACGTGTGCAGTGGTTAAGCGTCAGATTTGGAAATATGGGATCGATTGCAATACTGTTTTGAATTTTTTTTAAATTACTGATGTTTTTTTTAATACTAATATTTTTTTTTTTTAATGTTTTACTAATCTGCTTTTCCTTGGCAAAAATTACGAACATAAAATTAATTGAAATTCTACTAACAGGTAGATAATAAGGATTTTCCTAAAGACGATTCAAAGGTCACAAATTTTCAGAATCATATTAACGTTATTTACCACATGCTAAGAACATTTTTTAAAGTTATTTTGTGGCCACCAAAAAGCAGGAGAGTTAATAAGTTTAATGTTCTGCTATTTTATATCTTTTATTAAATAAAATTTTATAGAATTCATTTTGCTTTAATTAATAAGAACAACAACACTGTCACACAGAAATGTAATCACAAGGAATATTAATTCCAAATAAATATGGATGTAAACGCAGTTAATGAAGTAGGTAACGGTTTTGTTTTATAACTGTCACTATGTTCTAGCAGCAAAAATATTTCATTAATTTCTATTTACTTCCATATTTTTTGAATTAATATTTCTTGTGATTATATTTCTGTAACGAGTTTTTTAAAATTATACTTATTTAATTTTGTTTGGTGATTTGCTATATGTAATGTTTTTTTAAATTTTATAATTGTTGTTGCATTGAAAAACCTTTAGATTATGGATATCATTAACTGCTGTTTATGTCCATATTTTTTGTTTTAATTTACAGATTTTATTTCATGAGATTCAGGGCAATAGAATTTAACTTCCACAGAGACAAAACTCTCCACACAGTATGCCACTCTGTGCAAACCAGAAAATCTTTATGTAGTGTCTATTTATCCAATATCCCCAGATTAGTTTCTAACTTATAGCTTTCATCAATGAGGATCCTTGAATCTGAGACTCAAAGCTTTATAATTAGCCAATAAGGTAAAAGGTGATTGCAGGAGAATTGCATTTGATCCTAAGATCTAGATGCAATACTTTCAGATTCAAGGCTTCTCACTGAGTGGCACTACTATATGAAGAGGTATGTAAGAATATGTCTAGGTATATGCTACATAGGACATGTTCTATAAATGAGATTGAAAAAATTATGTGAGAGAAATAATGTTATGTTTGCGGACATATGGGATTTTTTTTATTAGTAAGAGGAAGTTATATAGTAAAGATGGATTGCACTTAGCAAAACAAGGAAGTGAAATATTAGGGAGTTTGATTTATAAAGAATATAGTTCATGAAACATTTAAAGGAGGGAGGGCTTTTGAATTGCAGTGTTACCAGAAAGAAAAATAATGCATGAGATGTAAAAGATAAACAAAGGGTAGCAAATTTAGATATAAACGTAGATGTGAAGAGGGAATGGGTTTGTAAAATTAACAGTAAACAAGTTATTTATAAATGTAATGGAGAAGGAAGCATCAAAAGAATTTATAAAAGAGTAGTTATGAAAGAAGAAATTGTTAAAATTGGATATTTGAATATGCAAGGTGGTGGGAGATGAGAAAAATGGCTGGAATTAAACAAAGCAGTTAAAAATGAAGAACTTAGAGTATGAGCAGTAATGGAAATACATCTAAGAGAAGAACCTATACTGGAAGACTTGATATGGCAGGATATAAATAGAAAAGAAAAAAGGGAGGGTGGTATAAGAATTTATCAAAAAAATATTTAAATACTGTTAAATGTCAGGAACCTTTGTGGTTTAAGATAAGGTTAGGAAGACAAGAATGGATGGTGGCTATAGTGTATATAGCCACTAGAGATAGACAAGATATAATGGAGTGGAACAGTAGCATATATGAATGTTTAGTTAAGGATATACAGAGTTTCAAAAAAGGGGGGAGAGAATAATGGTTATAGAGTATATGAATGGGCATATTGAAGAAATTGATGATGTAGATAACAAGAATGGACAGCTTTTGAAGAATTTTTTGTCAGAGAGTGAATTTGAGAATTGGAAAATTGTCAAATATTTATGAGGGAGAATACACCTGGTCTAGAAATAATGTATTTCACATAATAGATTATGTATTAGTAGAGAAAGAGAAATAAGGAAAATTAAAGTGTTTGATAATGAGGAGAAAGTATGTAATAGTGATCACAACTTCTTTATAATATAAATGGTTAATAATGTGATGGAAAGTAGTGATAAAAGTAGAAAGGATAAGTTAGAAGAATATAAAATAAAAGTTGAAAAAAATCATGGATTGTTTGGGAATGATATAAGGACTGGTGAAGTAGAAAAAGTGGCAAATAGGGTTTTAGGTGAGGATATTCAGAAGAATAAAAGTAATAGGAAAGTGAGAGTTAGAAAAAGTAGAAAAAAGAGAGAAAAAAGCATGCAGAGAATATAACTATGCTATTAAGAACAAAGAAAGTAAAAAATATGTTAATGTTAAATAGGAAAAGTATTTTTTTAAAAAAAAAAAGATGGCTAAAATAGATAATTATAGAAAGAGAATGAAATTGAATAGTAAACTGTTGGAGGATATTAATAAAAGTGGAAGAGATGGGAGTAAAAAATTTTGGAAATACATTCAAAGAAGAAATGCAGGGGAGAAGTAGTATTACTTAGGTGGTGAGGGAACAGAGTGTAGCTCTAGAAAAAAATTAGAGACAATTTTAAATAAATATGTAATGGATATAGAAAAGATGTTGGATGTGAAGGATAGAATGATAACAAACATGAAAGCTTATAGTAATGGAAATATTAGGTTTACAAAAAATGAACTGAATGAGGTGGGGAAGAAAGTGAAAAGTAGAAAGGCAAGAGGTTTGGATGGATGAGCAACACTGATGGTAATGAATTTAAAACATAGGACAAAATTAAATTTATTATCATGTTTAATAAGATAGCACAAAAGATTTTTCAGATAGTTGGAGTAATACAAGAATAAAGCTACTATTTGAAGGAAAGGGTAAGGATCATAGAAAACTAAACAATTATAAACCAATAGCAATAATGTCAGTGTTATATAAAGTGTTTGCATATATGGTGGCTAGAAGGGTCGGAAAATGGATGGCAGAAAATAACATAGTGGAGAAGTGCAAGGAGGTTTTCGATCAGATAGGCAAATAGCAGATAGTTTATACACAACTTATAGATATGAGTAAAAATACAGGTAGACCATTATGTATGGTTTTTATAGATATAGAGAAGGCATATGATAGAGTGAATAGAAATGGATTATGGGTAAGTTTAATAAATTTCAGAATGGATGAAGCTTTAATGCATATTAAGAGATTACATGAAAATAATTATTATACATATGAATTAGAGAATATAGAATCAGTTAAAGTTCAAAATGTGATGGAACTAAGGTAATGGTGCCATATGTCACCTATTTTGTTTTTGTTGTATTTGAGAGAAATAGAAAGATTAGGAAGAGGGGTAGAGATATCATTAATAGGTAGCAAGAGTGTATACATTATCGGGGTCTTTTATTTGTGGATGTTTTTTTGTACATAGAAAAATATGGAAGTTATGTTGAGCACATGAACAAAGGTGGGTAAAAAGATGGGAGATTAAATTTAGTGAAGAAAAATTAAAAGTCATAATGATTAATACTAGGGAAAGTGAAGACAAAATTTTTTTATTGGGTGATATAAAGTGTGGGGAATAGGTATAACAATTTGGGAATCATCTTAAGTAATCAGAGAAATTGCTTGGATGAATGGGGAAAAAACTGATTAATGAAGCAAAGAAAAGAAAGGGACTGATAAAGAAATTAAGTGTTTTTATATAATAAATATAATGTAACTAAAATTGTATGGAAGGGAGTGGCAGTAGTAGGGTTAACATATGGTAATGATGCATGTTATGTTAGTGAAGGGATGTTAGATTGCTTAGAAAAAGTACAGAAAGGTATGAAGACATGCATTAGATGCAAATGTGTAAATGACAAAGATAATTCAAGAAGAAATGGAATGGTTAACTTTTTATATGAGAGATGCAAAAAGCAAAATGTTCAGTAGATTGCAGTTTATGGGTAATAACAGAATAGCCAAAATATTATTTGAGTTATGAGTAAAGGGCAGGCAACAAGATGGATGAGATAGTACAGTATGCAGATTTGGATAAAGAATTTGTCAGTATACTTATACAAAAGGTGGAATGATTGTGTTAGAATTGTTGAGTGTTATAGTGGCAAGGAATGGAATAAAAGAATAGATGCATTAATAAAGAATAGGAGTTGGAGAGATGAAGAACTAGTATGGAGAGTTAAAGAGTTTAAACATATTGTGACCATATTATTCTGCACATTGTCCTTATTATCTACCCTAGCATAATAATTTTCTGTATTTACATGTTTTAAAAAAATAGTTAGCTAATAAATAAGAGTAAAAGAGACAATAGTTTTGTTATATATAAGCCTTCAGTTCAACTTGTATGCAAAGTAGATGTATTACTATATTTATTTTAAGCACAATACTTTATTTCTTTTTGATAAATTCCAGTTATTATTAAAATAATTATTATACTAGAATGTATGCAAGAAAGTAATGACTTAATATTATAGTAATTAAGTTTGCAGAAGAGAAGAGAAAAGATAAAGTTGATTTAAAGTTAGTTTCTTTGAGTTTAAAGTAGTAACATAAGGGTTAAATTTTGGTTTATTGTAATTCAGCCTAAAGTTCACTAAACTTATTTTAATACTTAATCTTTAAAAATTTGTTTGTTAGTTGTAATAAATTATGCAGTAGTTATTTAAAGAAGTAATTAATAAGTTTAAAGCTTAAAATGTCATTTTCTTCATTCATGTATGTGTGTGCATGAATGGATAAACTTGTCTTTATAATTAATAAAGTAATTTTATCTTGAGTTACATAAACTCATAAAAATAATTATATTAGTTAAAAGTTAAACCTATATTGATTGGATAAAATATTTATTAATTCAAACTTTAATAAATTGATATTATAACAAGACTCAATAAATGAACAAATATTTAATTATTATATTATTTTTTTATTAAATAAGAGACTCTGTTTAACTTTCTTTCAAATTAAGTTTATTAAACTATGTGTAATTTTGAAAATATCTAGATTAAAATGATGTCACTTACTGATTGATTTATCTCGCAGTTAAGTTTTAAAAAATAATATGTGTTTATTGGTTATTAATGAGAAATTGACAGCTAAAAAAATAAATAAAAATATTATAAAAAGAGAGGTTATTGGTTGGGGATTCTCACAGGTTCGTACTCTCATTCCTTCTGGTTCAAGCTCCATCTCACTGAAATGTTAAGTGTTAAATTTTTTAATTATTATTTTATCTAAAAGTGTTAAATAGTGAAATTAATAATCCTCAAATCTACAATGAATTGCTGAACACATAGGTACCCTCATTTCTTTTGTTACTGAATCTCAATTTAAACTTTCTTGATTCTTGCATAATGCTATGGAGGAACTGTATGTCTATTTTAAGTAAATTTAGTCAATTTAACTTCAAAATGTATTTCAACAGGAAGCAGGTGGTGTTTAATTACAGATATTGCAAAATATATGCTGAACATTTTTCTAGTTCATATTCATTTGCTTATTTATCTTCTTAAAAGGAGAAAATTTAAAGTAAAATTAAAATGCATAGACTATTAAGCTATGAATTAAGTTTATAAAATGCATTATATTAATTTTTGCCTGCTCAACAATAATACTAATAATTATTACAAGAATTGTTCTTTTAAGAACGATTTTGAAATGTTTAATTAAATTGGCTACATTTTAACATAATTCTTCATATATGAAAGAAATATACTGGAGGAATTTCACTATTATTCTAATAATTTCCATGCTGAAGTTATCAAGTTAAATATCTGCAGGAAAAACTTGAAATTAACACTGCAAGAATTAAAGAATGAAAATATACATGAGAGTAATTAAGACATCTAATCTTCTTAGTTTTAATTTAAATGCTTTGAAGAAATAGTGGCCTATATTTAGTCATGGATAAATGTAAATAAAATATTTGTCAAATATATATAGTTAGCAGAAATATTACTAGACATTTGATATGCTATATATTATTTCTTGTTAACTACTGCTTTATATAATATACAAATGAAATTGTTGAAGTTGAAATCTAAAAATATTTTCATTATATGACAATTAATTTAAAAGTTTAAAATGTGCTTCTTTAAGAGAAGAAAATTAAAGCTACATTATTAAACAAACCTGTGGGATCCCAAGCTATAATCAGCTGAATAAAAATGATCACATTCCAACGTCATCATTCCCATATTCGCTAGCTTATTGCTTTATGTTTATTTATTTTTTATATTATTGAAATGCATTTAAATCTAGAACTAATTTAATTTTAAGAACTATTATACTATATTGTGTTTGGAAATCTTTTGCCATGTTTAAAAAAATATATTATGTTTTGACTTGAAGCTTCATAGAAGTTTACCGTCAAAGGATTACTTCATGTCCCTAACAGACTGCCCAGTACAGAGAAATTCTGCTAATGAACTAAGGTTTTGTGTTTGGTAAAAAAAAAAAAAGGAAAAAATATTCTATGCAATATTTCTTTTCTATTTCACTATATTTTCAACAATACTATTTTAGTATTATAATTGTGTTAGGTAATTTATTCATGTATTTTAATAGGTTTATCAGAATGTGTAAATATTCTACACATTGTCATTTTTATTATATGTGTTGGTATTTACTGAATAACCAAACTATATAATATTGAGTAAGCAGAGATATTCATCTCTCATAATAATTATTTTTTAAATGTATGGTATTCCATTCATTTATTAGTAAAACAGCTAAAGTAATTATTAGAGGTTTTGATATTTTGCAGAATTGCAATAATAGTTATAACTGCTAGTATTTTCATGCACTTGGGAATTACTATTGTCATATTCTTATTCATTTTATCAGTCATGTCCACTTATTTTTTATAAATTTCATATTTTATATTCCATACATGTGTATTGTTACTTTAAGCCAAAATTTTAAATCCTATTACTTTTCTTGATTGATATTTTAGTCGTTTGACTTAATTTCACATTGTTGTTTTAGTTACAGTGTTAAGTTAGTATTTTGTCATCATTTAGTTTATGGTATTGATTGGCCTCATAATGTTAGGCCCTACTTGTTCATGTTTATTATGCTTTATGGAATGGATGAGGTCTCCCATTTTTATATGCTTTTCCATGAGTTGATAGTGCTTTACTCTCATGATTATTATCACATATTTAAAGGTATCTAAATCCTTAGACAGGATTATATTTCTTGGTGTATTTTCCTATTTTTCTCTATGTGCTGTGACAAAGGCCACACATAATTAGCCTTATATATGGAATTGGAAGTCACCAACTATTTATTGATTCATATTGTTTAGCTCTGCAGATCATATGCTTTGGTCTATCACTCATGATGTATTTAAATCTATTTTCCACTATGGTAGGTGATGTTTTGTGATCTAGATGTGTGATGACAATAACCTAGTTTTTGAAGGATTTAGTTTCTTCAGGTTGCACTTTGTTGTTTTAGTACTAAAAGAAGTATAGCAATGTTCTGTATTGCGTTGCCATGATGTTATAATCAGCCACAAGCAAACCAACAAGAGGTAATCATTTCAAATATTTATTTATAAGCACATGGCTATTAAGAGCAATCCACATATTCTATGCAATTGTTTTATTAACCTAGAATTTTTGCCGATGGATGTGCAAGTCATTTACATTAAATATTTTGATATTATCAGTATTAAGTGGACAGTAATTTATTAATAGTATGCGTGCATGTGACTTCTCTCATTCAGTTATTTAATCGTACAGAATATTAAGCAATATGAGATCATTTATTTTAATCTGACATTAATTTTATTATGCCAGCAATTGATTTAAGTTTATTTAACTGATAATTCAAATTATTAGCAAGTTACCCCATTAACAAAGGTTATTAATGATTATCATTCTGAAAAATAAGTAACATAAATATAATTATGTTACTGAGCTATTGTTAGACCGATATAAACATTTAATTTATGAAACCCAAAATTGTTTAGGGGATAATCTAGTGGATTTAAGGTGTATAGAGTTAGTTATTGTTAACTCACAATTTTATTAATACTGTTTAATAAGTTGCTTTGTTTAAAACACTTGTTCTAAAACCTTGGGTAATCTATTTGGAAGGTTAAAATATGTTGCTTTAATACTTACAGTCAAAAACATTTTTTTTAAACAGCAGCTATCTTGGCAATAATTTCAAACTTTTGTATAAATTTTGTTTTGTCATTTTAGTAATTGTAAATAAACCTATTTATTATTTATTTTAAAACAAATTTAGTTTCTGTTTATTTTTTTGTATGCTATTGTCTTGGGTTCACAATATTTATTATTTTCATTGAGTTAATGATATTTAGAATATTCCAATATTCATAAAAATAAAGAATAAAGTCAGGTGTATAATTGTGATTTCTAAGTGAAATCAAGGTAATAGATAATTAAACATTTGAAGATACAAATAATATTTCGCATCGAGATATATTTCAACTATGCATATCTTCTAAGATGGAAGAATGTATAATATGAAAATGAAGATTTCTTGACATTTCAGGAGATTATCTATACTATTTCAGACTGCACAGGATTAAGTTATTTAGATATTAAATGACTATTTTATTTCAAGGTCCTATGAAGGTTGTCTGTAAGAGGATGGAAAGACATAAAAAGCACCCTTGTCTTTCTACAATCTCGAGTGATATCCTGGGTAAAAGGCTAGGATTATTCCAAATTTAAAATATTTTAATTAGGCAATTAGATATTAGAGCAACTATCATTTTATGTAATTTTAATGAGTACTGTTATTTAATAGTAGAAAGCAGTCACTATCAGAGAAGTGTTTGCCTACTATAGTGGGCCAGGATGTCATTCACTCATTTATCCATTTATTTAATAGGCAACATTACATGATAATACAATTTACAAAAGTCACAGTAGGACCCCTGGGATTATTTATTCTTGTTATTTTTATAGTGATTTATCCAATTCTTTATGACATAATATCAAATATTGGTAGTATATGACAAATCTTCTTTGTTTATTCCCTATGCTATAAGAAAAGTACATTTTATGGCAATTTTATACAAATCAAATATTTCAAATCATGCTATTCAGAATTGATAATATTGTCATATTCTTGAAATATTAGAAGAAAAGGTTTATTAAAAAATACTTCTTTAAGTACAGATTTATTTCATTCAGAGAATATAATTTAATGAGGTTAAATCTGATAAATATTTAACAAGAATGGAAATTTTCCTATCATTTAGTCCAAATCATTTGTTTTGCTATTATTATTTGTAGTTTTGTTTGATTTTTCCTCTAATGATAATTCATCAATATTTTTAGAACATAACCTGAAAATAGTATGCATAGAGAAAAACGACAGCAAGCAGAAAATTAAAGAGGCATATTTTATTATTGGAAATAAAAACTCCATCAACAGACAGGACACCTGCTTTGATATCTCCAGATGTTGGGCTACATAAAGAATTTGCATGTATTTTGCATATTGTCATTAATACTCTTTTCTGCACTATTTATTATTGCTATGAATATGAGGCAACTCGCTTCGAAAGAGCTAAGTTGCTGATTATTTTATAGTCTTATAATTTGTACTCATTGTAGCTTCTCTTTCCAGTGCTTCACATGCTCCTAATTTTATTTATTACTCTATATTATTGTAAATCTCTGTAGTATCATCTTAAAATTATTGTAACCCCACTGAGTATAGCCCATGTTCGAAAAACAAGAGTCTCTCTAGTAATTCTCACAATTTAATTACCTTTCTCACCTCTCTTAGGTTACAATATATATATATATATATATATATATATATATATATAATATAAGTAAACAGAATATTGGGTGTGAGTTAATTTATGATAATAGCAAGAAAAGTAGTTTACTATTTAAAGCTCAAACAGGATCTTTAGCAACAAGGGAATATACATATAAATGAAAAAATGTGAGTGATTTAGTCTGCAAGTTGTGTAAGGAAGGCATAGAAAATATTAGGCATCTGTTAATTGAATGTAAATGCTTGAAAGCAGAAAGGGTACAAATAATGAAGTTATGGAAGAATAAATATAAACTAAGTGATTATACAGAAAATGGGTTATTGGTTTTTATGCTGTGTTTGGGAAAAGATAAGGGGAATTTAGTGATTATACAGAAAATGGGTTATTGGTTTTTATGCTGTGTTTGGGAAAAGATAAGGGGGATTTAGATATAAAAACAATGGAATTGACAAAGATTATGTTGTGGCAATGGTATAGAGCAGGATAGAGAAGAATATGGGAAAACTTAGGGCAGGGAATGGAAAGGGAAGGTAAAGTGGCTAATAGGTTTCTCTGGGCATAGTGGCTGAGAGATTCCTGACTCCATATAAGAAGTCACAGTGCATTGCATCCCATCATTGTGTAAACAGCTTGTATAAAAATGAAGAATGGTGATCATATGATGTTTAGAATTTAACTTGCACAAAGTTGCTTTTTACTCAAGCAGTGATCTTGTATTTACATACATTAAAATTATATAGAAAAATTAATAGTATATTTATAAAAAAACAAATAATTGTTTTATGTAGCTAAATATTATAAAGTTATATTTTATATTTTTTTAAAAAAGCATAAACATTAAGCATTGTGATTACTATTAGCACGATTTCTTTTACAGTGAGAATTAAAAAAAAAGCAAGTCATATATAACGTGACATTACTTTTATAAGCTTGTATTTACAAAAATGCAATACAGAGAGCAGTTGGTCTGGAGATGAGAGTGTTCTGGATAGAGATTTTAAATGTTTTCTCATACCACACTTATTAATTAAGAGCTTGTTTGAGCTATTGGTCCAGTTTGACGCTCTCTGTATTCCATTTTACAGTGAGAATACAAACAATATATATATATATATTAATAAAAATAAATTAATAAAAATAAAATTATTACACAAAGGAATAAAGTAAAATAAAGTACATGGAGACAAATATAAATCAAAAATAAACATGATAAAAACAAAACAAACTAATAATATTCATGTTTAGTTATTTGGGAAATCATGTGATGTTAAAGCACCCATGTGTTTAATTGAGGATGACAAAATTACTATTCAATTGACCGAATAGAAAATTTTCTACTGATCCAATAACTTTTGGGTTTTTGAGTCTGCCATTCCAATGCATTAATAATAACCTTATGAAGTTTATAAGAAGTTTGAGTACCAGAATCAATCCTAAGTCCCCATATTCCAGAATCTGGTACTCTCCATTGAAGCAAACTCTCAAACAATAAAACAATTTGAATATTTATTTATGCATTAACAAATTAAATAAATAATCACAAGTCAAAAATTATCATAATAATTATATATTTTTCCCCAACAATCCAATTTTTTGTTATCTTACATTTTTGGTAAATCTATTATATGACTGGATGCTACACATTTATTTTTATAATACTTTACAGATTTACGTTCAAATCTAGCTTATTATTAATTACTTTTTAAGAAGACTATAATATAATGCGTGTATAATTTTTTTTTTAAAAAGTAAACATACTATAATCAATGAATTAATAGGCTTAGACTTGATTGACATGAGTGTCTTTCTCTTTTCATTTCTTTTAAATTAAACCACAAGAGTAACCCATCCAAATGCTCTATTTTTCACGATTTCCTACTAAATGGAAACCAAAAAAAAAAAACCCTTTTAATTCGAGAAAAGGAAAAGAAATAAAGATAAAAAAAAATTTTTTTTCATTGCTAACTAAATCTTTAATAAACTTTTTCTATTGACCTTTCAAAACTACATGAGAGTGAAATGAATAGAAGATAACTGAACTCGAACCTCTAATTTTTTAAAAAAAATTTATGACTATATAGACATCTTACAGATAGAAAATTAAAAACTTTAACGCTTTGCAAATTTTTATTTATATACAAAATATTAATATAGAGTACAGCTATTTAATGTTACTTCAGGTATTATAATTGACTAAAATGCATATTACTATTAATTGCGTATTTTTCTTTAAAATAAAATTATTTTAATATAAATACAGCAGTTTATTAGTAAAGATTTAAAAATATATTTGAGATTCATTCATTCATCATTGATTTGTCAAATTCTATATCTTCTGATATTTATATTTATCTGATTATTGACCCAATTTATGCCAGTCAGATAATCAAAATTCCAATATATTTTTTAAAAGTATTAAATTCATAATTCTAAATGTTTATATTAATGCCATATTATTATCATCTATATTAATTTATATATTAAAGTTCATGGTTTATGGAAAATGTATCTGCTTGCCATGCCTAGGAACTGGATTCAAATTCCATCATGATCATTTTTTCCCCACTCAATCAGACTTAGATTTTTTTTCAGGCAATCAACCCAATTAACCATTCATCATTGATCAGTAAAAGGGTATTTTGCTATTCTTAGATACTGGGTGAAATAAGGGTAGTAAACTGTTCAAACCATCATTGTTCCACACTTGGAAAGTCTGGTATTGCTTTTTCCTTCTCGGTACCTTAATAGTCAGTTTTTGTAGAGCCTTTTTACCATGTAGTGGGTTATTTAAAGACTGTTTTATGTTAGGCCTCATACATACTAGATATTATCTTTATTATCAGTTTTCTTTTTAATTATTTCTGCCAATCTAAAGATTCTGGATTGAAGTTCAAACTGTTGTTTCTGATGCTCAAATATGATTATCTGAGTAACTAATCACTTGATTACAACGAAAATTGTAATTCTTAAGATCAGATGTCCAAACATCATATAATCTGAGTTAACCATTTTTATTACTATAGCTTTTTTCGTTTATAATTTATTATAGGAATATCAAATTGTTATAAAAAAAACTTATTAAAAATAAAAAATTAAAGATCTCTTGCTTCAAAATTAAAAATCTACAATAACATGCTAATGCTGTCTGTCCAAATGTAGAAATCTTCACAAGAATCCAATAATGAAAACTGTAAACATTTGTTGTACGATAATGTGTAAAAAACTTTCTCCGACATTTTAACATATTTTAAGTATTATTGGAGGACTGAATAGCTCAGCAGTTTTATTACAAATGACTAAACTACGATTATCCCCCCCCCCCATCTCTAGAAACTGAAATATTATTAGCAGTATTAAAACAAACATTTTACATTAGGTGAAACTTACTGCTGGTTGTTTTCATTACATACTCATATTTTAGTGTAAAAAATGAATATTTCTGTCAGATACAATTGGAAAATTTGTTACTACAAAGAAATCTTTGAAATTGATAGTCATTCATGAAGAGATATTGAAAAAAATGTGAGCAATAAAAGACATAATGCAATAAATAGCATTCTATGAATTGGAACACAATTTTATGTAATCTAAAAGTTGATAGATCACTTGGAAGGTTCGAAAATTTAAAAAAAAATCATGGTAGTGTAAGAGATGGCTTACAACCAACCTTCACACATATCCCAGTTTTTTCACAAAGTTTGAATTCAGACCAAGTGGTAGGCAAATCAAATATCCTACATACCTGCTTATACATATGAAGTATATATGTCTATAAACATACATATAAACTAATATGTTTGTCTATTTGTAGAAATTAATTTTTTCTTCTTCATTTAATATCATTAACTAAAATAACGATTAATTGACTTATAGGACAGACATGACAAAGATCAAAATATATATGAGGTCAAAATAGTTGCTAGGTGATCGAATTTCAACAATGAAGACTAAAAAAAATAATAATGTTATATATATATATATATATATTTGATTAAGTTGTAACAATAGGTTTTAGCTAGCATGAGAAAAACAATCTAGCGTTTTCTTCACTTGTGGTCTAACAGTAGAACTATCAGCACATAAAGTCTTTTATTTTTTTATAAAAAAGTTCAGCGTTTAAAAAGGAAAGAAAACAGTAAGAATATGTATTTTAAAATTTAATGTCAATATTTTAAAATGAATATTAAAATCTTTATAATTTGGATAGAAGAAAACTGGAAATCTAAACTTCAATTTATAATTAGCCGGAATGAGCTAGTGACTTAATTTATTCTGCAAGATTAAATTCGTGTTTTGGAAATAAGAAACATGAAAATAATAGAAATTGTTTCTTTAAGCAAAATAGTCATTACACTGTGTGTGGGGTAAAAAAACCAATACCGGCAGCGTTTCCAAAAGCTATCTTCAATGTCATTATAATATTTTACATCAAAATATTTATTTTACAAAACCTGGTGAACATTAATCTTCAATGGATTTATATACATTCAGAAGAGATAATTGATATGTGTTTGTTTTAACCAAGTTGCATGAAATACATAAGTAGCAACAAAGTGATGAACAGAAACATTATGCATGGAGATTGACATTTAAGTTTATAAACTTTAACTGTAGGCAAAATGCTTGATTTCCTCAAGATAAATATATTTTGTTTTGATTCACATGATTTTTATTTTTTGCTTTTATTATTACTATTTGAAAGTTTATGTATTGTAATTTTTTTTATTGTGTATTCAAGATTCATTTTCAAATTCGATCACCTGCAATTTAAAAGTGGAAGCAGTGAATGGATATGTATCATATGTTGATGTATTTTAAAAAAGAAACCATAGTCAATTAATATGTAAAATTTTTAATAAAAGTAAATTTACAATTCTTTTGAAAATTCAACATTGATCCATCAAGGCAACCTCAAGTAAGGTTTTTATATATTTAACATTGAAGGCAAACTTTAGGACAAACAAAACTATATTATTTACTAATAAGTTTTAATAACATTTACTTGAAAATTTTTATTTCTGAGTGCACAATTAATCCACTTGAGTAAATGGTCTTTTTCGTATCTTTCATTAATTTTTACTATGACTTACACACATATATAGATGGGAGTGGGGCTATTATATATATATTAATAAAAATAGTTATAAATACATTTACCCCAACCTATAAATATTCAAATAATTATATTAATGGGGTAGGTTTAGAATTACTGAACTCTCATTTTGCTTTTCCTTTTTTGTTTTATGTATATATTTAGGTGAATTATTTAATATCATTTTGTATATAATGTACTTCAAATTATTTTGTTTTTCTAGTGTTAAGCCACCAAAATGAGAGAAAACCATTCTTGTCAATTGAATATTTATTTTTTGTTTGTAAATATTTATTATTGCATGTTATCAATTATTAATAAATGTATTTAGTTGTTTAAACCAATCTGATCTCTGTTTGATCACTGTCATCATTGTGCATTCATAGTACTAGATATTTGATCATCCCCATCATTATTATGCATTCATACTATTAAAAGTTTCATCCTCACTATCATTAGAAATTTACACCATTAAAGGTTTGATGATGATCATCATTATATATTGCTTTCCTAATTGATTGATCATCATCAATATTTTTTTATCTATGCTTATATACAGGCATATTTGGTCAATAATTAAGTAGGTTTATCCCTGAAGAGAGCTGACTGCAAGAACTCCCTGAGTTTGAATTTGTGGTGTAATGGTCCAAAAAGGGAGATGTAATTAACATGCACTAGTCTAAGTTACATTAAAATGTTGTAAGTAAATTATAAGTTAGTATGTTGAAAGTAGATGTGATTTGGAACTAGGCATTTCATTGTGATATCTTTAGCATCCTATTCGAAGGCCTAGGTCTGACAGTAGTAAGATGCACTTCCTTTGTTATATGCCATTTCTGATTCAGTAATATCTGGCGCACCCAAATGGGATGTCAAATCATGGATTTAGGATATGACTTGTTGTAGGTTGGTTGACACATTGTATTCAAATCGTCCAACTACTGAGTCGTATTCACATTATCCCCGCGGTTCTGTTATAGTAGAGTTCTATAATTAAATGAGTTCTAAAGTGATATTAAAAATGCATTTTGGATAATTGTGCAAATTTGAATTATGAAATTTCTCTGTTATCTAAAACAAGCAATTAAGTATTTAATGTCATTTTTTATAAAGATTTTCGTTTACATTTTATATATTCAAATATAAAGTTATAAATATGGACAAGCTATTTGAAAAAAAAAAATCCATGTAGAATATGAAATGATTAAATTTAATCTGGTCTAAATTCAAACTCAAAGTAATAATTATGCAAAGTAGATGTGGCAAATATCATGCCACAAAGACTTTTACTGCAGTATTATATATTGAATAGATGTAAATACACACAACTTGAAAATCTTAGCTTCATTATCTTTATTTATTTTTAATTTGATAAAAAAAATAGGTACTTGTGACTTTTGACCCATGTGGCCACCAGAGGCGCTGGTCGGGGTCAACCACAGAAATACTTAGAGAAGGGGCCCCAAATGCAGATTGCAAATTCCAGCCAAAAGGTGGTGCTGTTCACAATGCGTAAGCACAGGAACATTCCGCCAGCTGGATGACAGCAAAGCTGCCCACTTGGTGGCGCTGGTCACAGTGCGTAAGCCCATTTAGATTACATCATCTGCTACCAGCAGATACTAAGAACCTAGGTGGCGCTGATTGCCGTAAACACATCTAGCTTATGTGTCATCTGCTAACAGTGACTACCAAGATTCTAGCCCACTATGTGGCACTGTTTCTCCACGGTTACACATGAAAAAACTGCGCACTGATAGAATTTATGTACATACTACTTAAAATATGAATGGCATATAATGTGCAGGTGTGAATAATTAAGAAGCTACAACTATTTAAATATTCTTTCAAACTTAATAGTATCACATGCTATTTCACAGTTTTATAAATGGATGTATTTTCAAATTTTTTTTTAAAAATCGATCTTTTTTTTTTTAATTATTTACTCTATGTCAAAATGTTATATATAAGTCGAGCGGTGAAATTTGCTATCATGGCCGCTTGAAAACACTAAAATTATCACGTAGAAATCCTCATAATTATTCATAGAATATTTTATTAATCTATAAGTCAAAATTCTTAATTTAAAAATCGATCTTTTTTTTTAATTATTTACTCTAAAAGTGGTTTTTTTTTTTTTTTTAAATTTAAAAAAAAGTGTAATTTTCACGACAATCGGTTTTTTTTTTTTTAAAAAAAGCTAATTTTTTCCCCCTTCTTTCAAAACTAGAGACATTCCAAAGATAAAATCTAATATATTTCATTAATAGGGGCTTTACTAATGAATAGCTAAGGTCAATTAGTGAATTGGATTGATTTAATGAGACAGAAACTGATATATATGGTGAATTATATTTATTAACAATTTTATATATACTTGATATAACCCATTACTTAGCGTTGGATAATGCACGCAGGCATTTTATTTACTAAACAACATTACTCTAGGGTAGGCCATTTAGCAAAATAAATTTGTGGCTATTATTTAATTGCGCTAATTTTATGCTCTATAATAAATCACTACATCCCACTTATTAGTTATGCCCTTTCATCATCAGTTCGAGTGGCTATTATACATGTAATCAAACCAAGTCTGGAGTGAAGTTTAATAATACATCCGATTATGATAAATTTATATATTAAATATGGGCATATAAAGCCTCACAGATAGCTTTAGATCGAACGGGTTTTCAAGAATGCTTCTGTTCAATGCCGAAGATTGCATATTATGGAGGTAAAGTTGGCTATAAAGATTTTACTAATACGCTACGCACAAGTAAAATATAATAAAGTGGCTCCATCTTATATATATATAAAACAGCACAATGATAAAATATTGATAAATTTCACATCCGCCAAGCCGAAGTATATTATAAATTAAATTCCATACATTAAATGAACACTAGTTTTGTCAGCTTGATTAAAAGAGCCAACTCTTCTGTAGCATGAGAAATACATATATGCTACTGACGGGAATATATATATACACAAACTTTACTTTATCCCGTTCAATCTCTTAGTTATGTATAATTAATAAATTTTTAAAGAGATAAAGTATATTTAAGGGACTTACGAATACTTTAATAAGAAAAATATACTTATGATTACACTCCAGGCTAGTTTAATCTTTAGTAACATAATAATTAAAAGTTTGGATTAATAAGCCACATTTTATATTTACATTAATTATTTACTAAATGACAAAATAATAACGAGCACAAAGGGTTGCCATTATTTATAAATTAGGGGTTCGAAACAGAGCGCTAAATGACGCTATAATTAATACAATACGAAGATTTTAAATAATATCTTCAAAAAGTATATATTTCATAACTAAATGTGTGCCGTTTCGAGACAGGCATAATTAATAATAACTAAAATAAGCAAGAGAGAAATAAATATAACTGCAGTGATTAAGTTATATAGCAAAACAAGAAGTTAATAAAGGAAATTAACAAAAGTATGTCATTTATAGAATTGAAATATTATTGATAAGATATTTTAGAAAGAGTTTACAATATAGTTAGCTAACCTGATTTTGAAGCAATAATGATTATTTTGAATTTTACACAGAGCTCTGCGATTTTAATAATTTTAAAACAGATACTCGAGCTGGAATGAAGGTGAGTTCTTTGGCAGCTTATGGCATCTTCTCTTTAGTTGGGAGATGATTTAAGATGGTATTCCTATAGCTGGAGTTGGGGTAGTTGAATTTGAATGAAGGTGAGTTCTTTTAAGGGCTTATGGCATCTTCTATTTATTAAAGCTTGTTAAGGCAATGTTGGTTGTTGCTCCGGCCTTGGATGGATCAAATTCTAACGTTCCATCACAGCAAAGGCAACAAATTCTTGCCTGACTAGCAGGTTCTATATAAATTAACAAATTTTCAGCTTCTTGTAGTAACAGCTCTTCAAAAGCAAGATGGAGTACATTTTCTGCTAGCCTATTTATATATTTCCACCTTTTTGGAATTTCGTTTGCCTCAGGACCAATCGACTTTTAATTAAACAAAATCATATAATCTAATTTCTACTACTGATAAAGTCTCCGAGGTGTTATTTTTAATTTACTTAAAAAAATTATTAAAATATATAAATTATATAATTTTGACTCCGATTTCATTAATTAAATTTCTTTTTAGGTGTTATAAAATGTTATGGCTTAGCAGATGGTAACGGTATTATGATTTAATGATAACATCTTTCGTTGAAACAAATTCAATCAGTAAACTAGATTTTACTTTTACTCCAGGTGTGGTCACTAATTGATTTCTTGTATACACAAAATTCCCATTTTTAATTATAAACCGATGACTTTTATTTTAACTAGATATAAATAACTTTTAACATATTTTCTTTATATTGTTTATTTTAAAAAAAGAAAATTTGACAGATCTTATTAAAAAATACTTTAGTTTCAGTTATATCTATTAAACTTTAAATCAGAAAAACGTAAATATATTATAAAGAAAACATTTTACATTATTTTTATTTAATCTTAAATATTATATGTACAAATCATTATGCCATAATTTCATGGTTTAAATTATCCATCCACATACGAATAGAATACAAATATAAAATTTAGAATTAACTAACAAATCATTATGCCATAATTTCATGGTTTAAATTATCCATCCACATCCGAATATAATACAAATATAAAATTTAGAATTGACTAAGTCAATTCTAAATTTCATATTTGTATTATATTCGTATGTGGATGGGTAATTTAAATTTTATATTTGTATTATATTCATATGTGGATGGGTAATTTAAATTTTATATTTGTATTATATTCGTATGTGGATGGATAATTTAAATTTTATATTTGTATTATATTCGTATGTTATATTTGTATTATATTCGTATGTGGATGGTTAATTTAAACCATGGAATTATGGCATAATGATTTGTACATATAATATTTAAGATTAAATAAAAATAATGTAAAATGTTTTCTTTATAATATATTTACGGTTTTCTGATTTAAAGTTTAATAGATAGAACTGAAACTAAAGTATTTTTTTATAAGATCTGTCAAATTTGCTTTTTTAAAAATAAACAATATAAAGAAAATATGTTAAAAGTTATTTATATCTAGTTAAAATAAGTCATCGGTTTATAATTAAAATGGGAATTTTGTGTAAACAAGAAATCAATTAGTGACCGCACCTGGAGTAAAAGTAAAATCTAGTTTACTGATTGAATTTGTTTCAACAAAAGATGTTATCATTAAATCATAATACCATTACTATCTGCTAAGCCATAACATTTTATAACACCTAAAAAGAAATTTAATTAATGAAATCGGAATCAAAATTATATAATTTATATATTTTAATAATTTTTTTAAGTAAATTAAAAATAACACCTCGGAGACTTTATCAGTAGTAGAAATTAGATTATATGATATTGTTTAATTAAAAGTCGATTGGTCCTGAGGCAAACGAAATTCCAAAAAGGTGGAAATATATAAATAGGCTAGCGGAAAAGATACTCCATCTTGCTTCTGAAGAGCTGTTACTACAAGAAACTAAAAATTTGTTAATTTATCTAGGGCCTGCTAGTCAGGCAAGAATTTGTTGCCTTTGCCATGATGGAACGTTGAAATTTGATCCATCCAAGGTCGGAGCAACAACCAATGTTACCTTAACAAGCTTATAATAAATAGAAGATGCCATAAGACATTAAAAGAACTCACCTTCATTCAAATTCAACTACCCCAACTCCAGCTATAGGAATACCATCTTAAATCATCTCCCAACTAAAGAGAAGATGCCATAAGCCGCCAAAAAACTCACCTTCGTTCCAGCTCGAGTATCTGTTTTAAAATTATTAAAATCACAGAGCTCTGTGTAAAATTCAAAATAATCATTATAGGTTAGCTAACTATATTATAAACTCTTTCTAAAATGTCTTATCAATAATATTTCAATTCTATAAATGACATACTTTTGTTAATTTCCTTTATTAATTTCTTGTTTTTCTATATAACTTAATCACTGCAGTTATATTTATTTCTCTCTTGCTTATTTTAGTTATTATTAATTATGCCTGTCTCGAAATGGCACGCATTTAGTTATGAAATATATACTTTTTGAAGATATTATTTAAAATCTTCGTATTGTATTAATTATAGCGTCATTTAGCACTCTGTTTCGAACCCCTAATTTATAAATAATGGCGACCCTTTGTGCTCGTTATTATTGTCATTTAGTAAATAATTAATGTAAATATAAAATGTGGCTTATAAATCCAAACTTTCAACCTTTAATTATTATGTTACTAAAGATTAAACTAGTCTGGAGTGTAATCATAAGTATATTTTTCTTATTAAAGTATTCGTAAGTCCCTTAAATATACTTTCTCTCTTTAAAAGTTTATTAATTATACATAACTAAGAGATTGAACGGGATAAAGTAAAGTTTGTGTATATATATATATATATTCCCGTCAGTAGCATATATGTATTTCTCATGCTACAGAAGAGTTGGCTCTTTTAATCAAGCTGACAAAACTAGTGTTCATTTAATGTATGGAATTTAATTTATAATATACTTTGGCTTGGCGGATGTGAAATTTATCAATATTTTATTGTTGTGCTGTTTTTTTTATTATATATATATAAGATGGAGCCACTTTATTATTATATTTTACTTGTGCGTAGCATATTAGTAAAATCTTTATAGCCAACTCTACCTCCATAATATGCAATCTTCGGCGTTGAACAGAAGCATTTTTGAAAACCCGTTCGATCTAAAGCTATCTGTGAGGCTTTATATGCCCATATTTAATATATAAATTTATCATAATCGGATGTATTATTAAACTTCACTTCAGACTTGGTTTGATTACATGTATAATAGCCACTCGAACTGATGATGAAAGGGCATAACTAATAAGTGGAATGTAGTGATTTATTATATAGCATAAAATTAGCACAATTAAATAATAGCCACAAATTTATTTTGCTAAATGGCCTACCCTAGAGTAATGTTGTTTAGTAAATAAAATGCCTGCATGCATTATCCAACGCTAAGTAATGGGTTATATCAAGTATATATGAAATTGTCAATAAATATAATTCATCATATATCAGTTTCTGTCTCATTAAATCAATCCAATTCACTAACTGACCATAGCTATTCATTAGTAAAGCCCCTATTAATGAAATATATTAGATTTTATTTTTGGAATGTCTCTAGGTTTGAAAAAAGGGGGGGGGAAATTAGCTTTTTTTTTTTAAAAAAAAAAAAAACAGATTGTCATAAAAATTACATTTTTTTTTTTAAATTAAAAAAAAAACAACAACCACTTTTAGAGTAAATAATTTTAAAAAAAGATCGATTTTTAAATTTAGAATTGACTTATAGATTAATAAAATATTTTATGAATAATTATGAGGATTTCTACACGATAATTTTAGCGTTTTCAAGCGGCCATGATAGCAAATTTCACCGCTCGACTTATATATAACATTTTGACATAGAGTAAATAATTAAAAAAAAAAAAGATAGATTTAAAAAAAAAAAAAAATTTAAAAATACATAACATTTATATATAAAACTGTGAAATAGCATGTGATACTATTACGTTTTGAAAGAATATTTAAATAGTTGTAGCTTCTTAATTATTCACACCTGCACATTATACACCATTCATATTTTAAGTAGTATGTACATAAATCCTATCAGTGCGTTAGTTTTCCGTGTGTAACCATGGAGAAACAGCGCCACGTAGTGGGCTAGAATCTTGGTAGTCGCTGTTAG